>BOPP01000385.1:381049-455645 GCA_017312745.1 Gryllus bimaculatus | reverse complement strand
ATTGCTTGGTAAAACGACTTTTGGGTTCTGGGGTTAATTAGAGAAGGTAACTGATGAAATTTTATATTTATTGGGTGGACAGAGAGTTTATTGTAATTGGTTGTGCGCCACCTTGCGATGCCTTTTGTAAGGAAATTGTGTTGTAGGAAATGGACTGAAGCCATTTGTGCGTACTGTGCTGCGGTGTAAAGAGTATCAGAATAGTTGATGAAGTGGGAGACTTTTGGAGTTTATTGTTTATGGATGTTAATAAAAAATGTTTTCTGCGTTTTTTATCATTTTAACACCACGACACTAAGACCTACGGTGCCTTAGATCTATTGGGCTTCATGTTCCTGTTATGCTCTTGATAAGATCACAGTACGAATTGACGATTAGAAACTAATAAGGGCAACGCTTACGTTTTGTTTCTCATCGGTTATACTAATACGTTAATATGTCGGAGATTTAAAATAAAGTGTAATGTATTGAACCATTGTATCGCCTAACTGTTCCCGAAATTATTTGAGATCAGATTGATTTATAATTTTAGAAATCTACTTTAGTTAAAATTCTAACTTATGATGATTCTAACCCACTTTCACAATTGGTGTTACTTCTCTAGTTATAAGTGAAATCTTGAGATACTAAGAAGTTAGTATCACTATTTTTATATATCGGTTAAATACTTATGAAATTATACTATGATTTCTAAAATATTTTATACGATACTCCAGTTAGTAATTTATATTACAAGTGCAATGAAGAAAAGAAAATGGAACAGTAACCACAAATATTAAAATATCTTTTGAAATGTATAGATTCAATGTGTGCTGTGTATTTGTAGTGTAAAAATAATGAGGAACAATTAAAAGCCCATGAAAATTGTGGTCAAAAATGTAAATATACCTCCTTGTGTTCATTTAGTATTCTATACCTTATTAATGAATCGGTGTCTTGCATTAAGCATATTTTATTGAAGCTTTAATTGATATTATGTTGTTCTGTGGTAGAATTAACAGAATAAATTGTAAAAGTTTAATTTCTGTATCCTTTCTAGTGGTTGATCAAGAAGATGCTTCAGTCATTAATAGGGAGAATAAGTGACTTACTCCAGGTTTCCGGAAAATAATACTTCATGTCATATTTTTGTTGTTTTTGAGAAGCGTTTCTCGTAATTACATTTGAATGTTTTTTTTGAATGGCCTTTGCTAATTATTGGGATAAGGTAAAAAGTATTCCAGTATCAAAAGTAACTGTTTTAGTTAAAACGGTAAGCAAAACAAAACTCAGTCTAATCATGTCTGTCTTTATGAATTAAAACTGTCAAGTAATTTTTTTTATTGAGAATATTTAAAAAAACAATGTTGTATTGACTTTTAACACCTGAAATGACTTGTCTGAATATGATAAAACCTTTATTGTTACTTTTCTATTATGTTATATTATTTAATTTATTCTGTTCTTTGTGAAATATGTGTTTTCGAGAAATTCAGTTCATAATCATTTTCAAACATGAAATTTATTTATTTATTTAGATCTGCAAAACTCTTGCAATTTATCACCACATGTGGTGACTTGATGGCAGAGGCTGAATGAAGACATGAAGGACATCGGGAAGCCTGGGAGGTCACGCAGATCCCTCGACATCTTGCCATATTGAATCTGACTGGAATACTATGTGGAAGTGCTGAATAATCTCATTGTATTTTTGAGACTTGTGGTCCTTTGTTTATCAGTAGCTTCATGCTATCAGATGCTTCTACTTTCTTCACTCACATCTCCTCGGGGGAAGTGAGATGCAGCATGCTACCAGACAGGTACTATTAATAAAATCTAGCTCTTTAGGTAGCCAACACAAGCTAGCAGTGCCCTAAACGCAAACTCAACCACACCATATTCAAAATTAAAAGCTAATTTAAGGTTAATTAAAGGCCCTATTTTCTTTGTACAGCACTGTATTTTGGGAAATAGGTGCTGAACATTTCCCCCCCCCCCCTAGACCCTAAAATATTTTTTTTAAATTTTGGGTAGGTTTTTTAAATTTTTGTTTCTCTTTGTACAGCCTTTTTTTTTTTTTTTTTTTTTTTTGAAAATATGATCCAGAACAGAGTTTTTCCTATAGCGTAAAAATTGCCTTGAATTTTGGAAGCATGTTTGTTGCTTTGCAATGAGGGGAAGTTGTATTTTGTAGGTGGGCGATGCTAGTTTTAGTCTAAAGTGGCCATGAGTTTGGGAGATCCAAAAGCGCGGAAAATTCCGGGATAGAGCATGTAATTTATGGTTGACATAAGGACAACAACGGAATTCATGACGTCCGAAATATATATAAGCGCAAATTGTTCATTTTTATACAATAAATAGTGTATCACATGAATCATATAACATTGATGTGTATGAAATAAACGACCAAATAATAGATAAAGATAAATTACATTGCACACTTTCAAGAGTAATAGGATGACCACTCTTTTTCTAGGACAATTCTCTTTTTACTACTCCAGGTTAATCTGGTTTCATTTTTCCATGGCAAAGTTTGTGAAGCATTTCAAATTATTTAAATAAAATATTAAATAAAGCATGGCTCTTGTTGATATCATAAGTGCTACTGACTGAGCCCTTTTCGCCTTTGCATTTCAGATTCTCTTGTTTTAGCACATTGTGAGAGACAGATGCACTTCGATTCAAAACAAACAGCACCTTTCTATATCTATTTTTCAGTTCTTACATTGCACCATGAAAAGGAAAAAATTGCTTGCATTTTCCTATGTAACTCATAGTTCTGTGATGTAGTACACAAGTAGTCGTAAGACGCAATGTTTTGCAGGACTGTGTGGAATTATAACTGAGGATAAAAATTCAGGAGAGAATTTGACAGAAACTAGGAAAAATCTGGCAGGACACACATTGATATTCAGGACGTATCCGGCTTTTTAAGGATGCGTAGCAACCCTAAGTTAAAATTAGCCTTTAATTTTATGTATGGTTTGGTGTTTGGGTGCTGCTAGCTTTAAATGGCTTTTTTAGGATCTTTATAAGAGTGTTTGTTCTTTCCTCTATGCCTGAAGTGCCTGCTACTATTCTGTATTTACTAGGCTGTCCGGGTGACACCACGTCCATGGCGAAGGTGCCATCGTTTCGGTCGCCATTCTGCGAGCTTCCTCAGGGCGTAATGCATTACCCTGTGCATTACGCCCTGAGGAAGGTCGCAGAATGGCGACCGAAACGTCGGCACCTTCGCCATGGACGCGGCGTCACCCGGACAGCCTAGTAAATACTGACTCCGGCCGCGGAAGCTTACGCTCTTACTATTCTGTAGTTTGCAAGAAATATTTTAATTACTTTAATTAGTCTGTAAGTTTTGTTTCTAAATCTTCAATTTCTTCTATGTATTAAATTTCATCTGTACGAAGCAATTATTATTTTTCTTGATCTTGCAAATTTGTCATTCTCGCTTGTGGTTAGAGATTTAAACTTTTCCTGTCTTGTCTAGTGCATAACATTGGATACATCTTCTAAACAGTGGGTTTAAGTAATGTTGAAGATGTATTTTTATGTAGGTAACTGATTTAATGGGTATTTCAGTACAGGTTTATAATTGTAATATAAAAAAAAAAACACCAGTTCTCAATAACTGTGGCATTTAATTATTCATAATGTTTAAATGTTTACTACATTTTTTCTTTGCTAAAATAGAAGAATGTTATTTTAGTACTTGTTTTATTTTACATGAAATTGCAAGTTTTGGTGGTTATTGCACGAAATTGCACATTTTCAGATTGGGGAACGCTGCATGTAAATCACACATTGTGGGGTTTTACTAGCATTTGCAAGATCATAGTTTTATTTCAGAAAAGGTAATTCATGCATTATCATCTTGTTTTAATTTACCTTTTTAACGTTTCATTTAAGATTCAGATTTTTGTGACAAACCAGGAGTGCATTCGCGTGGTCTGTGAGCGCCATTTCATATTATCAATTTGCCATTTTATGAGTCTGTCTATGTTTCACATGTTATTTTTCTTTGTTACGCCTCATTATTGTAGACAGATGCCTTTTATTGTTAACAATCACCTCACTTTATTTTTCGTTTTGGGACTCATATTGATAGTTTGAAGAACCTTAAAGAGAATGGTGCAGGTCTCATGTTGGTTGAAGACCCTGATTATTCGAAAATTGCAAAAGTTAAATTTTTTCCGCATCTCCCCACAACTAAAATATTATAGCCAGAATTTTTTTCCCTTAATGAAATCTGTCCAATAAAGGTATATTTTGAAAGATCGTGTACAAGTTTTCGAAAAATTGAGTCCTTTTCGCGTAAATTTTGCGTAAAAGTACAGGCGAAAAAGTACGTGCTGTTTTAGCCCTATGAGTTTTGTAGGAGTTGCTCGACCGAATGTTGACATATTTCGGTCGTCTAGGCAACGAGGCTTCACCCTGGGAGATAAAGAAAATATTTTGAAAAATGGTATTCGAAAACCAATAACGAAGAATAAGTGGAGATTCAGATGAGACAAAGAACATAAACGTGTCTAACATACAAAGTTTTAATACTAATGAAAATAAGGTAAATTATTTTCATTGATATTAAATGTAATACTGGTTTCACTAGCGTCAACATTTCAGTGTATTCAAAAATGTATAACCTGAGCAGTTGACGAGCTCGGAATCTGCAATCGAATCCTCCATATTTAGTAAAAGGGCTCATTATAATATTACTTTTGTACAATGCGAACGAAAATTAACAAATCGTTGATAGAATTCATAAGATTAATTAACAACTTTTGATATGAACATTTTTTATGACTTTTTCGAATATTTTTTTTATTTTTCCGGGGAGCGGGATCTCCAAAGATGGAGGACCTAAGCATGTCTTATTTTACTTGAAGGAAAGCAGTTCCCTGAGTTAGGGAATTGAGATTACTTCCCAAGATGTAGTGCAGATTCAAAAAAAATTAATAATTTCCAATCTTGGAACTTACGTAGGGTTTAATGATTTTCGAATCTATACCTCATTTACGAGCGTACATGCGTCAAATTGAAGAAAAATCAAAGAAAAAAATTGAATCTTTTTAAGAAACGTTGGTGGCAAAATAGCCTCGAAATTTAAAGAATCCTTTCAAGTTGACTGACTCTCGAGCCTTGTCAGATCGATTGCGCGATGTCATATGTACGGTTTCCCTGTTCACGGACGGATAGGCAAAGTGAGGGAGGGACAGAGAGGGGTATTTAAAAAAAAAAACTTTTTTAGTTAGTGCCAGGGACCCCAGTGTATTTCTGTCTAAATCTCTACATCAATTTTCTGCAGCGTTATATCATTTTCATTACATCCCTATGTACACAGCAGTAGATACACAAGATGCGGAAAAGTATATGTTAATAATAAATGTCATTGACCACCGCCATTTTGATGTAATGATAATTCGGACCAAGTGTTTGCTACCTCGATTACTTAAAACACGTGTATGGTGTGTACATGAGACCACTAACTTGTTAATCCATCGTATTCTACATCACCTAGACACTGAACCAGGACGTCAGTACTCCACCCTCTAATGTAACCGGCCGCTTTCAATCGTTTGCCAGTTGTAACACGTGCTGAGTAAAGTAGACAATTAATACGCCTCTAACTTTTCGGGGAAGAGTTATTTTTCGTTCATGAATTTATCTGTCTCTCTTCTTTATACTAACTTCTCATACTGTCTTCTATTTTCATCTCAACAAACAATCGTTAAAAATATAAATATTATTAAACCGCTGTGAAATATGTGTTAATTGTTAATTATTTTATACCATTAATCGAAAAATTAAAATCGAATATTTTCACACCGATTAATTTTTGCAATTTTTAGCTCGATTGTTATAATTTAAAAATTAATTTTCAAGACTATCAAAATATGAATGCATTTCTCTTCTTTCGAACTTAAGTAACGAAACTCCTCGTCTGTTCATATCTCTTCAATTGCATAACATAACAGAGACATACATACGTCATTTATTTCATGTTGGCGTGAAAACTAATAAAACGTTAAGTCACTATGTATGCTTTAATATTTTAGTGATTGTATTATAATCAGTATGAAAGAAGAAAGAGACAATTACCAGTTTCCCTAGAATCATACTCAAAAGTACATCGTTAGAATGCAATTATTGGTGTTACTGTTTCTAGAAATTCTACAACTATTTTCATTTTAAACTGTTTTACAGTTGTTTCTCATGAGCACGTGTGTCGAATGAATATTATTTAAATAAAGAATAAACAATTGTTGTTAATTAAATCGTGAGTGCTTTTAAAAAAGTACTAAATGCTTAAAAAGCTGCTAATCGATTAATTCATTTACTGATTAAAAAGTAATGATTTCACACATTATTTAGACCATGCGAAAAGTTAATTGATTATATAAGATTAATCAATGAAATCGGAACGATTAATTGATGCAATAGAAAGAAATCGTTGATTAGAGATATCAATGGATTATGATTAAATAATCGTCCATCCCTAGTTGCCTCACTTGCTTCGCAGCTGCACGCGGATTGTGCGCCAGCCTCTGCTCAGCTGCGCGCGCACGAGTCGACTGCGCCTGCGCAGGCGCTCGCCCGCCCCGTGGCCGCGCCACAGCTCTGCGCAGAAGGCCAGCGCAGACGCCGACAGCCCCGCGCACAGCAGCTGCAGATGGCCGGCGACGTCCTTTCCTGTTAAATTCTTAAATTCTTCATTGTCGGATTCCTGCGGCATCCTGCTTCCATTCCAAAACAGGCCCAATCGTACGGTCATGGCGAACGCTCTGTTGTAATTATCTTGCCATTTACGGATCAGCCCTGTTTGTTCCAATTGTAATATGAAAAGTTTCATTATTTCAGTCAATGGCCAGTTCCTGTGGTGACAAAGAGAATTTGGAAACGTTATTAAAGATGAGTATAAGAGAACCATGGCGATTCTGTTAAAGTGCAGTGATAATTACCTTATAATGTTTATTGAGAACTAGCTAGCTATTGAAGCTACGAGTAGGAAACACAATACTCTTACAGTTAAGAAGAAATAGTGGGCGGTGTGGTTAATGTTGTGCATGGAATTTTACACCGCACCGCATAGCCACACCGCACAAGGGCAACAAACGCGCACATATCACATGGTCACTCAACACGTGCTCACGACTAACTCAATTACTCATACGCTTTTTCTTTGATAAATAATAGCCTTTCTCAACAGCAGGAAAAATACAATTTAATATCAAGACTTCTGTCTTACAATTCACAAGTTACTTCTTAACCACTGAAAAGTTACAACTGATAACATTCATAGAACAGCATGCATACAATTTGTATAAACTCATATTCCCGGGGACCTCGCAAAGCATTGTGCTTATTTATTGAAGGTCTTCTATCATAATACCCCGTTGTTAGGAGAAGATAACTGACAACAGTTACCTACACTTTAAGCACCTAAGCATACAGCATACGCAGGCTCAGTACACGTTCTCATACCACGTCATAAAATACGCGGTTACGAGTACTCTGGACTTGGTCATAGCTCGCGCACATTCATCTCACCCACAGCACAAAGCTCGTGAACGGATAACCGCATGCATCCCGCACGTTCAACGACACAGGACGCCCAAACACAGGGTCCAGACGTCTTTTGATCTGTTTCTGACACACACCCACACCCCGGAACACACAGAACGCCCACACATCACACCGCATGCTCGCAGCCCTCGCGGTATTTCCACGGAAACTGAGGGCGTCGTGCTCAGAGGATCGCTGGATCTCCAGTCGTCATTTGGCGTGCCCCGCACCTGCGATTGCCGCTTTAAAACACGAGCCAATTACTGGAATCGTCAGACTGACCGGCAGACAACTTGACGCGATCCGCTTGGAATAAACGTGTTTTTACGGGATTACAAACTTAAAGTGAGACATTATGTGTAGTATTTAAAACAGATGAATCTCACCGTTAGAATAATTCTTATTGCATTCGCATATTACTGATTTATTACTATATTTGATCATTTTGATTTACTCACCGTCTTGCACAGACGTGTGGTTGATATGACAAAATGCTTTCTCGCATTTCTCTATACGCTTTGAGATGTTGAAAACACAGAGGACCAAATTTTCGCCACACGACTGTGGTAGAGTACACCGCTAAACGTTCGTTTTGTTCGGATTTGTTAAACGTGCAATACATGTGGTGACTTTTGAAAGAGCGAGTTGGAATCTTCGCAAAATACTTCCGTAAATCTGGAGGGGGATCCACGGGTAACATCAACGGCATCTTCTGTTGGGCCAGTTGCTCGAAGGTTTCTATCTCTGCATCACGTTGTGGATTGGTAATGAGATTAAAGAGACGACCCTGTAATAAAAAAAATCACAAATAAAAAACTGATGATCAGTGAAATTAAACGCACAGAATGATGTGTGTGTGTGTGTGGAAAGTTTGGTGAAGATTCGTGTGATCATAGTGTTACTGGAAAGCCGAACCTCCGCCATTTGTCATTTTTTGTCCTTTAAACGCCCTACAAATTTATTTGCTGATAAGAATGTGTTACAACAACTCAACGTATTACCAAAGAGATGGTATTTTTTTAAAAAAAAAGAACTGTCACTTGCGTAACATCATTCCCAACAAGTTTTGGCGTTGGACACGTGATGTAATTCTCCTGGAACGTTTTAAGTCAGCTTTGCGTCAATTCAAGTCACTGTCATCGCCTTTCATAGCAGTCGGTCAGGGTCTCAGCGTTCTAAGGCCGTTTTATAAGTCCGTCTTACGTCAGTACAAGCCAAGTCAGTGTCATTGCCTTTTACCTCTGTCTGCCAGGGACTCAGCGCCGTTAATATTCGCAGTTCCCACATGGTCACCCAACAGGGAGCCCGCGTTGGCTCGAGCTTAACTCCCGTGACTTCATCGAGCGTGGTTAAAAGTTCGACTACCTGCACTGGGTTTCTGAGTCCGCGACTACTTCTGCTGTCTCCGCGCAGGAAACCATACTCTGCAGAATAGGGTTCGATCTTCAAGAACAGCTGCACGGGAACGCGATAACGTGTGCTATTGCAAGCCTTAGAACATCAGATCAGTGTTGTACTTAAGTTGTCTGTGTGTATTGATTGGTTTTAAAGCCAAACGTTCCACATTAAACGCCACTCACGTAGGAAACAAGACAAAAGGCGGGTAAGCGGCATAGGTAAAATGTACATGTGAATGTGCAAGCTGTCCAGTCACTAAATTTAGAAAATAAACCTCCAACACGTGGTGTACGCAAATTACATTAAAGTACTAAAGTTTTCGACAAAATGCAAATGACATCATTGCTAAATCTTTCTTTAAGAAACAGATTTCATTATGGGAAAATGTAATCTAATTTTCGGGTTTTTGCATAGGGGAAAGTAAAAGAGCGGCAGGCAGCGTGTGATCTTTCCTTGTGCTATCGTCGCCTCTTACTAACACACACTTTCACTAATTGCATCACACTACCTGACATGCCGGGGGACCAGTCGGGAGCTTACAGCTTGTCTCAGCTTGCGCGGTGCCGAGGGGTGGGAGATATCTGGTTGGGGAAAACCCTCGCCAGTTGACATGTAGATCAGCGCGGAATCTCTCTCCAGCGAGGGAAGATAACCGCCACCATCGTGATAAAAACATGTTCTACACTTACCGGAACCACGCGTCCCGGAAGCACCAATCATTCGAAAACAATTGATTAATTCTTAGTTTGGGATACGGTTTACGTAAAAGAACGAGTCACGCCGAGAAAGATTAGGTCTCTTGGCTTTCAGTTCATTTTGCTGCAGTGACATGTCTTCGTGTACGCTTTGTTTCCGCCCCATTGTAATGCCAAATTACTTATTCCCGACACATTGTAATGCCAGATAACTTTTAAAGGCAAGTTTTCTCGCTTCTCTTGCCGAATCCAAGTCGCGGCGAGGCTCGGGTCTTCGGCACTTCGTTCACTACAACGTTGAGTGTATCCACCGCATAATTTCCAGTTCACTTCACCATTCATATATCACCAAAGAAACCCGTTCAAAACCTCCATTGGGAATACACAGACCGCTTGAATTCAAACTCAATTCAGTTGTAAACACATTGTAAAGAAAGAACTCTACAAGCTTTGTTTAGAATCGAATCCAGGGAATGGCAGTGAACGCGAGTCATGACCTAAATACGAATTAGCCGAACAATTAAACAATTTTGATCTGTGTCCCGGCAAACCTGATAGGTAGCAGCGACGACGACGGCGGAGGCGAGCAGCGCGGCGGCCAGCTGCAGGCGCTGCGGCGTGGCGCGCACCCTGTCCTGCGGGGCGCCCCCGCACGAGGAGAAGGCGCGCAGCGCGGCGGCGGCGCTGGCGGCCAGCGACTCATCCGCCACCACGCGCCACGCTAGCGCGTACGCCACCGCCGCCCCCAGCAGCGCCAGCCAGATGCGCGGGGAGAACACGCGCAGCGGCAGCGACCACGCCGGCAGCGGCGGCGCACTCGGCACCAGCACAATGTGGCGGGCGTTCTCTCCGGAGGACACGATGTCCATCAGAGTTGAGGAGCCTGAGTCTGCCAAATACCTCTTGTATTGTGGCACCAAATCAATTCTTCCCATAGCCAGCGCCTTTTCGAGTTTCCTTACAGTACTTCCTACGGACGGCTAGTGAGTACAATAAAATGGTTGAAAAAGACCATGTTTTTAGCAAATAGTATAACATAAGTATTTATACACCTAGGAAGTTAAAATAGTTCTAGCAATCGCCAGAGATTCAAATTTACATATTTGCTAGTGATGATGACTGTTTTTGTAATATTTGGATTTTCATTTGCCTTTTGGTCTTTTCCTTCAAACATTCCCTCTCAACATTTCCACTCATTGTTCTCTTCATAAAAGGATATTAGTGCCATTGAACGGTTTCAATTTTTCTCTCGTAAGCAATGATCCCGTCGATTCAGATGAGTTACGCAGTGTATATCGAATTCCGTATCGAAGACAATAATAATCAATAATGCATCAGAAAAAAAAAATATTTTATTCAATAATTTCCTCCTTAAAAAGACTGCTTAGACACTAATTAAAAGTATTGATTTGTGAGCAAGCGTAATTTAAAAGTTTGACTGTGCGAAATTTACATATTTTTTAAATTATTAAGCTGGAATACATTTTCGAATATTCTGGCAATTGGTGCAACGATTGTAAATTGAACGAGCAATCTGTGCATTCGGCTGACGGTCGCGCGGGGGGAGGCTGCTAGAATGGATGCCATCTCAAAAACATCGATCTCCTAGCTTTTCAACACACAGGGTGGCTCGCGTGGCACCCGTGCTCTCGGCCAACGTCAAATAGCAGGGCGATGGCTACACTGGATGCCTTCTCGAAAACATCGACCTACTAGGTTTTCGACATGCAGGGTCACAGACCTTCTCGAGAGGAATCTGTGCACTCGGCCGAAGTCACAGTGGAGGGAGGCGGCTGCACTGGATGCCATTTCAAAAACAACCTAATAAGTAGGCAAAACTATCTTATTTTGTGGATTATAGCGTAAAAAATATAAGTTGAGTTCCCCACACTTGTCGGGGTTTTTGGGGTAGGGGTATTGTTTCCCACTTAGACTCAGTAGTAATGTGTTGCTGCGCACGGTAATGTGTGTTACTGCATATAGTGATGTGTAACAAAGATTTTTAATGTGTTGTTACGCACGTTCATGTGTATGGGAAATGGTGTATTAAGTTGTGAATTTATGTAACGGTTGTACGAATATAAAATTTAAAACAAGACCGTGTCCCTTACCGTTTATAGCGCAAGTTTATACGACAGTTGTTTTGGGATTACTGTATCACAAAATGTTTAGTGACCTCGAACGTTGTGCGAATGCCATATATTATTTATGCTACATATATTATTATTTGTATGTTCCAAGTGACAAATGAGATATGTTTCGTTTGTTGGTTCCAGAAAACGGGTTGGCAGCGAAGCAACGAGAAGTTAAACGGCACTGAGAGAATACGATCGCACTGTGTTAGGGATATCGGAAAACCGCCGACAGGATCCGTGTTAATGTCAGTCAATGAATCAAGCAAGTTAGCTTACATGGGTCATTGAAACTTAAGTACCAAACATAAATAGGAATATGAAGACGTTCCATCATCTCCTGTAATAGGAGGAACCAGTAACCAAAAAAGGCACTACGACACCATTTAATATTTGTCTTGATATGTTGAAGGCTCGTCTCCAAATCGCCTGTGCCTTTACAGTGGCACCAGCTGGTGATCGCATCCTCAGGAGCGCCTCTGCCGCCAGCGCACCTTCATCGCCGTCACCACATCATCACCATCACCAATCACCATCACCACCACCGCCGCCGCCCGCCGCCCCGCCCCGCCACCACCACCACCACCACCACCACCACCACCACCACCACACCATCACCACCACCACCACCACCACCACCACCACCACCACCACCGCCACCACGCCACCACCGCCATCGCTTCTCCATTGGTATGTACGCAACCTGCGACAAGGGATGACACACATTAGGCATTTGTTTGTTCGACCTCTTATAATTCTATTAGATGGCTGTGAGAACTCTGATACACTTGATCATTCGATGTCTGATGAAATTTTGATGAGAACACATTAGACACTTGTTCATTCTATCTCTTGTAGTTCTATGAGATGGTGCTGAGAACACATTATATACTGGTTCCATTCGACTCTTCTAACTACATGATATGGTGCTCAGAACAAAGTAGACACTAGCTTCGTTCGAACTCTTATAATTCTATGAAATAGTGAGGAGAACACAATAGATATTTGTTCATTTGACCTCTTATAATTCTCCCGGAATAATCGAAGAACATTTCTCGTGGAAAATACTGTATTTAAGTCAACATTCAAAATTCATTTAATTTGAGTTTTGAGATTAATAGTCAAACTTCAAAAGTTTTTGGGTTTACGATTTAGGTATTGTAGGAAATCTAATAGCACCTTGATTAGGTACCGAAATGACGTTTACCGAAGCAGCTCCAGTTAGTGCGCAGTAGGTTGGAAGATCCGCTCTATTCTCCGATTTAAATATTGTCGTTTGACGTACGATCAGCTGGGACGCGGCTGTCTAACGGAAGCTCCAATACCAAAATTAGATTGCAAGGAAGCTCTCGATTGGATAACCGCGTCCAGCAATCTACGTGAAGTCGCTCTATTGTAATCGAAGTATAATGGCACCATTGTAGGGATTGAGTCATCAGAAAAGTTTAATTCAACAGCCCAGGCAGGAGAACAGTGATCAATTCTGTCAGAGTGACTAACTCTTTGAACAACATGAATTAAGACAATTTTAACATAACATTATATAATTTGAATGTATCAAACATTTTCAGCTTGTTTCCCTATTTCTCCCCTCCAACAAATGTTCATATGGAATTAAAAAAACAAATTTTCTGATTTATTATTTTCACTTTTAAATATAAACATTTTTTATATACCTATATTTATATACCACCGACCTCTTCTCTTGCAAGAAATTGTTCATAATGCATTTTACGGTACATCTTTAAAACATTGTCGACCTCTGGAAGGATCGATAGCGCCCCTGTTGGGAACCCCTAGTTTAACCGGTCAAATCGTTATTCGGGTTGCGTGTCGGGCCCGGAGCGAACTTTTTTAAAATTCAAGCTTGGCCTTTGGCAGCTGCGTAAGACCACTTTCCATCAAAATTACCTTCTAATTCTCGGCCTTGCACTAGATTGAGATCGTTGTTTAAGGTACGATCGTAAGCAGAGAATAAAAAGATCATACTGGAATGAAGATATATTATTTATTCACATTTCCAGTTTATTGTCAGTTGCGCATGGGGTCCTTCAGGGTTCGATTTTAGACCTGTTTTTAGGTAAGTCAAATTTCATTGCAACAAATATAACAATATTGGGTTCTTTTAACTATGTTCCAATGAGTGCGAATGGGTCATGAGTTTCTGCATTGTCTCCTTTGAGCAAACATTGTGTAGATGCATGACTCCTAAAATCTTCCATTTCATTCGGGGGGCCGTAAACAAAACCTCGCCATTTCGTGTTTAAAAAAAGTAAAGATTAAACTTCTTTTTTAAGCATTCATTTTAGTTTGCGTTCATTGGGAATTTGGGATAGTACTTCCTCACCTGCCAGTCGCTGGGTCGAATGCAATGCCCCGCCACGTGCTTCCATCCCCATATTGCCGTAGCACCACTCCGCGGAAGGACTGGTGAAACACCTCTAAGAGGTTCAGCGCTTGCACGTCTTCAAGGTCGCGCCTCCGTTCAACTGTCTGGCGTTTGGTTTCTCTCCGCCCCCTCCCTTTCCCCTCCCACTCGCTCTGCCTCAGCGCACCCTCGTCCCTCTGGTCCATCTCTTTGAGATTCACTGCTTCCTTCTCGCTCTGCATCAGTTGCATCTGCTCAGCGCCCACCCCCTCCAACGCCCTCTGTCTCAGCGCACCCTCATCCCAATGGTCCATAGCCGTCTCTTTGAGATTCATTGCTTCCTTCTCGCTCTGGATCGGTTGCAGCTGCTCAGCCCCCATCCCGTCCTTCAAAGCGCCTTTCTGAGACGAACGTTGGTGTATTAATGACTTTCGAAATTTAGTTAATCCCTGCACCGGACACACTTTTTCTGTATTATGTTCTTGTTGATGAAAAAATACCGCCTTGTGGCGCTTATTATCATGAAGCCCAGGTTCATATATTCGTAATATTTGGCCTTTCAAACGCTTTCGCTTGCTTTCACGAGACCCAAGAATATTTTGATCACACCGGTGCCCGCTTAATGGTTTCTTGCCTACCGCCAAGACGGCAGGCACAGCAGAACTGAGCTGCAGATTTCGATTCGAATATCCGGTAATATTCTGAAATACATCATTTCAAAGTTAATAATTTTAGGTGTGAACTTATTAGATACTTATTGGGATCAATAAATGTCCAAAATGTTCGAAAATGAAACCTCACCGTAAACATCTTGTCAGAAATGGCTGCCGATGTGTCACTCGTGAGGAAAGAGCGCAGACGGAAATATGAATTGGCCGCCAGGACGTAGCCCCGGGTGCCTTCCAGCCACTCCGGCGCAGAACCCACGATCGGTAGTTCAGGCGCGCGCCACAGCAGCAGCGGCGCCGCGGCGCGCGCGTGGAGGGCGGGCAGCCAGCGCGGGCCGTCGCCCAGGTCCACCACGCCCACCGCGCCCACTGCCCGGCCCCCGCCCGCGCCCGCGCCCACGCCCGTCAGCGCCCAGCGCAGCCCGTCGGCAGGCGGCGCGCCCTCCCAGCACGCGCCCTGCGCCCTCGGCCCTTCAGCCCACAGGGCCACCGCCAGGCACAGGGTCACGGCCCGCACCCATCTCCCACAGCTCATCTCTCTCCCACTCTCATCACATCCCATCCCGCCCATCTCTCTTCCGCTTCTAATTGCTCTCACACTGGCCATCTTTCTCCCACGCCCAATCGCTTGCCAACCCATCTTTCTACCAGCCGTACAAGTAAATACCCTCACTGCAGCTCTCTTCCACATCTAATTCTTCTCCTACTGCCCACCCCTCTCCCACTGTGTTTCGTTCTCCTAGTGCCCTTTACTTCTTTCCGTTCTAGAAATCTTCTGTCTCTCATTCTGGCACCTTCTTTTGTCTCTGGCACCTGTGTCTCACTGCCCACTGGTCTGCCACAAACCTTTCTTTTATTATCTTCCGTCCTCTCACCACCACACGTATTGTATTCACACTGCCTTTGAATTGTCTCTTTTAAACTTTTACAGGTCTATTAGCTCCCTCCCCTTGTCGGCTGTCTCCAACTGCTGTAGCTGCTTCCCGCTTCCTCCTCGGGTGGTTTTTAGTGAGGTGAAGGCACGATCGAAGATGTTGCCGCAACCCATGTTGTTGTTGTTGTTTCAAACGATCCGACGAGAAAATAGAAGCGGATTTTTTGATTAAAATATTTATTTTTAACGACTGAGTTATTGGGCTCATTGTGAATCTGGTCGGAGGCGGTAATTCGTTGTGAATTTCAATCTTAACAAAGAACCTTTGTGCAACAAAATGATCCAGACATGCCTTTTCCTTGTTACTCTTAATATTTCAAACGTAGTTTGTCATTACATGGTAAATGACAGTCAAATATGCGTGATATGCATTTCATAAATTTAAATCATTATTACGTGCATACCACTTACTATAGTTAAATATTTGTTAATCTTGCGGAATATTTGCGTGTTAAGTAAATAAGAGCCAACCTTTTTTCCCCAGTGTTTTGCTTTAAAATCAGATTTTAAAAACTTTCGTGTTAGTATTTTAAAACAAAGGCAGAGTTGTACAAAATAATTATTTTTTCAAGTTTTTCCGATGTGTGAAAAGACAATCGCTTTGTAGAAAGAAGAAATTTTAACAAGATTTTTATTGGCTGTGATGTGAGGATAAAACGAAATGACCCATTGTTCTATATTATTTTTTGCATTTTTCGACTAAGAAGTAATTTTTTACCTTTACGTCATTTTTAATGCATTATTCGCTGTTTTCAGCGATTTTAATATCATTTTAATGGCATTTAGTACTGGTAATGGTACAAACAATATGTACGAGGCGCAACAAATGTTCACAGAATTTCTGACTAGCCTATTCGATTTCTTGGCTCATGTATTGTAATGTCGGCCATTGTGAGTGCTATGGAATCTAAGGTTAGTCTATCGCCAATCGGTGCCATTGTCAGTTCGGCCGATTTCACGATAAAGGCAGGCAGAGTAAAAAAAACAACAACAAATGTTTGCGAGCTGAGTTTACATCAACAAAGGGAAGAAGGCTCGATTACATCAGTTACAAATCCAACAGCTTGAGTTGTTAATATGAAGTGGTTTTGATAAAGAATTTTTACATCATTTTTTGTTGTTGTTCATTTTTATTGTTTGGAATTTTTAATGCATTTTAAGAGTATTTTATTGATCATTTATATCAATGTTTTAGGTTTGGCAATATTTTGAAACTAAGAGAATATAATTAAATATCATTTTTTTAATGCCAATATAATCGTCTAAAAGTTTCAAAAAATATGATTGATTGAATAGATTGTTTTAATGTTGCATTCAGAAATCTATTCGCAATTATTTGTGTGCAATGAAAATTAAATCGTACGAAGAATACCTCATGTATATACATTCTTTTCTTGACATGTGGCATGACATTGGAGGTATTTTGTTTGTAGATTTCATCTATTTCAAATAAGGATAGTTTAATATGTATTCCAATTACGTATTGATATATATATTTCTCAACTCATTTGTATTGTATAAACACTGTTGTAGGAAACGGGTAATTGAATGATATGTAATATTTATCGGGATCGTTAATTTCGCAAGTGGAAAGAAACTTAATTGAAGTGTCAGGTGGGTAAACCATTTGAAAGAGCGAGTTGCAGCAAGAGGTCAGGCGCCTTGGCGTCGACAACTCTGAGGCGCAGATAGCGGAAGAGACCACGAAACCAACAGCGAGGTCCGCGGAAACCGGGGGACGACAGAGCGGAGGGAGGTATGAAAGCACAAGGCAGCGGGAGAGGAAAGAGAGGTGGGAAATGACAGATTGGGGTTTACGTCATATCTAAAGATCGATTTATTATAATACAGAGCGTAGCAACGACAACAGCATATTGTTGTGTTCCAGCTGATGCATTAAAGTAAAGAAATGACGCAGGTTTGCTGTTATGTTCAAAAAACGTAATTTCTTAAAAAATAGATTTATTCTGATCTCACACCAGTACAGAGTAACCATATATAAACTACATCCAAAAATGTTCCTGAAGATGTACCAGTGTATGCCAAAGTCGCCGTTGCCCGGGGAGATGTCCAAAGTTAGTAGCCGTAGCACCGAAGTATCTGTCAGAGAGAGAGAGAGAGAGAGAGAGAGAGAAATCAGCCAAAAATGCATTAAAAATGGCGTAAAAGATAAAAAAATGACTTATTAGTCGAAATTAACAATAATGACCTATAAAATGGATAATTTACTTTTGTCAAATGTATTTGTTCTAAACGGCAGTGTCCTAGTGAAAAGGAAAAAGTGACATTTCATTAAAGTCCTCTCCCTAATTACAGACCTTATGACGCCCAGGTGCTTAAACAACTATTGTTCTCTGCCTGAGATTCACTTGATCTATGAAGTCCACTTTTATTCTCAATTACAGATTTATTGAAGTGTTAGAGAATTTTCCTTCCTAACAATACTTGCAAGTATGATGCAAGTAGTTAAAATTTAGTTCAGCTATATTTTTTGCTAATGTGCACAAAAATTCACATAGAAGATTAATTGAGTAGTCATTTTATATTTTATTCTCGTTTTTGTCAGATATCTGATGATGGGTAAACGATCGATAGATGGTAATGTAATAAAAAAAGCTATTTCAATGCCGTTCATTCACGCATTTTGGAAAGCCAACAACATGCAACAGTAAACCAACAATTTACTAACACTAAGAAAGTAATATTTCCAAATTATTTCCTTCACATAAATAAACTTAATTGAAGTGTCGGTCTCTATTAGGGCCGGTTTTTGTGAAAGAAGTTGGTTGCAGCAACACGGTCGATCGGTTCCTAGCAACGGACGTTGCTCAAGAGAAAATAGACGACGACAATAATGAAACCAATGACTGAGACATCGCGCTAGAACTGAAGACGCAAAACGCTGAGAGAGAAAGATATTGGTTGTGAGACACTAATAAGGAGTGAAATATATTCACTGAGAGAGACTGATAAGGAGTGGGAGACATTGGCTGTGAGAGACTGATAAGGAGTGGGAGACATTGGCTGTGAGAGACTGATAAGGAGTGGGAGACATTGGCTTGAGAGACTAATAATAAGTGGGAGATATTGGCTCTGCTTGAGATATTCAAACTAAGAAGAAATTAAAAAGGTAGACGAAATGGGCAGTGGGGGAGGGGTGCGGGCCCTGGCCCTGTGCCTGGCGGTGGCCCTGTGGGCTGAAAGGCCGAGGGCGCAGGGCGCGTGCAGGGAGGGCGCGCCGCCTGCCGACGGGCTGCGCTGGGCGCTGGCGGGCGTGGGCGCGGGCGCGGGCGGGGCGGTGGGCGTGGTGGACCTTGGCGACGGCCCGCGCTGGCTACGCGCCCTGCACGCCCGCGCCGCGGCGCCGCTGCTGCTGTGGCGCGCGCCTGAACTACCAATCATGGGTTCTGCGCCGCAGTGGCTGGAAGGCGCCCGGGGATATGTGCTGGCGGCCAGCAACTCTCGCCGGCTACTTACATTTCTCATCTACGATGCCAAGGAAGCTATTCCAGACACGGTCTATGAGGTAATAGTTCTCTTGGAAAGTTATTTTTTATTCTCTTTGAAGTATATTTGGATTTATATTTCTCATCCTAGCGTTCTTAATATCTTGCATTTCAGTTGCTTACTGGAGACAGGAATCGAAATATGCAACTCAGTTCAACTGTTCCAATCGTCATGGCGATTTGCAAAACAGCATTGCTTGTAAATGAACATTTTGAAACAATAAGTGGATTACGAAAGAATATTGCAAACATCATTAGACGTCCAGTAATGGAAGTAGAGTCTACAGCTGGTAACAGTGGACGTTTGAGACTTAAGGAAAACTGGTACAACTTTCAACATGTTGATCAATCGAAACATTTTACTGAGCGAATGCGACTGATTCAAGATTGGAAGGAAATAAAAAATCTCAATGAGGCATTTAGAGCCCAATGGCCTACGAATGATCTGAGTCAGAGGGAGTTTGAAGGGTTTGGCGCTGAGCAGATGCAACCGATCCATAGCGAGAAGGAATCAATGAATCCTAAAGAGACGGCTTTGGGCCAGTGGGATGAGGGTGCGCTGAGGCAGAGGGCGTTGGAGGGGGTGGGCGCTGAGCAGATGCAACCGATCCAGAGCGAGAAGGAAGCAGTGAATCTCAAAGAGATGGCTATGGACCAGTGGGACGAGGGTGCGCTGAGGCAGAGGGCGTCGGAGGGGGTGGGCGCTGAGCAGATGCAACTGATCCAGATCGAGAAGGAATCAATGAATCTCAAGGAGACGGCTATAGACCAGTGGGATGAGGGTGCGCTGAGGCAGAGGAAGTCGGAGGGGGTGGGCGCTGAGCAGCTGCAGCTCGGCCTCGTGGAAGGGGAATTGCTAGAGGGGAAGGGGAGGGGGCGCAGACAAATGAATCGCGACAGCGATCAGAATAACCTTCGAGACGACTGGACCGCGCTGAACCTCTTGATGTACTGCCACCAGTCCTTCCGCGGAGTGGTGCTGCGGGAAGATGAAGCCGGAATCACGTGGCGAGGAATTGGATTTGACCCACCAACTGGCAAGTGAGCAGAAATTCTAACTTACAGTTCGCATAACGCAGTTTGTTGCATTACATATTCCCAAGTTTTTACTTCTTCATTTTTTTAATAACGACTTGACATAGATTTAAGATGCCAGGTAAGGAGTTAGATCAATCAATTTTTAATTTTGTGAGTTATAAATGTAAGTCGTAATTTAATAAATGCAACTAAATTTATAAGTAACGATAGTAAACGATAATTACGCAGATACTTGCAATTATTTCTTCGAAGAGTTTTCCTAATTTTTGAACAATCTTACAAAATAATTTCCTCTATACTTCATGAGTGGATCGTTACGTTAAAGTAACTGGGTCTTTATAGAAACGTTTTTGTGTATTATTACTTACTGTCTTAGAATAGACTTCCAAAAATACTGAATCCTCATCATCTAATATATAAAAAATGTTTGTTGTTGGTTCGTACTTAATGCACTGGTGTACCGTTCATCTGATAGCGATAAAACTTTTTCAACTCATTGCTTGCCTTCATGGGAAGAATATAGGCATAATACGATGGGAATATACAAATGCCTTAGCACATAGACGCGCGTTGATGATGGTTTTATGTAGACTCAAGGGCCCTGGATCGGGCGCTCTGCGCAACGGCGCACCAACGCAACCCGCCACACTCTGAAGTACACTCTGAAGTGAAGAGAGAGAGACAGACAGAGACAGACAGACGGACAGAGAGAGAGAGAGAGACGGACAGAGAGACAGAGACGGTGAGAGAAAGAGAGATAGAGGAAGGGAGAGGGAAGAAGAAAGAGAGAGATGGAGAACAGGACTACGTCTGCTAAGTTCCGTTAGTAAGCAATAAAAATATAAGTACAATCGGTCACCATAAAATCGCCAAATTATTTGCAGCAATAAGAATGAACTCGAGCGGTACAGTTTGTTGGTTTTCACGGCGCGCGATTAGAAAAGTTACTTCTAGGCATTAGCAAAAGAGATCAAAGAGGTGATAAAATGCATCAATGGACGAGCGTGGAATATATTGCAATTTTGAAAACTTGGCGAAAAATAAATATAAACACTTCAAGTGTTTCTATTGTATTAGAAATATGCTCTAAATATATTAGGGAAGTAGAGAAAGAGAAAATAACATAATATTGGGCTTGATTCAGCTTGATAATTGAATGCAACAATTACAATATATGCTACAATACATTAAAGCAACAATGTGTTGCAGAGACCTAAATAATAAGAAATTAGTTGTGTTACAACCCCGTTTTTCTCGCAATCATTATATATTTGCAGAAACCTGTTTAACCGTGTTTATATTCAAAGTGAATAGTAATTGTATTGTTTTAGAATTTATAAACATCCTTCATTTCAATAGTCTTGGAGAATAACGACATTAAACAATATTTTGAAGTTTTCAATTTTCCTAATGGTGCATATGTTGTCACGTTTTGTGAGTTCTTCCTTTTGTGCAATGTAATGTCAGGGATTCAGCTAATTCTATGTGTATTTAATACGTTTTAAAGAAAAAAGAAAGTAAAAAGTCAATTTAAATTAATAAAAAGGTTTTTATTAACGTTCTTTGCGTATAAATTTAAATGAAATTATTGAGAGAAAATACACTATTACTAAAATTTAAACGTCGAAATCATTCCACAAGGTTATCTGTCAAGTGTTATCTACAGGTAAAATTCCACTGCAAAAATTTCCACACATGAAAATGTGTATTAGTGTAAATGCCCACTACATTACAGGCTCAGCACTATTTCATCCAAGTTATTTCTATGTGTATTGCAGAATTGTCCTGTAGCAACGCTTAGGGGAATGACACGCGAAATTAATTTTATTTACAAAAACCTACGGCATCTTTATTGAATGTTTTAACTATTACCTATGAAAACCAGTCATGTAATTCCAACTTTCTTCTACCACAGGATCCGAATGCAGATGCATGTGGTATGATGGTTGACATGGGTCGTACATATTGTTTCACACGCTTGTTGTTATAATCTTCGTATCTGCAATTATTTCTTCAATTCATTTCTGATACATGACATATTTATTTTTAAGAGATGTCGAACATTGTCAGCTTTGGAGTTGTATAATGATTTCTGCAGTCCCATCTTGTTCGTTGTAATATTTTTAAAAACTCTCCAAACTTCTTTTTCGCGCTTATTTAACAGTTTGATTTGTAGACATTATTCAGTGAAGTTCATTATGGATATTTTCGCTGTGAACGTTACGTTTATTGGACGTATTGTAGTGGAAATTATGGTGAGGACATTTTTTCTGTAGATATCGTGTTAATTGAACTATTGACCCGGGATCCCTCTCAATTACCGTGTTTATTGGCATAACTGCAGATGTGAAAGGTAACAACACTAATTCTTCAAAATTAAAACCAAATATTCGGGGTGGCGCAGTTACATGGACAATTAACCGTCCCTACCCTACCCGATCCTACTTGGGTGTGAAGCAGGGGTTCCCAACCTTCTTTCGGATTGGATCCCTTTTAAAACAATGATTTGCTTAATCGCTCCCTTCAATTTTTTTATAATATACAGCACATAAAATTATAATTGAACATAACTGACTTGAAGATAACAATTAGACTAATTTGAAACCGGGAAAATGATTAGATTTCTAATTTATTTGTACAACAGTAGACCGCGGTAATCAGAACTACATGGGGATGTGGTCTGTTCTGATTTGAAAATGTTGGGGTCATCCGAAAAAATATATCGTTCAAATATTAACATGTTTTCAAAAACAAAATCATTGGTAATAATTGTGCTCAAATTTATTTTATTAATGCGAATGATGTGAAATTCCAAAATGTGAGCGAATTCGTGATGTATTGTTAGGTGTTTTGTACATTTATATAAGTAAACGTAATCTCAAAATTCATAAATATTTTTGTAATAAATGGAATATTGATCTTTATCATACTAATTGAAGAGGTGAGCGCAATTGTAGTCTAAGCCACATTTTAAGAAAACGGAGGATAATCATGTTCAAGTTAGACGGTTGTGGTTAGAAAGCGTTGAGAAGAGAAAAATAGCGATTTCAATCTTAAGTTTATAGAGGCAAACTTGTCAGAGCAAAAATGCCCAAAGTTAGTTCACCTTGTGATGTCGTAGGCTGTCGCGTCCAGAGTCATGATCTGGGTGACGCCGCGTCAAAGGCTGAGGTAGCGACGTTTCGACCAACGTTCAGTTCACCTTCTTGGACACCAAATGGTGTTATTAACTCATTTTTCAGATTTGGGGGACTTAAGACCAGTATTGCACTCAGCCCTTCAAATAGTCTGTGTCGATTAGTCATATTTGGATATCGATCCCTTGATTATCTCATCGACCCCGTGGGGAACCCTTGGTCTAAAGAATTTTCCATAATTCCGTAGGGTGCGGTTATACACATGGGCGAGCGGCGACGGTGACAGCGATGGCAACGAGGGGGAACAGGCAGCCAAGGAACTCATGGCGAGTCCATCGCCAGGTCCAGCGGCCACCCCAGTGGTCGCGGAGGCAGTTATTGACTCGGGCTTTCACAAGTACAAGGCAAACATTGACGGTGTTGAAGTGCCGGTTGTGGGTTACTTGGTCCCAGTATTGGAGGAGATGATGAAACACCTTCACATTTCTTTTTTAATAACTCTTCGGAATTTTTCTTCTGAAGACAATGTAAGTAGCGACGCATGAAGTAAGCGCTTGTAATGTTATTTACACCACATGAGTTAGAGGTCTGGGCGACATGTTTTCACTTCCCACTAGACTTGTGAATGGGACATATTGTAACGTTTCTCCATGATGAATTAAAACACACTCAATATTTAACAACGTTTATTCGTAAACAATTATACCCTAAAAATACTTGATTTATTTACAGATATATTACACAGTCCTTGTTTTCTTCACTTGATTATTTTCCTTACACACGACTCCGTTCTTTTGAATAATTATTTACATAGTTCACTTCTGCTTATTTACACTGTTCACTTCTTGAACTCTATCGCACAGTCCGATGCACTGTTTACGGTCCACTGCTCAGACCACAATTCACAACGCCGAACAGGGTCCACTGCACTGTTGTTTACCGCGATGCACACTTCACAGCCCAGCTTCCACTGCAGACTTTAGACTGCCGTCTGCTGTTCACCCACTGCTCTACTATTCCCCCATGCACAGTTTACAGATCAGCTTCCACTTCAGATGGACTGACTGCTTACTACTTCTACTATTTGACTACTCGCGGCTGCGTACTTCCGACTACTTGACTGACTCGCGGCTGCTTACTGCCTGACTGACTCGCGGCCGCCGGCAGCGGCGAATTTATACCTGGCCGGCGCTCGTCTTGACACAACCGGCTCTTGCTCTACATTCTCGTTAAGAGCCCGGAACCGTTCAGTTCGGGGGGGGGGGAGGAGAGGCGCCGACAGATGACGCAATCCGCGCAGCGAATTCTGGCAGGTGATGCAATATTGGTTACAGTATTTAGAGCTCTCTGATTAGCCAGTGATGTCGGCGCGCGAAATGTATGATCTGCGTGTTGGCTCTGAAAAGCGATATGGCGCTAGCTACGGAGAACATGACTAGTTGCTACGCTTGTCAAGGTTTGTTGGTGTATAAAAGAGTTTGGAGCTGAATTTTCAGCATTATCGAACGCAGGAAGTTTGACATGTATCACCCTTCGTAAATACCTTCAAAGAGTAGTCAGACTGAATGAGCTCCAAGCGTGGCGCCAAAGTTGAATGAATTTGGCCGCCAGTGTGCCAACACGATGGTTAAGGAAAGAAGGGACGGGGATTTGTGCGCAACAAGCAACGTGGAGTTTGCCGCGTTATCGCTAAGCAGACGCATTTTTTTTTTTTTTTGCCTTTGAACCAAATCGCGCAAAAAGGACCATACAATTTTTCAGTAACAGACAATCCAGGCGATACGTAATTATTGTGAACCAAACTATCGATATCGAAGAATGTAAAGAAACGATCATCATTTTTATTTTGGATCTGATGATACGTGTTTTTGTTTGTGAGTGTGACTTTGATGCGTGCCAATCCGATGACTGCAGTTTTGTGTTCGGGTTATCGATGACTGCAGTTTCGTGTTCGAACTTTCAAGGCTCACTAGTCATAAACTGCTGTTTTATTTCGTGCTTCCTCATTGTAAACACGCTGCAGGGACGATAGCCTCTCGTACGCTAATGTTCCCAATGTGCAAACGAACTTGGTGTTCGCATGCTGTTCGAGCATCGGGGTTATATCGACGGACCCCCCACTCACCCCCACGTGACACTGCTCAGCGTCACTATGGCGCACTGACACATGTCGAGACCAGTTTTGCCCGCGTGCAAAATCGCCCAGCCCCGTGCCACAAAAATGTGTTGGCTATCTTATGGCTTGTTTGGTGTCAGTAAGGCAATTCAGGCAACCTTTTGAATGACCTTCGTTCGCTGAGTCAATCTGCAATAATACTTTTAAAACAAAACTGTTTATTGTTAACAGTTAACCATGAGTTATTACAACACTTGCATCGGAATAACATTTATACTGATGAGTTTTCCTTAAGGCAAATAATGTGGATAAAATATTTTATTCACTTCGTCACAAGTTATAGAAATACAAGTGTTTTAAAAAAAACTTATGGTCTGCTGTTAACAATACATACGAGTATACGGCGAGTATAACAGTCCGTCTTTTCTCGGCGGACCATTCGGTCTAAAAGCCTCAGTATATCATACTTCCCTAAACATGTGACGTATTACGATATCTTAGAATTTGTTTCGTAAATAACTACAATATAATTTAGAATTCAGTGTTACAATTTAATGTACAGTACAATTGAAACAACACTTGCTTAAGGCAGAATGCTCTCAATTCGCTCATTTGTTTGATATTTGTTATACTGTATATTGAACAGCATAAAATATTTGGATTTTTACCTTTAGAGTAAGAACAATTGTCTTTGTCTTCAGGAATCTGTGGGAAGAATAATAAAGGACCTGGAAAGCAAGGTCGCTACCGGACGAATTGATTTGGTGCCACAGTACAGGAGGTATAGGGCAGGGACGGATGGGTTCTCAACTCTGATGGACATTGTGTCCTCCGGCGAGACAGACCGGTTCATTGTGTTTGTGCCGAGGGCGTCGCCGCTGCCGGCGTGGTCGCTGCCGCTGCGCGTGTTCTCCCCGCGCATCTGGCTGGCGCTGCTGGGGGCGGCGGTGGCGTACGCGCTGGCGTGGCGCGTGGTGGCGGGCGAGTCGCTGGCCGCCAGCGCCGCCGCCGCGCTGCGCGCCTTCTCCTCGTGCGGGGGCGCCCCGCAGGACAGGGTGCGCGCCACGCCGCAGCGCCTGCAGCTGGCCGCCGCGCTGCTCGCCTCCGCCGTCGTCGTCGCCGCCGCCTACCAGGTTAGCACGTACCTCGTATGCAATATTTTTAATTTTTAGTTCCTCGTATGCGCTATCGCGGCCGGATGGATGACGAGAATGGCACAGGTCTGCCGTGCACACCTACGGACATCGGAGCCTGTGCAGGACGTATACACTCTTGCGTCCTAAGGTCGGATTGTTGACAGTTGTGTATTAGTGCATCTTTGTAGACGGCAGACAAATATTTATTAAACCCACAACATTTATTTTCCAGCGCTTACCAATAATTTTATAAAAAAAATTGAAAGAGATCGATGTTACATAATGGTGACCGTTTAATGACGTCTCATCGGTATGACATTGCATCTATTTATTAAAATGTATCACGGCGGGTCCAAATAGTGTACCGCCAACATTGTACCTAAGATACGTACGTAAACGGCTTTCTAGTGACCAATTAGACATCTTTGAATCAGTATGGCGACTACTTAGAGACGTCGAAATCATATGGCGTGATCATAATCAATAATTAAAAAGAATTTTGTACCATTAGAGCAAAAACATTAGTTTAGAGCTCGTCATACAAGATGGCATTAAAAATGACACTGGATTCAATGTGGTGTACAGTATACTCGCCACAGCGGTACGATATACAACTTCATCCTTTGGCCATCTTACGAACAACGTACAACAAGAATTAGCTATGTACTCATTCCTCAATGGCATCATTATTTTGACACATCCTAAAAATTGTGCAGCGCAATGCGGACACCAATAAGACGCCATACTTGCTTTTCCCTCTTCCGTCACTAGCTAACTTCTCAGACAGTTTTTGAGCTGGTGATGTGTGATTTTTCTTGCTGGCTCCCGGTCTAATATATATATATATATATATATATATATATATATATATATATATATCGCTACTACATCATATACTATTGCACATACACGGTTACTATTTTCCAACTCATACCATGCATGTATCCTGTTTCAACAGGTGCAAGTACCATTATCGGGGAGGGGGGTTATCAGCATTTCAGCTGAATCCCGATTTTTATCTACCAAGGTTTTTTAGCCCCGGGGGTATGGATGATGATGATGATGATGATGGTGGTGTGGGATGAAAGGACGGCGCACACAACAGACAGACCCAAATACAGCCATGCCCGAGACGGGAATCGATCCCGCGATCTTCAGGTCCGAGACCGTTACGACGCTACTGCCCAAACGACTTCGGCCGTCTTGACCGGCATTATGTGTGGTTATGTGTATCAGGTGGATAAGTTGTAAGTCGAATTAAATTGAAAATCGATCTTTGCTCTCTTAGGAAATGAATTCTCTAGAATTACTTGCAGTTTTAATTTTCTTCCTTTTCAAGTGATGTTCTTCAAATTAAATGTTCCAATGTAATTTTCAAATTTATTATAAATAACACGCATGTAATACATCTCTGTTACGCAGTGCGGCAGGTGCAATTACGAAGGGAGCCCGGACACTTACGACTCCCAAAAGCAATTTCTTTTCTTTTTGTGTTACTAAACACAATTAAAAGGCTCCTTCTGAAAGCGATCTGTTTACTGCTATAAATAGACAATTGTAAAGTTTGAATTACGTATTCTATGATGAGCACGCGAAAATGCATTCCCATTTTTGTTATTTGCCTTCCCGGGGTCCCAATTATTCATTATATTCGATTTGAAACATTTTGTCAGAACGTAAAAGAACACTTAAGTCAAAATATTCAAATGTATACTATAGAGATACTGCCTCGCGGCCCCCTTTAAAAATATTTAAAATAAAACCTTAGCTAATTGTGCATAGATAATTCCATAGAGTCCATAGTTGTCCATAGGGTGACAAACGCGTTAAAAGCTAACTTGCGCGACATTGTAGATAAGTTCGTCAAAGTGAAAATCCTCAGGGCTCGATTCTGAATTTTGTTATTATGATAAATAGTTTCTTTCAATTAGAGCGCTTTACGCTTCTCCCTACTGCTTACGCAGCATAGGGAAAGTTTTGTAATGCTGCGGGAATTTTCGACACATAAACTCTTATTGCCTATTAATGCAAAAATGGAAAAATCTAGTTGTTGAATTTAGAGAAAAAAAAT
Source organism: Gryllus bimaculatus (assembly GCA_017312745.1). Taxonomy (NCBI): domain Eukaryota; kingdom Metazoa; phylum Arthropoda; class Insecta; order Orthoptera; family Gryllidae; genus Gryllus; species Gryllus bimaculatus. The sequence continues at coordinate 426,901 of BOPP01000385.1, read as the reverse complement.
CTATCAGATGGTGTAGCCGGAATCCAGACTTTGTGGGACTTTAGTACCGAAAAATAGATTGACGACAAAACGTCTGTCCGTTTGTCTGTCCGTGAACAAAGCGGCTAAGCGCATTCAGCCGTTCAGGCGAATCGATCTGGCTGATGTCACGCTCCCTTTCACTTGAAACCGATATTTTAATTTTGGTGGATACTTCTCAAAAAGGCCTTGGGACACTCAAAATTTTCAAAAAATGGCGCCATCAATTTTGCTTAAATTTTGTTGGTTAGTCTGAAGAACATGTTAGTTAAAAACCCTGATTTTTCGAAAAATTAAAAAAAAAACATTTTTTTGGGCGTTTTTCTACTACTACAATTATGAACGTAAATTTTTTCTTAATGAAATATGTTCATCAAAATAGGATCTTGAAATAAGGTCATGTTGAATTATTCGAAAAATTTTCTGAATAATTTGACGTCGAACTTAGTCCCCTGATTCGAAAATCCTACGCTTCGTGATCGTAATTTTAGAAGTGTTTTGAAGCAGTTACATGCAACGAAAGCTAAAGTGGGTATATTATTTCATATATTTTGTTCATTTTTTACTCTTAAATTGTATGTTTATTTTCATTGGAGCTTTTGTTATAGGTTTAAAAATTAATCTTTTAGAAACGATTTGAAGTAAAAATGACATAAAGATTGCATACCTTCAGTTGCGCGCTTCCAATTTACGTAGTTGAATTCTACGTAAAATAGAATCTGTGTATTACTTAATTTTATAATTATTTATCAAATTTATTTTATATTTATGTTATTTTAAATTACATACTTTGTGTTGAATGTGAAAACGAATAGATGAGCTGTCATTGTTGGTTTTGTAACCCATCCTTGTAACGCCTGACAACAGAAGGCGATAATGACGACTGCCTTTCGGTCGCGGGTGCTTTTATATATTTGTAGAATATTACAATATCATAGTATTTAAAATTACTATTATATATTTCTCGCATACTGCTTACGATGAATATTGTAAATCTAAAAACTCATCCGACATGTTCGTGAATACACTGCATAACTTATACAATGAATTCAATGCCAGGAAAATATTTTCATTTAAAGTTTTGAAAACAAAATCTATTGATTGTAACTAGTTGATTTTCGCACCAAATGTTCTTCGATTTCAGATGCGTTTTGCAATGAAGGACGACTGAAATGTGTTAATTCGGAGAGAAATTGGAGTATAAATAGTATTACATAACAATTACTAATGGCAAGAAAGTACTTGTTGTTTTAGCACTTCTAGTTTAATTTGAATGTTTATTTGTACTACATGTGTTTCAGGGTCGCCTCTTTGACCTCATGACAAATCCACAACGGCATGGGGAGATAGACACGCTCGATCAACTGGCCCAACAAAAGATGACCCTGTTATTTCCCTCTTCTGTTGTCTTTTCACAAATTCGGAGACTTCTATCGAAGATACCAACTCGCAGTGTGCTAGGAGGCACGGTGTCGCAGATATTTAAAAAAATTACCATGGAGCGCTCGCCATTTTTACTTACGTCTCAGCTGAAGGAAAAATTTGCAACGAGATACTATATTCCCAGCTTCAAGGACTACAGAGAAATGCGAGAAAACATATTCGCTTATCAACCACTTTTTGTGAGCAGAAGGTATGTGAGTGAAGAAGAGAAAACAATTGTATGTTTTTCAAGTTGGAATTTGTAAGTACTTTCTCGTATACGTACTCGTATAGAGAGTATTGAGTATCGTATATATGTATATAGTATATGTAATGGAAAAAAAGAGCCATTTGAGTATTCCAGATCCGTGATACTGCAACAAGTTTCCTTGTTACTGTATCACGGATCTGGTATACTCAAACGGTTGTTTTTTTCAGTGTACGCGCGCGCGCGTGTCTATATATATATATATATAATATATATATATATTATATATATATATATATATATTATATATGAGAAAACCGAATTTTAAAAAAATTTTCTCTTACGAGATGTTATAAACAATTTATTCCTCCAAAGGGCTCCAAATTATTTCTTTAATTTTTCTCCTCATATGTATAAAAGAACGTTAAAAGAAATTAGTACCAGAACCATTTTAAGCAAAAACTCAATTTTCGAAAATTTTAAAGGTGCTTTATTAATTACAAAAGATTGTTTTGTAATTGTTTGTTAAAAATCAGTTCATTAAAAATGTCATGTTAATTGTTTTTGAAAAACGAATAGAAATTTATATTTAGAGACAATAATAAATATTGATTATGGAGTAAATAAATTCTAGTTTAGAGAATTGAAGATCCCAACTCCATTTTGAAAATACATGAACGATTAATTTGTCAGTATTTAAAATTAATATTGTTTTGGTTTTAGTAGGACGTGGTGTGTGATTTATGATATCCTCGCCATTAGAAAATGAAATATCTAGTGCCGCTTTATCATACGTTTTTTCCCGCCATTTTAATCCTGCATCAACCATTTCTGCCGCATTTCGGTCAACGTTATAAAGTAATTTTGATTGAAATGAAAACACTTTATGTATTCACCCAACTATTTATTCCGTACGTCTTCCTTTTTACAGAAATTGGCCATTGTCTGATGCAATGAAAGAATGTATCCTGAACATGGAAGAAGCTGGGCTCTTGCGTAAATGGAAGAGCAATTACAACAGAACGCACACTATGCTCCTTCGCAGTGGCTATATTAAGGAGTGGATGGCTCAGGAGTCCGACGACAATGAGGAATTAAAGAGTCTCCGCGCAGAAGACGTCGTCGCCCACCTGCAGCTGCTGTGCGCAGGCGTGTGCGCGTCTGCGCTGGCCTTGTGCGCAGAGCTGTGGCGCTTCCACCGCGTGGGCGAGCGTCTGCGCAGGCGCAGTCGACGCGCGCGCGCGCAGCTGAGCAGAGGCTGGCGCAGAATTCGCGCTGGCTTGCGCCGAGTGGGTGCGCACATGCGCAAGATGATTGGTCAGCGATCGAGAGCAGGCCTGCCAGATGGCGCCACACAGAAGCTATAGTCTGAGCGCGTCCGGAAGAGGAGGCTACTGATTGGCCGAGCCGCGCTGGGCACATCCTGACCTTTCACCTGCTGCCATTGGTTCGCTACCGAATCGTTTGTAGTTAGAAGTAGACATGTAGTTTGTAGTAGAACGCCTTTACTGTCTCAACGCTCTCTTGCTGTTAGCAGGGGTTTGAAGCGCAATTAGCTACTACGGGCCTCAACAAAGATCGTTGTTGAACAGGAATGGATCGAAAGGATATGAAAAATGATTAATTTCATTGTAATTGTAATTTACCATTGAAAATGCTAATATAATTTTTTCACTATTCTACAGTTTGTATTTTCTTTTGGTTGTATTTGTAATGCTATTTATATTGATGTATTTCTTTCATGCAATCCGCAAAACTTCATTGAAATTTGCGCAACAACCCTGCAATGGGTATTTGAGAAACTCATTGTTGTTGAACGTCGAGAAGGTGTCAGTAATAAAATAAAGCTGTTTTATTTGTTCAAACTTTTGGTTACAAATTAGCGTTTTAGAAATGATTAAAAACGTATTTGATAATCCAGGTTTTTGTCCGTTTGCAGGCCGATATGTATATTTCAGTATTTCATCAGCAATACATTCCATATTACAGCCTTTCAAAATTTCGACATATATAAAGCAATGGTACAGTAGAACATCGATTATTAATTTTTTTACCAAAAATAGAATTGATTTTTGTGTAAACATTTTGAAAGTTGAAAATTAAACAAGGGTTTCCAAAACTTAAAAATTTATTTTATATTTTTATATAAAAACACGTTGCTGTTTCTCGGATATAGGATGTGAAAGGGTTCATTTGACTATATTTAATGTTCATTATATTAGATGAGTTGGCCACAAACACTAGTTTATAAAAAATTGAAATACAAACACTAAATCACATGATTATAAACTTTAAAATTTTATTTTCGTGCACTTCATTTCAGGCGGTGTCAATTCTCTACCACCTTATTATAGAACGATTTTCGTAAGAATGGGATAAAGTGACAGTTCGCGAAACAAGTGAACATCGCGTGTACTTCAGAGAAGTATCCCACCGCCGCGTCAGCTGTTTAGTTGCGCCCCTTCGTAGTGTTTGTTTACGGTTCACGCGAGATATCACCAAAGAGATGTCTGAGTTTCAGCTAGTTATATGCACGTACGCGAGTCCGGGGAATATTGAAATTTATTTACATATGTGGGAAAATGTCTTAACGTGATCTCACATTCAATAAAAGAAAACTGCCACGTATGTAAATAGAAAGAAAATTGATTTTTCAGGGTACGTTCAAATATCTTTTCTGGACGTTTCACAGCAAATGGCTCATCCACTTTTGTGGTAAAGAGGGTGGTTTATAATTATGACACCCCGACTATCAAAACTTGGTACTCAGCTCTCATAACTCAAATGTCAAGCACGATATCACGAAAAGCTCCCAAACACAGGTCGCCAGTCGCCACACAGCGCAGATGCCGACAACCCGTGCACCGTCACGAGTACGCATCTCACATTCAAGACTCGATTTTAGAACAAACATAACTTACCACATAAAAACTAAATTCAATGTAATTTTTATATAAAAGAATTTTTACAGAAGAGCACAAAGCTCTGCACTTCCTAATTTCAATTATTTCTCGTGGCGCACTACATTACGAGAACACCACAACAGGGAGCGTCGAAACTATTTACAAGTTAGCCAACTGCAAACAAAACGAATGGAGGAAAGAGAGTCTAATAAGTTCAAGGGCACAACAATCACAGAACCGTCAGTTGTGTTGCAGGCACTAGCTGTCAAATCATCCCATTCTAAAGAAAATCGCACAATATATATTAACTTAATATTACATTTCGTAGATCATTAGTAATTTAATTAGTTTATTAGTATTAGAGTTGTTTATTTATCAATTGTGTATGCTGTTTTGTGACTAACCCATCAACACGTTGAAATCTGAATACAGATAGAAATACGCATTTTTGTCAAGAATTAATAAGAAAATATTCGCCAAGCACATTTGCCAAACGAGTTGCATTGTGCGTTGCTCGCTTCTGTATACTTTGTTGTTAATTCTGTGAGTCAAATTTATTCCTGTTTGTTTCATTTGTGAATACAAAAAATGATTGCTGCTCCTGACTATTGAAATAAATGCAGATATGCATCACATGCGCTTTGTTTGAATTGAACGTTATCAAGTAATAGATGACGAGTTGCTAGCGCAGAAATTGCAACATTTCCATAATACGAAGTTGTTTCCAATAATGCGAGAAAGTATGTGCTGTTGTAGCTTGTGCTGTTTGTTTTCTCTAGAGTTTGTTCTTAGATGTAAGAAAAAAATGGCATTTTAGTAATTGGAAATAACAGAGGAGTAAGAGCGTAACAATTCAAATCGGTGTAACTGCTTTGACGTAAACATCGAACTGAGAACGCTTGCTAGCAGTTCTCCGAAAAGGCTTTTCGGCCATGAAAACCGATCCTGGAGAATTTGATCCTGGGCATCAAAGACGTAAAGTTTGTGAGTGCTGTTGAAAACCGAGATATCCGAAATTAGAAAACGGGAGTGCGCACCGGCCGTGACAGAATTAAGCTTATTCACCTCAATTCTGCATATTCTGGACTTTAATCAATGAAGGGCATTTTGTTTACGCCATACCTGGACTCCGTGAATACGCACGTGGATTCTTCATGTTCATGTTACCCTGTTACAGTAAACTTCTGACAGCTAGTCGTATCATATAGTAGATGAAGACAAATTGCGGGCGCAATACAAATGGCATTTGTATCTTTTTACTTGCGCAAGATTCCTTAACTGAAATGACGCGACCATTTTAGAGACAGGTCTTTTGATAACGGTGGGTAACAGGAGTTCGATCTCTCGCAGAGGCCACCAAAGACGGGAAAAGGAAAAAATAAACAACAGTGGCGGACAACAGCAAATAGTGGGAGACCCAGTGAGGGATTTGGGTGCGCGGCTGAGGTCCGTGGGAGAGCACAGTAGTAGCGAAACACAGTGCGAGAGAGAAAAGCTGTGGGTTTGCCATTACGAGCGGGATAGTTTTGGGCGGAGGAAGAGATGCAGGGTGTGGACGAACGATTACTGTTGAAAGAGTGAAAGACGATTCGAGAAGTTTGTCGAGACGATTGTGAAGTTTGAGAAGAAGAACAATTGGGGGTGGGAGAAGGATGGTCTGTAGCAGAGCAATTAGTGATTCGAAAGGGGTGGATTGTGAGAGAGCAATGAAAAGTGGGAAAGGGCTGAGATGTGGGAGAGAAATAAAGAATAGGAGAGAACAGAATTATGGAAACGCTATTTCGGGCGAGGGAGCAATTGGCGGTAGGAGGATAGGGAGTGAGATGGGCTATGGTAGAGGGATAGGGAGGAGAGCAATTGGAAGTGGGGGAGAGATGTGCAGTGGGGGAGGGGTGCGGGCCCTGGCCCTGTGCCTGGCGGTGGCCCTGTGGGCCGAAGGGCCGAGGGCGCAGGGCGCGTGCTGGGAGGGCGCGCCGCCCGCCGACGGGCTGCGCTGGGCGCTGGCGGGCGTGGGCGCGGGCGCGGGCGGGGCGGTGGGCGTGGTGGACCTGGGCGACGGCCCGCGCTGGCTACGCGCCCTGCACGCCCGCGCCGCAGCGCCGCTGCTGCTGTGGCGCGCGCCTGAACTACCGATCGTGGGTTCTGCGCCTGAGTGGCTGGAAGGCGCCCGGGGCTACGTCCTGGCGGCCAGCAACTCGCGCCGCCTGCGCCATTTCCTCTACAGGGACACTTCGGAAGCCGTTCGAGATGTGATATATGAGGTAAGGCCCTTCTAATCTTCCTTTCAAACCCGAAGAGATGGCTCAGGACATCAACTGATGCCACTATAGTCCCTCTGAACGAGAGGTCCTAGGTTCGAGTCCAGACGGTGGTAAGGTTTCTGACACTAGCTTGTCAGCTATATCAGATCCAGTCGCAGTCTGGAGGAGAATTCTAGCGGCCGGTTGCTCTGATCGGTAATTTTCTGTTTTTTCCAATTAACACCAGGCGAATGATGGAGCAGTTTCCTTCCACGGTTCGCGCAAGATCTTTCCTTCCTCTTTCTTGTCCTCTCCTCACCCCGTACACACACTTACACTAACATGCACTACACCACCATACAGACCAGGAGACCGCTAACAATCACAGAACCTTTCTTTCAAAGTTTTCCCTATGATCCCGGATCAATATTCTAAAATAAATTATACATGCGAAAGCTTTATAATTTGAATATCAGCGTGTCCTATTAAATCTCAGTCAAAACGTCTAGCCGAGTTCAACGCAAGTAGCTGACTGTGTTAGTGAATGTTTTTATTTGTTTTTAATTTCAGAATATTACAGAAGAATCCCATCGGAGACTGCACCTTAATTCAGCTGTACCCATTGTCATGGCCATAAGCAGAGAATCATTCCATGAAAACGGGAGTGGGCAGAACTCTACCGGAGCAGATTGTTATAAGACAAACCGCATTGCTCGTACCTTTTTGCGATTTGAAGCTTCGTCGATTTACACTGATCCCTTGTACGTTAATAATAATCGGTACAACTGGGACTTTGTTGATCGATCGGAAGAGTTAACTGAACACGCGCCACGGGTTCAGAGTAAGCAGGAATCAAGGAATCTTAATGAGTCGTATAGGAGTCACAGGGATCAGGAAGAGCTGAGGCAGAGGGCGTCGGAGGGGGTGGGCGCTGAGCAGATGCAACCGATCCAGAGCGAGAAGGAAGCAATGAGTCTCAAAGAGACGGCTATGGACCAGTGGGACGAGGGTGCGCTGAGGCAGAGGGAGTGGGAGAGGGTGGGCGCTGAGCAGATGCAACCGATCCAGAGCGAGAAGGAAGCGATGAGTTCCAAGGAGACGACGATGGGCCCGTGGGAAAAGGCAGACTGCCAGGGAGGCGTTCTACAAGAGGGGATGGACCCTGAGGCTCTGCAGCTGGGCCGCGTGGGACGAGAGGAGAAAGTCAGGAGACGTCGACAAATGCAACGCGACAGCGATCTTGAGAGTCGCGATGTTTCGGACGATGTGGACGCGCTGAGAAGGTTGAGAGGGCGCCACCAGTCCTTCCGTGGAGTGGTGCTGCGGGAAGATGGCTCAGGACTGACTTGGCGCGGACTTGCGTTCGACCTAGAAACTGGCAGGTGAAAAATGTTCTCTGATTAACCGATATCTACAAGCAGAAGGTCAAAAAGACCGCAACGAATTTCCAAGGTTATATTTCAGTCATTTCTCGCTCTGCGGCGGTACTGTCGTTCTGTCTATCTTCATTTCGGATCGCTCCTTAACAGTCACTATGATCAGTTTCCAGTTTGCATTCAACTGGAGAGGTTCCTCTGTGTTTATGGCCTCTATTAACTCTGTGACAGACACATTTTCTACAAACATATATTTGTTTTAAGTTCATTTTATTTCTCAACGTTTGTTGTCTATTTAACTGTGTAAAAAATGTTTAAGTCAATAGCTTAGTTAGAATTGAAAGAGTAGTAAGATAATATATTGTAACAAAGTTAAAACTACAATTGTTTGAATTCGAAGTATTTTGTCCCGTAAATGGCCATTATAAAATATTTTCTATGGCATTTAATAAAAAAATAATTTTTCTAATAGAAATATCCCTTTTTACAATATTTGTTTGGTTTTTTGAAAATAATTATTTGAATTTTGCCATGTCTTTTTGACCTCATGCCTGCATTAGTGTAACAAAATCTATTCCTGTAGTTATGGATCAATGTAAATTGAAAAAAAATAGCGTTTTCTTCCTATGAATATATGATATCCCACGCCAGGACGGTACATTGGTATTTGCAAAATAGTTTTTTTAATGTTTTATACACATTAAAAGTATGAAAATAAAAATTCAATAAATATTTTCTATAGAATTTTGTATACCATACGTTTAGAGAATTATAAATATAGAAACTCTGTGTCTTCACGAAAAATGTAATAATTCTTCAACACTTTTGAGAACCTTGATATGAGAAAATTTTAAGTATTAACGTTTTCAAATGATTTTTAAAAAAATACCTCTGTGATATTAAGGAAATTTGACGTGTTTAACAACGTGTTTAATTTCTTAAAATAAAGAAGCGTTAATCAGAATGGCTGATACGTAATTTATAGCAATGTACTTTAGTCGCACAAAAAGTTTTAAAAAAGTGAGCTTTAAAAAACCTGTTTGGGATTTTGGAAACTTTTGTCACGGATTGTTTAAAAGTCATAAAAACGCCTAATATTTAGACACAAAAAGTTCAGAAAATGGTAATCATTAGATAACTATCTACGTAATAATTGTCATAGAAACGGTTAAAGCAAGAGAGAAACCTTGAACTTTAATAATGAAGATGCACAACAGTTTAAAAAAACATAGGATATTTTGCAATTGTTTAAGTTTCAGATTTTTTAATAAAAAATAGGACATATATTATATACCTTCAACACACGAAATTTTGTCGAAAGAAAAGAGTTCGCATTTTTGCAGTATTGCATATCTCTGTCTGTAAATCGCGTAGCAAATAGTATAAAAACAATTTCTTATGTATCAGTTTCCTTGAAAACTTGTAATTACATGAAAACGTCGAGATTGACTTTTTGAAGCTTTAGATACATTCCCCTTTGTTTCGAATAGGCGGTAGTTAAAACTTGTAAAAACACATTTCACAAAGCTAATCATTACATTCCCGCAGGGTGCGTGTGTACGAGTGGAAGAGTGGCGGTGAGGACGAAGATGGTGACGAGGGTGAGCTGGCTGCGGTAGCGCTCCTAGCGGCGCGATCAGTAGACCTACGGGGTATCTCGGTGCGAGCTGTGGCCATTAAGGACACAAGCCACGTAAAGGAAACGATAATTATCAACGGCATCAAAGTGCCGTTGGTTGGTTACTTTATCCCGCTCTTGGAGGAGTTGAGGAAACGCCTTCACCTGCGATTATCCCTTTCTCTGCTAAAATATGTCGGTGATTACGTAAGTACATTTCTTTGTGTATACCGGTAAAGGTGGCTCAGGGCATCTTCTGATGTCTCTGCAGTGCTAGGGTTCGAGTCCCCTCTGTGGCAAGATTTTCGACGTTTCAAAATAGCTACGTCGAATTCGGCTGCTGTGTGACGGAGAATTCTAGCGGCCGGCTGCTCTGATTGGTAGTTTTCCGTGGTTTCTCTGATCAACACCAGGTGAATGCCAGAGCAGTATTCTAACAAGCGGGTCACGGACCGCGTGCAATCTTTCCTTGCTCTTTCTTGTTGTAACCTCACCCCCTTGCTACTCACACGTAGATGCACTGTACTGCCACACATAACGGGAAACAATCGGTAACTTAGAGCTTGCCCCGGCTGGGGCGGTGCCCCGCAGGTGGGAGATACCTGGTTGGGGAAAATCCCCGGGCGTTGACGCAAGTATCTCGCCAGTCAGCGGAGAAAGACCACCGCCGGCTGGACGGGACCGGCATTACGGGACTAATGGCCTCAGAAGGTGAGGCACCCGGAATTTCTATGTAATCAATCAATCTTTGTGCATCTGCCGTATACAATGCCTGCGTTTACGCATTTACAATGAGATGTCGAGGATTATCTGTTTTAAGATGTAGAATGTCACGTAAGACCCTGAAGGAGACACAATTCGTCGTTATTTTATTCTTAATTTATAATTTCCACCCCTGTAAATGTTAAAATCAAAGAAATCAGAATCAATGGAAGTTGTAAGACAAATCTGTAGAAAAGAACGTTATTAGGATTTTTCAGACTGTACTGCGTCAAAGAGAAGTATTTTCATTCTACTCAAGAATTGACGCATTCATCTGTCCTAGACTTTTGAACGATTCTCATTGCAGTAAATTACCATTTTTCGTGCTGCTTTGAGAAAAGGTTAGAACTCGACAATGTCCATCTATTGTTCATGTGCTGTTTATTTACTATGATTATAATTTCTTACGTTTTTTATATCATCAAGTCACAGTCTTGATGCATCTTCGATCTCCTGCAATAGCAAAACAAATACTGAATAAAATTGCCCAAAGTTGGATACAAAAATGGGCTGACCCAACAGGAAATCAGACTTTCTTTTCACAAAACTTAATTCCTAACATTAACCTGTTTGCATTTTTGAACACTTTTCTACGATTCGCTATTATGATTCACTCTAAACATTGATTTTTATGATGATATTATACTTCAATTCAATAGAACGCGGAATAACATGCAATGTCTATTAATGCTAAATGTTTGCAGAACACGATGTATATATTTAATTGTTGATACATTCATAATATTCTCTGTGGTGGATTTTCAATCACATGCCAATGAGATTTAGATACGTCGCTTTCTCAATACTACTATGATATAATGAGGTAATTTTATTTACTAGAAATCTACTGGAAGGAGAGTAAGGGCCATAGAAAAAATGCTGGTTATGGGAGCAATTGATTTGGTGCCAGAATACCGAAAGTACAGGCCTGAAATGCTTGGTTCCTCAACGTTAATGGACATCGTGTCCTCCGGAGAAATCGATCGCCATATTGTGCTTGTGCCGTTTGCGGACCCGTTGCCGGCGTGGTCGCTGCCGCTGCGCGTGTTCTCCCCGCGCATCTGGCTGGCGCTGCTGGCGGCGGCGGTGGCGTACGCGCTGGCGTGGCGCGTGGTGGCGGGCGAGTCGCTGGCCGCCAGCGCCGCCGCCGCGCTGCGCGCCTTCTCCTCGTGCGGGGGCGCCCCGCAGGACAGGGTGCGCGCCACGCCGCAGCGCCTGCAGCTGGCCGCCGCGCTGCTCGCCTCCGCCGTCGTTGTCGTAGCAGTATGTCAGGTTAGCCCTCATTTCTGTTTTAATGATTTATTTTTCTTGTACACTTAACAGGGAACAGAGATCATACCAAAAATCATTTACCAAATCTTAAAATAGACGTTTTGAGGGTTTCTGAAATCCCAAATTTCTTTTTATCCTCTTCGTATACGTAATCTTTGTAATTCACGAGTACAAAACATTTCAAAATTTAAAATATTTGTAATTGGGTTTAAATTGGTAATTATCTGATGTAAATGTTGTTCTTTATCTAAAATTGTTGTTTTATCAAAATCATAATTATGTCGTGAATTTATTGAATGTTTGAGTTTGGCACAAAATGAAGTTTGACTTTTACTTTCTCACATATATATGTATTGTAGAGAAAGTTATGTAATGCTGAAGTAAAAAACGGCAATTTTTTGGCAGAAAATGTATTGTAGATCCCTGATACCGAAAAAGATGGATAATATTTATTTCCTCGTATATTACTTTCTCTAACACGTTTAGTATGAATCCGCGTTTTATGGGCTGTTGATACCGAAAAAATTGGTTTTACAACCAAACGTCTGTCCGTCTGTTTGTCGGCCTGGACGGACGGATAAACGGTCGAACGAACGGACTAATGTTTTTTGCGGCATGCCAATTTTTCGGCATCAAGAACCCATAAATAGTCAATTGTGACTACACAACTTATTAGAGAAGTAATTTACTACTTGTAAAAACAAGAAGTATCCACTTCAATATCAGGAGCCTACAAGGCGAATTATTCTACCTAGAAGTTCCCGTGTTTCGCAGCAGTATTGCGTTGCAGTATGTAGTATGCAAGAAAGTAAGCATTAAAAATCCAATTTTGCGTCATTGTGGAGACAATTTTGAAAACGTCTTTGAGGGTTTATGTTAAATAACCTCAAAAGTCAAAATATCCTGTTCAAATTCAAGGGGTCGCACCATCAGCGAGATCAGATCGATCACGGGAGATTAATTTATGTGAAAATCATGTACACGTTAAGCAACTAGTAGTATTGGCAGATAGACGGCGAGACGAACGGACGGAAAATTTGGAGTATCGAGGACCCACAAAACGTGAGAGCTGACTATACAACTGTAGTGGATGTCATGTTCTACATGAAATAATCGAAGTCATCTCCATCAACTTAATATTAAGCCCCCAAATTTCAGATTTTTGCTCTGACTTTACGTTACTCTTCGTATACTACGTACGAAGTATGCGAGAAAGTAAAAATAACTATTATATAAACAACTACGCGGCACTCAGTCTGCCACTGAGTCTTATCTCTGTCCATCTACTTGTCAAATTCGTTCGGAAACAAGACAAACGTTACGTGATTTTGTTTAAGTACATAATATCAATTCATAGATGACTTTATCTGTGTTGTAGACATTACCTTAAAATTATGTTACCTAACGTTAATTTCCCGGTTCTCAGAGAGCTAATGTAGTTCTTTAGTTTTTATTTGTGTTGATTTTTATGTTCCAGGGACGCCTCTTCGACCTCATTAGGAATCCTGAACACGAAGCAGAAATAGATACCTTCGATCAGCTTGCTGAGCAAAAGATGACATTGTTATTGCCTGAAACAGGAGTCTCAGATCATGTGCAATATATTTTTCGGAAGATTCCAAACCGCTTTTGGGGATTAAACCACGCGTTCCCAAAGGCTAAGAGAAATGAAACGAGGAAACGTTACGCATTGTACTACTCCTCGGAAATGTGGCACAAATTTGGCGCTCTCTTTTACCCCGAACTCATATTCTACAGAGAAATGAGAGAAAGCGTTCTATCTTATCAGCCGCATGTCTGCAGCAGACGGTGAGTGTATGCAAAACAGATAAATATATTTTTTTTAAATTTATTGGCCAATTGTTGGGATAGAGATTTTCGGGGATATTAACACATTGTGAGGCTCGTGCGTGGGCCAACGCACGTGTTGACCATGGTGCCGCGAGGGCCCCTTATGTGTCTCGTGCTGGGGCTTATTTCAAGATATTTGTCCTCTCAGGCGGGCTTCAAATTGATTTATTGAGTAAAGAAACCAGTAAAAACCTGTCTGGGGTATGGGGGAGAAGATCATCTTTACACTTTCCTTGAGTTCCAGATTCCCTTCTCAACATTTCATCTGTAAATAGTTGAATGATTAATAAAAGTTAAAAATAAAATTATATATAAGTCGGATGTTTTTAATCTATATCGTTAAATAAAGGAAGCTTTCTAGAGCATTAGAAATTAAAGTTTTGAGCCAAAGGCTTCAAAGAAACGTTTCTCACTCCGTAATCTACAGAATGAGAACTTGAACATTCTATTACATTTTTGCTGGTCCGGTGCTTCTTGATATTATTCCACCTGCTCAGAGACGTGCCGAATCTGCAACTAATTGTGTTTAAGAGGGACAAAAAGAGAGAGACACACACAGTCAGACTGAGACAAGGACAGAGAGACGAAGTGAAAGAGACTAGGAGAGACGGAGAGGGATGGGAAAAGAGAGAAATGAATCGCAGAACGTCTGTCGGGATTCGCTAATAATAATAATAGTGTAATAAAAATAACAGCATTTTATAAAGCGCGAGATTAGCAACATTTGTAGAAACTAGACATTTTCGTTCCCGAGTTATAGAAAACATATTTGCATGGATAATCGAACTCCAAATTTTATTTCTGAAATGCTAACAAAATAGTAACTCGTCCTTACCTCTACTCTTATTATTACAAGCAAAAGGAGAGTTCAACAAAACGTGCGGAGTAGTGAAGCTACGTCTAGAAGCAAAACAAGAAGCCATCTCAGCATTTGCGCAATGGATTACGGAAACTGGACAAAAACCTGATCTAGATGTAGGCCATTGACCCGGAAGCTGGAGTACATTATTTTACAATAAAAATGTTAACTAATGCACCTTATATCATTGTTTTGTTAAAATAAATATTTTTCATACTGATGATCAGTATTATAACCCGTCGCTTAGACCTACCTCGCATTGATGAAACTTGCCCGACTACCAGTCGGCAGACGTTGCTCTTGGCCTCTGAAATACTGATGGGGATTGCATGCCTGGGATTGCTACTAATAACCAACTGCATTGCTTTACAATAATTTAATGGCTGTTGGGACTAATTAATTTACATTTAAATCTTTTGATAAATCAATTCTGTCTGCCTGTCTCTCTCTCTTTCTCTCTCTTTCTCTCTCTCTTTCTTTCTCTTTCTCTCTCTCTTTCTTTCTCTTTCTCTCTCTCTATTCTCTAACTTTTTCTCTCTCATTGTTCAAAAGTGGTTCCGCCCTCGAGGCAATCTCCCCCATTGATTGCCTTGGTGGCGTCTTAGTCGCTGTGATGGCGATGGCGGCGGGGTTCAGAAGTGTGGCGGGGGTCGTTGCTCCACGTAGGTACGTCCAAGTGTTCGGGCACCCGTATGTTCACGTGAGCGCAGCGGCCTCAATCATCTTGTCCAGCGAGGCGGTGACGCGTACATACGAGAAGTGTCCACGGGGCGGTCGACTGCGCTCCCGTTAGAGAGGCTGGACGCAAACGCGTTCACGGGAGGCTCAGCGGCAGGTTGAAGCGAGCATTTCTTAACAGAAACTCGGTAAACTTTTTATTAGATCGACTCGGTAAACGTTTGAAAAAAAAAACATACCGGTGAATTTGAAAGTAAGCAGACTGGTGAACGTATCGAATAAGTAGCAGAATGGAGAGTATTCCGCGTCAGAAGTTGATTGGAGAAAATTTGAAGTGAGAAGCAGTTCGGTGAAAATTTTAAATGAGTAGACTGGAGAACGTCGGTCTCCGGTATATAAGGGTTCCGCGGGCCCTCTCCCCCCCCCCCAACATGACGCGGTGGACCCCCCTGCACATCAAGTACCCCATGGAGGGTCCCGTGACCTTGGCTCTTCCCGGTTCCTGGCGCCACCTGGCGGCGCCTTCTTCAAATGGCCCGTGATGCGAGGCTCTGCCTTGCTCATCAGCCCGCATATCTATCTGCGGAAAATGTGTTTTAATGTTGCGTTGGGACTAAATAATTTACATTTAAATCTTTCGATGAAATGTAACTTTCTGTGATACTCCACTTGAAAAGAGTTATTGTTTTCAGTACGTGTAATATTTTTAAACTTGATTTCGAATCTTCTCGTTTTCTGCAGGAATTGGCCATGGTCTGAACTTCTGAAACTGTTCGTATTGCAAATGGAAGAGGTAGGTCTTGTTCGTAAATGGAAGGACGATTTTAACTCGTCGTATGGCATATTCGTACGCTCGAGAAAATTACGGGATGACACACCACAGCAGCGTAACGATGGTCCAAACGAGTTGGCGTTAAAAGACGTCGTCGGCCATTTGCAGCTGCTGTGCGCGGGGCTGTCGGCGTCTGCGCTGGCCTTCTGCGCAGAGCTGTGGCGCGGCCAAGGAGCCGGCCAGCGTCTGCGCAGGCGCAGTCGACTCGTGCGCGCGCAGCTGAGCAGAATGTGCGCTGGGGTGCGCAAATAACCAATCATTGAAACCGTGAAAAGGAAACGGTTTTTCGCTCACGGCTTCTTTGGGATTTTCGACGATATTTGAAACGCAATTAGAATTAAATTGTCAAGTCACACGACGTTGCAGGGCGCCAGATACACTATGTTATCAAAAGTATCCGGACAAATCCAAAATGATGTTATCGTATGAGGGGCCTGCACCCCTTGTTGTTTTGTGTGGTACCATCACGGCACAGGCCTACGTTGATGTTTTAAACACCTTCTTGCTTCCCCCTGTTGAAGAGCAATTCGGGGATGGCGATTACATCTTTCAACACGATCGAGCACCTGTTTATAGTGCACGGTTTGTGGCGGAGTAGTTACACGGCAATAAAATCCCTGTAATGGACTGCACAGAGTCCTGACTAAATCCTATTGAACACTTTTTGGATGATTTGGACTTCGTGCGAGACCTCACCGACCTACACCGATACCTCTCCTCATGCAGCACTCCGTGAAGAATGGGCTGCCATTCAGGGCCCTATAACTCCCATATAACGGGGTGGGGACCATTACAGTAACGCGCTCTAGAGCATCACCTTCTTACACGAACTAAAATACGAATTGTTACCAACGTTATTTAAAACGTGCGTGGGTTCTCGGGACGCAAACACACGCGCTTGATACATAAAATCACGCCGCTGTTCGCGTTACCTTTTCTTTCATGCGTGTATTATTATGAATAAATGAATTTTAGAAGATAATCTCCTAGTATTTAACTTCTTTTGTAATTTATTTCAGAAATCGCTCATAATCAAAGTGTACTCCTATTCTTGACCAATTTTTATATGGGAAAGTTGGCGAGCCTTACCAGTAGCTGTATCTGGCGACACTAGCGCATCCTATAGTAGCAACCTCAAGTTTTGTCCCCAATTTTGATGGAGAGTTGCCGGGCCCTGCTGCCATTCCCCAATAAACCTTCCAGCACCTGATTGAAAATATGCCTGCGAGAGTGGACGTTGTAATCAAGGCTAAGGGTGACCCTATTGAATTCCAGCGTTACCGATGGAGGGCGCCACGAACTGGTAAGTCATTTTCAGCCACGTGTCCGGATACTTTTGATCACATGGTGTAGGTCAATGAGCCCCAAATCCAAGCCAGTTGGACTACATACGAACTCGTAAGAACGAAGCAATTGTACTCTCTTCTCTTGAACTATTTGCCATGGTTACAATGTGACTTCTGTTCGTGAGTCTGCTCATTGCGGTCTGACCGCGCTTACGCGCTGCCTCAACAGAGAGCGCCAACAGCAAGTGGATGGAAAGAGCTGGGGAGGGAAAAGGACCGTTGATTTGACGGTTCAATCGGTAGGCTCTTCTCAAGCTTTCAATCGTTGCAAGGTTTATGTACCAAAAGTTTTCAATTCTTCAGTAGTTGGGAAACTCTCGTCAGTTAAAGTTTTAGCAAGAGAAGATAAATATGAATTCACATACCAGAGCTTTGTTTCCGTGGAGATGGTTCCATAAATTATATAAAATATTTAATGCACATATAATATCATGATGAACAACAGTAACATATTTCGTAACTGGTCTATGAAAAATGAGTTTTTTGTTAGTAAAATGTGCGTTAAAATCAGATGTAAAAAATAAACTAGAATTTCAAAAACTAAACGATGAAGGATATTGAGAGTAGCAGATGGGATGAAGGATATTACATAAATTAAGTATTCATTATATTTCAGGTATCCTACTAACATATTTTCAAGAACATTTTTATGTCATGTTATTAACATTTTAGAAGCAATTAAAAGCGTTTGGTTATATCAGGAATTGTACTAACGATTAAATTAATATTGCCATTACGGCATTGTAGGATAGAGTAGATAGATTCGTGTAAATTCTCTACACATGTTTCAATCACTCTAGGTATGAATTGTTTTGTCAGACTAGCACATCTTCCTTATAATGGCACACCTCTCAAAGTTTTATTATAGAGTATAAACACGCAAATATTTTAAAATATCTGCTAGAGATATGAAAATATATTCTCAAAGCACGAAGTGATGCGCTAAGAAATTTTGCTTTAGCCTACCATTAACTCTAGTCAAGAGATATTAAAAACTGAACAAAACGCACATTGTCGTATCTACTTAATATTTTCTATTGCTGCTCTTTTTTGAAGAATAATAGGCAATTCACGAAAAAAACGTGCACTAATCAAGCAATGGAGTAAACATTTGTACAAAGATGAAGTTTTAGTGAATATTTATTGTAAATTCAAAATCATTTCGAAAACAGACACGCATCACTAATTCAGTCCATTCGTGTTTACTCCATAGCGTTTCAAATTGATATACCGTCGCTTATTTCGAGTGTAGTGGTATCTTCTTTCTGCCAACCCGTATTTGTAAAATTTACTCAGGTCTAGTCCTTGTTGTGTTCAACAGAATTTAGACTTTTTTGAACACTACTTCACATCTAATAATTTGTGCCCAAAACACGTACTTTTTTAAATACCTTATTACTTTGAATTGTCTTAGACCTATGTATTATCTCAATGAAAATATGTTAGTGCTTTTTGTCTAAGACTGCCGTGATCAAACTACTTTACAGCAATTTCTTACCTGCAATGCAGGTTTCATCACGTACTTTCTGTTAAAAGGATTTTCTTGTAGGATACTAAGATTTCTGTTTATTGTTGTATTCATGTAACTGATGTATTAGGTAATAATTACAACAATTTCATGATTTTATAATTACAATCAAATATGTCTCAAATTTTAGTTATGGTTTAGAAGTTTGATGATTGACCTTATTTTTTCTCTTAAGGAAATAATGTAATAATTTCTTAATTTAATTGTAATAAAATTGTCACATTCTTTTATTGTATTACATTTTCCTCCTAAGATACCATCAAGGCATAATATCGTAAGTTTCCTACTGAATCCTACAATATATTGTAATCAAACTTCAAACCGCGGGTACATTCAAAAATACCTGACAGGCTATTGAACGCTCCTAATTGGTCAAAACTGGTTACGTCATCGCTTGCACCACCGCTAAATTTAGTACAAGAGCCACCCGTTCGACTGCAGCACTGAGGCAGGGCTAATGCTAGTCTTGAGATTTATGACGCAGTTTGCCAACCTGTGCGTGTGGAGCACGCCCAGGACTGTTATCTTTCACAAAGCTTCTTTCTAACATTTGTCGACAACAGGAAGCAAACTTGTTCACTTGTGATCCGACGGTGAATGTGATGGAAGATATTAGTGTTTTATCGGAAAGCATTATTCAAATAGAAGCTGTAAGCATTTTCTATAATGTATATTTGATATACTGTTAGAGCGTGATATGCCAATATTTAAGATAGCCTACGATTAAGGGTACCCAAACGAAGACTATCATGTAGTTAATGAAACGCGAAATGAGTTATACTGTATGTTCTAAGTGCAGCATATGTTAACAGTACACACATTTTTTGTGTTACCTCCAGTTCCAAGAAGAACCGGTTGATGTGAAGGAAGAATTTCCTGGAATGCCTCTGTGAGTAACATTTTTATAATAGCATTAGTAGCATAATATGATTAGTGTTTTTTGGTAATCAGAATGTAAATGATAAATTGACGTATTTGAGATTAGAAGAAGTAGCCACCACTATGAAGGTGCGGAAGTATGAAGAGAGTGAAGATGTCTCCCTTATGTAGGTGTATTGAAGTGTAACAGTGTTGAGAGAAGGCTGCTATTTGGTGTTAGGTTTTAATAGCCAGGTTGAGTTTTTGGTTGGGGCAGGAGGAAAATTGTAGGTTGTACAGATACGACTAATTTGTTATTGTTATGGCAAAAGGGGAACAAGCGAATTGGGCAGTGGAAATGGTAAATGGTATATAGTATGCTTGGATAGGCATTTCTGGAGGTTCTTTTGCACTTGGTGGTGTTAGGAAAGAGCATTGCAATTCCAGTCGCTGTCACCGGATGTTATGCCAATCTGTAAATGATGGACATAATAAAGAAGAGTAATTTGCTAGCATCACTACAAGGGTGTATGCATCATGAGCCATTCCCGAAATGAAAACATCATTTGATTTGAAATTTCAACATCTCTAGAATTGGAAGTGATGTGTTTCTCATTTTAAATTGAACTTCACTCATCTGTATATTAAGAAGTGGCTAATAGAGAAAATATTCTTTGGTGTGTTCCTTTTAGTAATGTTCCCTGCAGCATTTCAGAGATTTAAAAGGTGATTTAGAATAATATTCTTAAAATTAGCTACCAATATGATGGAATTTTCCACTGTATTTTGTTGAATTTATCAAATTGAGCATTTGGTAAATCTTGAGTTTAGATTTTACAGCTTTTCTTCACCTTTGCACTTTTTAGCACTAACAGAATATTGGCAAATAGTAACTTCAGATTATTACATGTAAATTCAAATTACAACATTAAATGTAACTTCAAATGAACTTCTCACCATCGCTTCTTGGATTCTGTTGCCAACTAATGAAAATAATAATTGAATTAAATTATACCAGAAATGAAAAAAATTACAACTTGTTAGATAATGAAATATAAGAGTGCCGTTTGCAAAAGCTTTAAATTGATTACTAAATGGTCCATCAATTAGAGTGCATAATATTTTCACTATAAATCTGTGAAATATTCTTAACCAATTACGATTGAGATTGGTACACAAATTAATATTAATGAATGAAATTTAAGTTCATGTTAATTTTGTTTTCATTAAAACAAATATTTTTTATTATTATGGTTATATTACTTGTAAATTCCAACAAAAATTTAATTCTTTTAAATGAACTAACATAGAGTTGAAATATATTGAACATGCAATTTCATCACATAAACATTTTAGAAAGGTCTGTATTTTTTTTAAAGTAATGTCAGTATGACTGTGGCATTTGTTTGTTTGTTTTCTTATTTATTTACGTTAAAAACTGTGTGTGACGTGCTGTGCGGAGAAGTTCATTTGAAGTTACATTTATGTCCCGAAGCAAAATAAGTGGCCATCCCAGCATTTGCTCGAGGATTAGGGAAACTGAACGAAAACCTGATCGAGACGGGGGTCATTGACCCAGACGCTGAAGTAGAATACTTGTTACAGGTTCTTCACAATTATTAAATCCAAATGGAATGTAATACATTAAATGTCATTGTTAAAATTAATATTACTTTCGTTTTGGATGCTCGGTATAGTCTCTAATTGTATAGAAACAGTTGTGCAGCAGAAAACATTTTACTTGTGACTTAAACTTTTGTATCGAATTTAGACGTTTAATGTCATCTGGCAAGGTGTTGCAAAATAATGTACATGTATTATATGTGCATTTTTTGTAGTGAGCTGTTGATACTGTCACCTGATGAATATGATTACTACGAGTGTTGTAGTTATAGGCAACGGCGTTTGCTGAAAATATATTCCCGCTCTTAAGTAAGTCATTTTTGACAAGAACCACTGATTCATATTCTCTGGCAACATTCACAAGTAAAGAACTTGGCGTAAAACGTATTTATACACATGGAGTAATCCGTTAAGTCTGCAGTGATGTACTATCGAAAGTATTTGTCCGTAGGTCGTGCCAGGAGTCGTGAAGAGGACCGTCAGGTAGCATCTCCGCGTACGCACCTCTCTCTTGCGCGCTCCTGTGTCACTACCCAGAATTGCGTAGGAATTAGGTAGAGCTCAGGACACTTCACAGGTGTTAGACTAGCCTTTGTGTGAAGCAGCTGAAGTCTTTTTCCAACAAACTTCACATAAAATTGTCCGGGAATCGAACCCGTTCCTCCTTGGTGAAAGGCGAGCAATTTTCGATTTGAGCCCCGAGCTGAATTGGAATTAAGTTCTTAATATTCGTAAACCTTATAATTGTAATTTTAGTAATTTGATTCAAATGCATCATTTATCAATAACCTTTGTTACAAGAACACATTCTCTATTTTTTGTTGCTCTATTAAAATATAATTAAACTTCAATAAAATTTATTGTCTGAAAAAGGAGCCACCCAGATATAGTTTCAAACAGGCCATTTTATATACAATTTTAGATATATTTGCCACATGCAAAGTGTCTCATTCAAATTTCACTCAGCAATGACATACAATTTTAGACACAATGTCATTGCTGAGTGTAATTTGAATGAGACTTTAAGTGGCCACGTAAGTGGAAAATATCTTGTTTGTCTACCATTTTCATTTGCTACTAAGAGAAAATTTTCCTGAAAAATAATTTTTAGCGAGTCATTGGATTCAGTGAATTTATGTTAAACACAATTGTACCAACGAAAAAATACACCGAAATTAATTTTTGCGTCATATTCAAGACAATTACCACTATCCGTTCGAAATGTTAGAAAAAAATTAGAGCAGTTTTTTAGAAAATGGCGTTTGAACGTTTCTGCAAATGCAGTTTTGAGCTAGTTTTTACATAAAACGGTAGAGTTTTGGAGATACTATATATGACAATATTTAAAGCACATGTACACAGAAATACAATAATAAGAACAAATTGACACTAAGAAAATATTAACGACATGAAAGACTAGTCAAAAAGATTACAATTTTGTAAATTTTGAAAATAAAAAGAATAGAGCAATATGGCGTTTATGTCGTCTTATAGAATAAATTTAGCACTATCCCTAACAAAAGTTTAAAACAATTTGAGTCATTTTGAGAAAATCTTGTTTTTGTAATTTTTTTAAATTGCACATATTGCACGAAAACTACTAATATTTTCAAAACAATGTACACAACCTTAATGAAAGTACTTACTATGGATGAAAAATTTAATTTGAAGGAAAAAAAATCTCAATCTTCATATTTGTAGTTGTAAGAACATGCCCCAAAATTTTTGAAATGTTTTAAAATTCAATTTTAAAACTGAAAATTGGACCTACGCTATCTTTATACATGTAATACACTTTATTTTTACAAGAAATTTAAAGAAAAATATTTGAGCTGTTTTTGAGAAAATTTTGAAAATGTTTTATAAGGCATCAAATAATTTTTTTTTCAAAATCTGAAAGATTCGACTTGAGCCAGATCAACACGTGTTTCTTCAATTTATAAAAAATTTAATGGTTTAGGCGCTAGTAGCTTTCAGACACCAAACGGTAAGACTTTTGGAAAAAAACTACCGCCAACGTCTCATTATGATTGCTAAATGTTCCGAACAAAACTTTAATGCTACAACACAAGGTATTGCCTATTATATACAATAATGGGCAATATAGCGCAAAAAACGGACGTAATTACAAAATCCGGGTATATGCACGCGCATAACGCTACGTGAATTTCACTGGCTTGTCACACAAGGAGGGTTCCTAGAGTTTCAGAAACGGGGACTGAGGGGAAAGGCTGGGGGAAGCTTTCGGCACTAGTTGCATCGTCAGACAGACGACGTCTTTGTAATCTAGGATTAAAGAAAAAACATACATGGAACTTGAAAAAACAATCATTTATTATAACATCAACAACAAAAAGGAAACCATCACGATACAAAAACTTAGAAATTATTAACACTATAATTTACTAATACTCACCTATTATATCTACTTAAGATAAATTAAATAACATTTTATTCTTGTTTTTTTCTGTTAAGAGTTAATTTAATATATAACACCAGAATTTCGATTCCGTATTTCCGTAGTAAGTATTGTATGTCTCTTAATGTTTGTGCACACGTTCAAACGATTAAAAAAACTTGACATCGCCTTGTAGACCCAACAATCCGTCGACACCAAAATACAATCATTAAATACCTTAAATAAATTGCTATGGCACATCTTAAAAAGTCTACTAAATGAAAGATAACTATGCCCCCTTCAACACGACACAACGTATAAAATACGCTCTACAAAATAAGGCAGAAGCGCTAGCAGAATACTTCGCGCAAATATTCAAACCTAATAATAGCTACACAGCACCATACACCCACCATCCAATAATTGATTCTAATGGAGCACCAAACTATGACGTCCCTCAGAGAATAAAATTAATTTCACCTGCCGAAGTCAAAAACAGAAAAAATGTACCCAAAGGAAAGCGCCCGGACATGACCTAATTAGCCACCAAATATTAAAAACCCCACCTACACTCGCAATTACGTACATACACATCTATAACTCATCACTCGTAATAGGCTATTTCCCAATAACTTGGAAAATATCAAATGTAATCCCGATCCCTAAACCAAACACAAATAACAGCCTCGCAGCAAATTATAGACCAATAAGTCTCCTCCCAACTCTTTCAAAAATATTTGAAAAAATATTAAAAAGACTCGTCATCTAACGAAGACGGAAGCCATTCCAAATCACCAATTTGGCTTCAGAAACCACATTTCAAATGCACACCAATTACTAAGAATAACTAAATACATTCACATTGCTTTTCAAGAAAAGAAACACCAACAATACTCCTAGATGTATCTCACGCTTTCGACACCCTGTCTGGCACCCTTGATTAATCTACAAACTCAAAACGATAGGAACACCTAAGTATTTACTAAAATGTTCTCAAACAATTGTGAATATTAGGTACCTAATGTGTAATCTACCCTAAATGTAGTAGCAATAATAGAACTAGGTTAAGTATAGTTTTTAAGTTAGTAGTAAGTCAACAATACATATGAAAGAGTGTAAACTGATCTATGTACAACAATAAATGAAAAAGAAAAAAAACATCGCCTTATTACTCACAGCCATTGTCTTGAATAATCGCCGTCGTAATATTGTCCTTGATACTGTGGATATTAGCGGCACGCCAATTATTCCATTAATTATCTATTACAACCATCTCTCCGCCAAACATTGCTATCCACGACCCGGTCTGCGTATTACTTGCGCAAGTTTTCTAGATACACGAGCTCCCTAGTCCTCACCCAGCGCTGAATAGCACGGAACGTTGGGATACTTAGGTTTGACTCCGAACGGCACGTACCAATTTACAATGCTGCCAACAACAACCTCGTACCCTCAAAATAATTGTAGTATTTCTCGTCGCACACTTTGCCGCGGGAAGTTCATGCTCACAGTTGGTACGCTCTTTTAAGCCGTGATGGAGCCAGAGCCCTTCTCTCCCCACCGCCATCCGCTGAGAAATATCAAGAGAACTTGCACATACAGTACACGCACCTTCTCTAAGTTGATCGCAGCTCGAGTTACGATGTGCGAAGAGAGCGAGCGCTTTTTCAATAGTTGTTTAATTTTCCCTACCGAGCAGAACATTTGATGCCTAGGAAACCATCCGGATATCCAATGAAGCTACTTGCTCTATCTTCTACACATTCCCAACAAAGTCTTCATTTCATTGACATCGGTAGTCCCACAACCAAAGCTATAGAATATTTCGTATGTATAGTCAATATACCATATATACGTAAATTAATTTACTTGTCTGTTTAAACGTTTAGAAATGTGCATTGATAATGAAAGACAAAACTTATGATATCTAGAATACTCAGAAACATGAAACGTGAACAAAGCTAGTATGTAGTAAAACATTTAACGATCAACATAGTATTCATTCAACCAGTAGAACATTTCCTAATAAAATCAATCACTTCCAGTGTTTTGTAAATGGTGTGAGGTTTTGAGGTCAGGAAGACCTCCAATTGATGCTTCTCTTCGCAGAAATGTTACTTTACCTGAAATATAAATTAATGTTTTCAACTCAATTTCGTGTAGAACATACATTAGTCTCAATACATTATATCATATTCTAGTATTAGATATATCTAGATAGATATTTCAGATTGTAATATATTTTTATAGCGTCTTTGTTACCATAAATTACATTGATGAAAAACTATATTTTAATGAAGCTATTACGTAAAGGCTTACGCAAACGGCTGTGGCGGTGATGGCACGAAGCACATTTGCGTATGTGCGCACACACTTAGCGCCACCCAGCGCAGATGGTGCTGAGCTGCGCGCGCGCGCGTCGACCGCGCCTGCGCAGACGCTCGCCCACGCGGTGGAAGCGCCACAGCTCTGCGCACAAGGCCAGCGCAGACGCGCACACGCCTGCGCACAGCAGCTGTAGATGCTCCGAGACGTCCTTCAGCGCTAGCACCCTTGTTGCCTTGACGACGGGTTGCGGTCTCATCTCTCCTACTAAGCCCAGGCGGGTGAGTGTGGCATAAGATGCGTTGAAATCGGCCTTCCACTTACGAACAAGCCCCGTCTCTTCCACTTGTAAAATGAACACTTTCAGGATTTCAGACTGCGGCCAATTCCTGTAGAAAATGAGAAAGTTTGAAAATAATACATATGTTAGGCCGGGAACAGAATACACCGAGAAATGCGTTGCGAGAAGAAATGAGCAAGGAGGCCGGTCAGGCTGCGTCCGCACACTAGAAATGGCATTCGATGACTAGAAACTCTTTCATGTGCCACAAGTCGAGAGTGAAGCAGGAGTTAGCTATGAGATCAGCTGCGAGTTCCATGTCTTGTTTTATTAAATGCTCTTGTGTAATTTTTGCCCGCAATATCCTTGTTTTATTGTCATAGTCGAAAATAATCTATTTGAGTTGGAATTGCCTACAGAGAAATACATTACTGCACTGCATATAAATCATTATTTAATGTAAACAAGAAACTGTATGTAACGTTTAGGGACGTACAGAAGAGGAAAATGATAGATTCTGTGCCACTTCCGGTCTAAAACGGCCGATTCTGTTCCATAACATCCGGTGTGTGTGTGTGTGTGTGTGTGTGTGTGTGTGTGTGTGTGTGTGTGTGTGTGTGTGTGTGTGTTTTCCCTATCAGATCCGGTGTAAGCATCCGGCGGAGTATGTTGACAACGCATCCGGTGGCCGACCTGCGCCGAGTGTGACGTCACAAGCATGCCGTGGGGAGAATGCCGCCGTGGGCGACCTTTTGACGTCACAACTCAGCAGCTGTACCGAGCACCCGGTCGCTGCGGCGACCTTGTGACGTCACGTCAGCTTCCCTACCCTGTCCTACTTACTTTTTTCGAGAGACAATCCAAAATTAGATATCCTTGTTCAGAAACTCGCTCTCTGAATTCCCGTAGGGCAGGTTCCATTGATCTTTATAAATTTTCTTAGGCCGGAAAATACATTTCCCCACTACAGGAATTTAAAAAAATATTGGGAGAAATAGTGCTCGACGTTGGTTTCATGGTAATATGGTTTCAATATAGTATATTTCTTTCCATTGTTTGTAGTATGTACTAAAGAGTTTATAGTTGTAATATTTCAATCGTAGCATATGATTACATTTATGGGTTTAGATTTTATTTATCTTTATTTAGTTTCACACTTTTTCGAAGCAATGAATTACTGAATCCTTTTGGCGCGTATATTTCAGTATTGATGCACTACTAATTTGTGGCTCCTATCAAGCGAGTAATCGTGAACTGTTGTCAATTTAGTGAAATGTATTGTAACTAGTGAAATGACGGCATGTGCAAGGAAGAAACAATCTAATTTAATAAGACATTTTGAGCACTTGGTGTGGTTATTATAAAAATGTGGTTTGTCATTTAGATTTGAATTAGATGCTAATAAACAAATGCTGAAGATATTTAAATCAAATTATTCAATCATTGTCTCTTTTTGCTACCAAATGAAAAAAATTCAGTTGAAAGTCCATTGTTCTTTTACAATTTGTATATGAACATGAGACAATACAGTCTCACATATACGTAACTACCTCCTAAATCTAAGCGTGAGGTCATATGTTGTCAGACAAGGTAAATTACTGAAAACATGTAGAACGTCCTTAATAGTACCTTAGATATCTAAAAATTATTTTTTCTTAAATAAGTGATAAAGTTTCTGATGACACCAGTGAAATTGTTAATGAAAAACGGCTCGGCAATCAACGTGTTAAAAGCTTTTTGAACTTAAGAAAACTCGCTAAAACTTCTTTAGCAACCACCTTACACTTACATTATTTTATTTCGAAGAGGAATTACTGAACGCTTTCAATAGTTCTATTACAACTTGCACAATGCAATTATGACAGTAGATAATTAATTGTTTTCTGTTACTTGTACGATTTTATTAAAATTTATTCCGTAAACTACAAAACGTAATTCCTAGCAAAAAAATGTGAGGTACATTGACTTTTATTTAAGGAAAAAATAACGAAAGTTGGTTCGGTAGAATGTTAAAATTTGTTTCTAAACTTTTACTGTTGTTCAGAGCTTTTGCTCTGCGTTTTAAATACAGTACAATTGCAATTTTCAAAATGTCAGAGGTTTTTAATGAAAATTCGAAGCATACTCTAATTATAAATGCACTTTCTTCTATTCGAGCAAAAAAAATCAAGAAATAGTTTCAGCAAATATCCAAAACACCTTGAAGTTATCGCAGGGGCTTCGTGCAAAGTACTCGCTCTCTCCCAAATTAAATTATGATCTCCAGATTTGTAGAGCGGGCTCCTGAGGTTCGCACCAAATTCATTAGTTTCTGTGTGCTTCAACGGCTAAGATCATTAGTCTCGTATACATAGTTCAGTAATTGCTACGTTCTGGAACTCGTAAAGGCCGCGGAATAGCCACAAATAAATTCAATAGGTCTTTGCAAAGAGACTATCAGATAGACATTCAAAAAGCCTTAGTAGAGCAAAGAGAATAATATTCCAATTTAATGGCATGTCAATAAAAGTAATTGACCAAAGTGAAATGTATGAGAAAATAACAAAATTTGATTAAGTTAATGTTGAAATCAAGAAACGATGTAAATTTTTTTTTGTTGTTGCAAAAAAGGCTGATTCGTTTAATAGTTAGACTTTGTAGACCAACCATTTTATTTGTCACAGAATGCTATTTAGTTAATACGCCGTTCGTTCACGATGGGACGTGGGCTCGCGTAAGAATTACTCAACTATGTAAGAATTTTAGTCTGGCATTAATAAAAAACTCAATAAAAATTATTTAAGGTTTGAAATATTTTCAAATGTAAGTAAGAAGCGATCACACAAGGACCGCTCGGCTTGTACTAAATGCTGATATCAAAAGAATTGTACCGAAGAACGTTTCAAAATGGTATTTACTAGGCTGTCCGGGTGACGCCGCGTCCATGGCGGTGCCGACGTTTCGGTCGCCATTCTGCGGCGACCTTCCTCAGGGCGTATTGCAATAATGGCGACCGAAACGTCGGCACCTTCGCCATGGACGCGGCGTCACCCGGACAGCCTAGTAAATACTGACTCCGGCCGCGGAAGCCAACGCTCTCGTTTCAAAATGGCTTACCCAACGTGGGGCAGATGGAATAAAAAACACCCGCACACGTATAAGAACGTTTCAAAGAGCAAGAGGAGCGGTTCGTGGCTCGTTTGGTGGAGTACTGTTCCGGCATTCGCCTTTGATAGTCGGAGTAACCACGGAAAAACACCGATCAGAGCAAATGTATACTTAAGCTTCCGCGGCTCGAATCCATGAATTCAATCCAAGCACAGCGCACCTGCCCCTGCCGAAAGCTCAGGCAGGATAGTGTAAACCACCGGGCGCGTAGCGCCTCAGAGTCACTGCCCTGAAGAAGCCTGCGACATGTCAGGCGAAACGTCGGCACCCCAGCCAACGACGCGGCGTCTCCCGGATAGCCGAGAATTCACCGATCAGAGCAGCCGGCCTCTAGAATTCTCCTCCCTCCAATCCATCAACCAACCAGAGACCCCCACAGATGGTTTTGGTTTTAAAAGTGGTTTAGGTTTTAATTTTTCTGAAAAGCCGAAAATTCTTTGTTACTTATTGGATTTGCTTGCAGATAAAAGTATGAAGCAATTTGTCAAATAGTTTCTTACGATTTGAGTCTTCCCCTGCGGGTATAAAAAAGTTCATCCGTCAGTACATCCGAAAATTGAACTTTCAGAATACAATTTTGGAATTATTTGTGGACTTTTAAGCCTTATGATAATATAGTTTAATATATTACAAAGAAATATCGACCCTTTTTTACACAAAAATTAAAGTTTTTTTTTCATTAATGTCAAATATTTATGTAAGAATGTCGATTTTTTCATTTACGCACTGTAGAGAAAATATGTAATGTTGCGGGTGGGGAAAGTGGCGATTGTGGGGTTTCGACAATTATCTCGCGATATCGGAAAATCTATTAGTTTTGTTCCAATGTGTGATAAATAGGGGGTGGATTTTGATGGCCTACAACATTGCCAAAAAGTATCAATAAAATGCTATTAAAATGTGTTAAAAGACCTAAAACAAAGACAAATGACGTAATAATGTGATCAAAACCACTTCAGATGAACAACTCAAGCTATTGGATATGGTGTTATGTTATTGGATGTGATGCTTCTTCTTTTTTTTTCAAGTGAACTTAGCTCGCAAACGTTTGGTTTGGACTGTTCTTTAAAAGAATGTCTCTGACTTTATTTATCGCGAAATCGGCCTGACTGACAATAGCGCTAACATACGTCACAGAAACCTTAATTTATATAGTACTCACAACGGCTGACATTACAATATATGAGCGATGAAATCGTATAGGCTACTCAGGAATTCATTGGAGAACATTTGCTGCACCTCGTAAATATTGTTAAAACCAAGTATATTAAAGTTGATGAAATCATCAAAAAATACATTAACATTACGTTAAGGGTAAAAAAGAACTTATTAGTTGAAATCGACGACAATGACCTATAACAATGATTAATTTCCTTTTCTCATAGCATACAATTAATATCTATTCTAAGCGGCATTGTCCTAAAGCGAAAAGAAGAAAATGGCATTTCATTAAAACTCACCCCCTAGTTATAAATAAATTGCTTTAACACAGTGTTGTCAGAATTCATTCTGGGCGGGTAAAATATTTTTAGCAAATCGCCTGTCCGTCTCTCCGTCCGTGAACAACGTTATGGTCTAAACCGTTGGAAGAATGTGCAACAAAATTAATATTCTCCAATCGATCAGGCCTGTTAATAAGAAACGGATAATTATATTTTTAATGGTACTTTAAATGAAGCCTCAACATTGTTGAATATATTGGTCAACATTTTCTGTTTATTTTTTTCTTGGATATAACCAAAACTCATAAAATTGGCATACATCGGATTTTCGTTGAATTTTCTGAACTGAGTGCTACCTGTCGTAAATCTAAATGAATAACACGTTTTTAAAGGAAATTGTTTTTATGAAAAGTTCTGCATACTTCTTCATGATAAGTAATTATAGTAAATAAAAAATCTTCATGTTCATGATTACTTGGAATTCACAAATCTTCCCAATAGAAAGTAAAATTACATTTTATGAAAGCATTGGTACACTATGTGATCTAAAGTATCCGGACACGTGGCTGAAAATGAGTTACCAGTTCGTGGCGCCCTCCATCGGTGATGCTGGAATTTAATAGGGTGTTGGCCCACCCTTAGCCTTGATGACAGCTTCCACTCTCGCAGGCATACTTTCAATCAGGTGTTGGAAGGTTTCTTGGGAAATTACAGCCCATTCTTCACGGAGTGCTGCACTGAGGAGAGGTATAGATGTAGGTCGGTGAGGCCTCGCACGAAGTCGGCGTTCCAAACATCCCAAATGTGTTGGATAGGATTCAAGTCACAAAGACGCTGTGCAGGCCAGTCTATTACAAGGATGTTATTGTCGTGTAATCACTCCGCCACAGGCCGTGCAATATGAACAGGTGTTCGATCGTTTTTAAAGATGCAATCGCCATTCCCGAATTGCTCTACAACAATGGGAAGCAAGTAGGTGTTTAAAACATCAAAGTATGCGTCCTGTGTCGTGATAGTGCTACACAAAAGAAAAAAGGGGTAAACCCTTCCATACGATGACACCAGAACACCATTTTCGTCGTGTACGGATACTTTTGGGCATATAGTGTCTAGCTTGTAATTATCTACGCTTATAATTATCATATCTTTTTCATATACTCACCGTCTGCTGCAGACATGTGTCTGATAAGGAGAAAAGTATTCTCTCATTTCTTTATAGAACTTCAGTTCTGGAAAGTTGGAAGAAAACCATATTCGCCAAAGTTCAGAGCCATAGAACATTGCATAACGTTCCTTTGTTTTTTCTCTAAAAATTGCTGAAAACTCTTCTTTACTGTTCCAAGTGCGAATAAGAATCTTTGGTTGAATTTCTTGCACAATTGGTGCTATGTCGTTCGCGGGTACCAACAAAGTCATATTTTCTTTTTCCAGTTGATCGAAGGTGTCTATCTGTTCTTCATATTGTGGATTCGTAATAAGATCAAATAGGCGGCCCTGGAACACAAAATTCACATCCAATATATACTGATGAGTAGGAGAAGGATTTTAAAGACTTTAAAATCGGTGAAATATGCAAGCATATATGAACTGGATTTTTTATAAGTTTGACATTAAAAAATAAAATATGAAATTCTTCTGCATTTGGTTATAAACATTTTGTTCGTATTTTTTATATAACATAATTACGAAATTCACTCCAGAGAAGATTATGAGAATAGCTAACTCTGTGGTTGCTGCAGAAATTTGGTGAATGCACATGAATAGGTAAAAAGACGTTATCTTCAACAATCAAATCAAATGTTGCGAAAGATTACTTTTTTATCTATCTGTGGGAATAATGCATACGTTTTGAAGTTTTTGATGCTAAGTCGTACTTTTTTTTAAAAAAATCCATCTAAGCACTAAGAACAATACAATAAACAATCGAAACGTTGTAGTGTTTATACTACTGAATACTACCAGTTCAAAAAATTGCAACTTCTCAGTCTGCATAATGAAATTAATATCCTTGAATCCGCTGGAGAACTTTTTGAAAGTTGTTATTCACTCCGTTACACTGCGGTTTTTATATAGTTGCTGATGACATTAGTTCACTGTTACACCTCCTGCTTTATAAAATGAATCTTTTTAACAGTGGTGAGCACTTTTCTAAAGCCACGAACCCCGTTGAGAAGGGCGTTCGCAAATTAATTAAAAAAATCGTTTCATAAGCCAAGATGTGTTACAATGACCTAATATCATCGATCACTTCGTAAAAATCGAAGTATAGCCATGTGACCACGAGATCGACCCAAAAAATTTTGCACATTTGTACAGTATCAAATGCCTTCTACAACTGATTACCAGCATAATCCAATCGCGTAATGGCTTTTATATCTCCGAAAAGTTGGCGTTGTTGTTTGGCAAGTTTTTAGAGAAGATGTCTGTAAAGATAGCTCGGACAACCTCACATAACGCCTACTAGAACGGTTGGGCAGTTGAAGATGAACCTGTATGCACAAATAACCTTTGTTTTCAGCACGTCACTTTACAGATGCTATGACTAGCAATATTACAGTGTTGTTGCTCATTAGATCGTTTCTTCTACACTAACTTATTCTCCGTCAGTCCTATCAAAATGTAACCAAAATAACGAAAAAAATCATTATGGATTCAGGTTGTTGGAGCTCTTCACTTTCCTTATGTTGAACCACACTGCGTGAGTGCTCAGTCAGAACAGTGTGACGCCAAATGCTATAATTCAGTAGCGTAGCGTCAGGGGACGATTAGATGTAGAGCATCCCCTCGTGAACATTAATCAAAGAACTCTTAATATTGTATTGATCTTACAAGTGGTTCGCTGAGTGAAACACGTTTTGTATTAATTTTGAAGTGATTTCCTGTTATTGAACTCTTGTAATATTAGGTCACTCTTCTCACATTAACAATCGATACATAGTATTATGATGTCTGTACTTGCCAGGTTAACCTTTCTGTGAAATAGCTTCTTTCAATCGATTTGGCGTATTTGAAGTTATATTTTTGGTGTATGAACCGTTTATAAACACCCATTCTACCGCCAAACTCATCAACTCCTCTCTTGTGAACATTTTATTTGTTTAGAATCAAGCTTTCAGTTTACACCACAAATACTCGATTGGGTTAAGTTTTGGAACTACGGAAGATTTTCAAGACTTTCGGGCAGTTTTAGAGAAGCAAGCTGCACACAATGTAGACTGTTTTGGATCACTCTGCAGATAAAATGTATCTAGTTTTCTGAGAGTACACGCGTTTTGGTGCAATATTCCTTGAGAATGAGGAGATAACGTTCCTACATCGTTTTTGCTACGAACCGCAACTCTCCAACTAGACGAAGATATGCACCCTGCAACATGATACTACAACCACCGTACTTAATTTTTCAGCTGCAGATTTCGTTTTTTCGAGTATTCGTTGACAGTACCCTAATTCTGCCATCTGATTGCCACAAAGTAAATCACCTCTCTCAGTAAATTTGCTCTCATCAGTAAAAATAACATCCGATTACCACACTGACCGCTTGTTCCAGTACTGCTTCGCTAATTCCAGCCCTTTCTTTCGATTGATCTTGCCTATAATTGACTTTTTTATTGCCACTCTTTTATTAAACCCTTTGTTTGCAAGAATATTCTTCAAAGTTTAGGGGTGCACTTTGTTCTGACAACTCAGCAGCAATTTTCTGCGCATTTAATCGAGCATTCTTACTCGGTTTCCTCAATTAGAAATCTCTCTCTTCTCTAGTATTACTCTGGGGATGACCCTTTTGCGACACATTTTCTATTCTATCCTCTTGTTCGTATCGTTGTACGATGTCACGGACTGTCCTTTGTGGCAGATTGAGCACGGTGCCAATTTCTGTTCTCGAATATCCCTTTTCATGAATTACCAACACAGATTATTGCTGAGAAAATTTAGTATTCCGTCCTTTTCAACCCATACTAGTATTTTCATCGCACAAGAGGAACTGATCCGAACTAACACTAGAATGTCAAGTGATGTGTCATCGCCCGTGGCGGCTGGGGCAGGGAGGTTTAAGGGACACTGCCCACCCAAATAATACACATCCATCTCTTCTTTCCTTTTATATATTATTAGTTATAAAAGAAGTTTTTCGCCACAATATTCTCCGATTTCAGAATTCAAAAAACCCTGCATCTCTTGACTCGTGTTTTCCTTCATTGGTTAGGGATATTCGAGAACCGTGTCCTATTACAGTATAGCCAATTTGCTGTAGCTATTTGCTGTTGCAGTAAGCTCAGTGCTTTGGAGAGGTGAAAATTGCAACATGGGACTAGCAAATGGTGGCTGTCTGTGAGCGCAGCCCGAGATCTGTGACGGGTACTTGGGGAAGGTTGTCTTGCTGGATGTCGAGATCTACCCATTGACAAGTTTTTGAACCTTGTATCCAAATAACGTTTCCTCCGATTCGAGTACAGGATGCAGTAGTGTACAAAACCTATCTCATGATGGAAGAATGCGTCTTCCACCATGGCAAATTAAAACTACACTATATTCACAGTTTTCGCGCATCTGGCTTGCATATTCCAATTCAAGAATTTTGTGCCCTTCTCAAAATTGTCTGGAGCACAGATAAGAAATCTATCATCCAAGTATTCCCCTAGGTGCCTGAATATTAAAGTGGTTGGCTTTATGGACATTTTGAGCCGACTTGTCAACATTAAATTTTTGTTCTACCTCTAAACATTCAGCACGATAAAATATTTCACTTGGAGTGTTATACAGATCAGGTACTTACATTTCGCATGTCAGAATCTTGTTATTAGTAGCCTATTCCAGATATTAAAGTGAGGATGTATATTGAAGACCAATCTGCTCTTAGCGACAGACGAAAAATAATGAGCGTGATGCATCTACGATCATAGTATTTAAATTATTTATTTTCCACATTTGTGTTATATTAATCTTTTCCAAATTCGCAAGGCCATCGCGACAATCCTAAAAAAAGTCTGTATAAATGTTTGTCTATTCATATACTAGTTTTTGTGGTATCGATGTCAATTGCATGTCGTTGAATTAACTTTTATTAAAATAGTTATTTCTTTCCCACCCAAGTCTTAAAGAGAAGTACTGTAATGTTACGGCAGATATCATAATTTTTTCGCCAAAATATCGTATGTGGTGCTCT
The DNA here is from genome assembly GCA_017312745.1 of Gryllus bimaculatus. NCBI lineage: Eukaryota > Metazoa > Arthropoda > Insecta > Orthoptera > Gryllidae > Gryllus > Gryllus bimaculatus. Next base: position 390,751 of record BOPP01000385.1, on the reverse strand, counting down.
GGAATTCACAAAGCAAATAAATCTTGTTGCTTTATGTAGGGAATTTGTCAAACTATCACGTTGTATATCAAGAATCGACGTTTTGTTTGTCCTTGATGCCACAAAATCCTTGATACCACAAATATTGTCTGTAAATAAGGTTTAGTTAACTTTTTTATTTAACGAATAATTTTCTAGTAATTTTTGCTTGAAGTAAAAGCAATTTATGCAAACAATTCTCAAAACGTTTCCAAATTATTATTATTTTTTTCTTCAGATAAAACATTATACATTTAGAAAATGGTGCAGGGTCCGTTTTCGATGAACCCTCATTTGGTCAATTAACTTTGAAACTAAAATACTATATAAAAATACTATATAAAAATTGCCCATTAGTATACATACTTCATACAAAAAAAGACGAGTTTACAAACATAAGAAAACCTACCACCTGCCGTCATAATTCTCTTACTCGTCACAGTCAACAAATCACCCAAAATAAACGTCGATAATGTTAACATTATTGTCACAGAATCTGGGAAATATCATAGATTATTGTCGGAAACCATACAGATAAAACTCAGAAACATTAAATGCTCACATTGAATGCCACCAATTTACGCAAACATGTGGCAACGTTTTTGAAATGCTTGAATATGAATAGGTGAGAAAGGATCGATTGCCTTGCTTAAGTGCTTTTACGTATCTTTCCTTCCCAGGAGCACCTTCCTTTTCTGTTCTCCCCCTTTACCTCCTCCCTCACGCGAATAAGAGTTCCACATTACAAGAAAGAAATGCAGTTAAGAAAGTCAACAATGCATCTTGGGAAAGATTTATTGCAAATATTGAACATGGAAAAAAACCTTTTGCGTACAAATTCATGAAGTCCTTAAATAGATCTGAATAAAGAGAGGATGTGAATCTCAAAAGTATAGAAATAGAGAAATGGGCCAAACACTATCGATCTCTGTGATGATCTATGTGATCTCCATGATGAGGAAAACACTGCAGTTTACTGCGGAGGAAACTATTAAGAAGTTGACATCACATTGGAAGAGATCTCACCAATGTTTTTGGGGATTAAAAAATCGAAAAGCACCCGCACTAAATGAATTTAACAGCGAATTACATAAGTATGAAGAAGCATTGCATGAACACCTTTTAAGGCTGTATAATGTGTGTTGGAAACAGCTTGAGACTCTCAAGAATGGTAACCGACGAACGTGATATCCTCGTACTAAAAAAAAGGTGATGGTACAAATACCCAAATTTATCGAGAAATAAGTTTCTTAGAAATACGCTAGAATTCTGAATCAACGTCTAAAGAGTATAGCAGAAAGACTTCGCTCATAGCACCAGACGGGTAAAGAAAAATACGTTCAAGTACAGATGCTATATTTACTTTAAAAGAGTTAATAGAAGACCGAAGAGAACATAACAAAGAAATTCATTTTGCATTTGAAGTTCTTGAAAAGACTAGACAACGTTCGACGCATACTTACAAGGGAAATATTTGAGTGGAGAGGACTTACCCAAGACATCTTAATGAAGCTATAAAGAGTGTGTACCGAAAAAGTTCTCTCGTAGGGCTTACCTGGTAGGCGGCGGCAACAACCAGGGCAGAAGAGATTAGCGCGGCGGCCAGCTGCAGGCGCTGCGGCGTGGCGCGCACCCTGTCCTGCGGGGCGCCCCCGCACGAGGAGAAGGCGCGCAGCGCGGCGGCGGCGCTGGCGGCCAGCGACTCGCCCGCCACCACGCGCCACGCCAGCGCGTACGCCACCGCCGCCCCCAGCAGCGCCAGCCAGATGCGCGGGGAGAACACGCGCAGCGGCAGCGACCACGCCGGCAGCGGCGGCGCAAACGGCACCAGCACAATGTGGCGCTCGCTCCCTCCCGAAGACACAATGTCCAACAGATGTGTGTAACCGTACTGAATGCTCGTGAACCTATAGTACTGCGGCACCAAATCAACTGTTCCATTAACCAGCATTTTTTCTATGGTTTCCATTTCTCTTTGGCCAGATACCTAGAAAATAAATAGTATGATTAAATATGGTTCTGTATGTAATCCGGGAGGTATCATTGACCAACAATGAAAATATTTTGGGACGAAAATACCTTATTCTTATGTATTTAAACCTGCTGAATTAAAAAATCTCCATAAGAATCCCCAATTACTGCTTGCATTGGACATTAGGTGGCATGTCAGTTCAAGAGCATTTTTATTTTTGGGGAAAAGTTCTCAGTGTGTGAGTTAATGGGCTTCAAATTTCTTTTAAAGAAGTTTTTCGAAAACTAAAATTTTCTGTTAAAAGGAGCTTCAAATTTCGCATTTACAGCAACGCTTAAACGCAGTTTTCTTAAAAAATAGCTTCAAATTTGTTTAAAGGAAATTGCCAGGAGTAGTGGGAGAGCAATTCAGAACCTTTAAAGCGTTTAATGAAATCGGGAAAAGGCGTCAAGATTTTGGAGAATAATAGAAGTATGAAGACGTAATGCTATTCATGGGGAACTGTGAGATTTGTTTAGAATACACAGTGATATATAAAAAGTATTACTGCTACTTCTACTTACAATATCAAAGGCCATCGAAAATGAAAGGGAAATTCTAATGTGAAGTCGTTTTCTTATCTCCTCCAACAGCGGGATAAAATAACCAACAACCGGCACTTTAATGTGTCTGTAACGTAGCGTATAATTTGCATAGTGAATCTCCTTCATGGCCAATGCTTGCACCGAGATACCAGTTGGGCTTGGCGATCGCGCCGCTAGGAGCGCTGCAGCTGCCCTCTCACCCTCGTCACCATCTTCGTCACCACCGCCACTCTCCCATATGTACACACGCATCCTGCAATCAAATACATAATTAGCGTCCACATAATTATATTATTTAGTTTACATTCTCATAAAAGTTTTACAGAGAATATTTAGGGGATTTTGATACCAATATGTGTTTTTAAAGACCTGCCCAAACGTTTGACCGCCTACCCGTTTCGGTAATATCACCAAAGTTGTCTCTCACGGCTAAACCGGGAGAGGAAAATCATAATGACATTACCTACAGGTAGTTTTATCTTATATTTCATATAGGACCAGAAATTACGAAAAAATTGATGCCTTCTCAGTTATTTTGGAAAACTGAAAGCGTGTTTTAACCCATTTTTTGCTTAAAAATGTTTTTCCGAGTTTTAAAGTTTCGTTGGCACACCTGATATTTGTGTTCAGCGATCCAAAAGCACATTCGAACTAAATATGAAAACTATAACAAAATGTTCTCTTATTTTTTTTACCATTTGATTGGACTAATTACACTAGGGAACAAGATTTTAACCTCCAGGAAGATAGTGCACATCATACTCCATTGTATACGTAGATTACGAAAATCACAATAAAAACGTCATATCAGTCTCAGTTTTTAAATATACCATATGTTTTACCGCATCACACCGTGTTTTGCTTTAACTGCAAATTCTTTTAAAATGCACCTGCATGATATGTAGAATCAATACGCATAAAATCTATTTAAAAATAAAATATTTGGTCAGTTCATTTATTACACTTTCATGAGATATCAACAAAAATAGGCTTTCGTGATTTTTAGCTCCTGTATTCTATCGCCAGCATACAAGTACCCAACAGCAGATTGTGGGTCAGATGGTGTCACTTCCCCCTCAGTGTGCGTGAAGTGCGTGCCCGGTATGCGTGTGCCTCAAATACCTTAATACGAAGCATGCTCATGCAATAATGGGAGTGACAATGTGCGAGTTAGTATACGATTTTGTTTATTTCAAATACTAATCATGTTTATATCTTTTGAACCTTGCTTGATAGGAACCTTTTTATAAGGGTTATTAAAACTCAGCGTGATCTTTTCCATTGAAATCACATACTTTCATCCTGGAGGTATGACTTTTTTTGTTCCCTAATGTTACAGGTCACGTTTGCATAAAAGTCTGTTTTAGTTTTATTACTAGTTTTGTCAAATTATGTACGGTGGAAAGGAACGTTTTGAGCAAGCACTGATGTGAAAGTGTTTGCACCTGCCTAATAATATTTGTATATTTGTAAAGGCAGATCAGCTACAGATTTGGTCGATTATTCTTCATCGCGCCGTTGGGCAAGGAATCGACTTTTTGTTCTGAGAACACGAACGACAATTTGAGATCTCCACAAACTCCACATTCTCCACAAACTCTAGAATGAAAGTACAACAAAGTGAATTTGTTGTAGTAAGCTGTGATACAAATACAGGGTGCGCCAGAGAAACTTTCTTATTTGAAAAAATTCCCTCGCGGTGAGTATATAATGTGCCGTTAGAAAAGAAGCTCTCGACTGCGAAGGCCCGCTGCTCTCTAGTCCACAGCATGATGGCAACTGACTGGAACGAGAAAAAAAATTGGGAACTTCCCCCTCCAGATACGCCCCCTCTCGCCCCTCTAACCGCCCAACTCACCGCGCGGAAATTTTTTCAAATAAGTAAGTTTCTCTGGCGCACCCTGTACTTGATGAATACGATTTCTATATCGAGTGATATATTTACTGACATAGTATTATCTTTAAACATGTTCCCATTCTTGTGTAAGTAATTTTCGGCAAAAACCACCGATTCTTAAATTAAGAAGCAAGGGATTGATAGACTTCCTAGAAATTCCTAGCTAAACAGGAATCACATAGGTGGGGTTTACTTACTATTCGTACAATTCTTTTCTGTAATCTAAAAGACTGGGAACTCTATAACGTGTTTCGCGATAATATTATTCCTTACTTCGGACGGGAATAAACTTTCGCGAATTACACACAATGAGCGGTATCAAGTCTGACTTACTTGGGAACAATTTTGAATGCATATCTAATAAATACTGTGTTCAATTCATTTAAGTGGACATTTCATTTGAGGAATTGTGATACCCAAATATGGCCCATCTAATGATGATACATTTTACCAAAACATCGAAATATGAAAGAAGTGCGAGAAATTCCAATCCGTAATTTCGAAAATTTGTAAAATTGCGCTAAACTTGTAATAGAAATGATTGTCAGAATGAATAATTGTTTAATAATACAAATACGTTTGTAATGGTTTAATGTTACAAATTTATAATTGTTTATTTCTTTAATTATTAAAAAGTATTCAACTTTTAAAAAAATTGATATTTGAAAACATTTCATTAAACAAAAACATTGCTACCAGAAAATTTGTACTTTTGCGATGTTAATTTTTTGTTGTTATTTGCAATTTTCGAAAATTCAGAAAGTTAAACGAAAATGCGATCAGTACAACATTCAAACCGTTCTTTACTACATATGGGAAAATAACTGTTTAACATTTAACTAAAGCTACAACAGCATATTTTTCTCGCTTTATTCCTGAACATCCAATTTTTCATGGATTTTGAGAAAAATAAGACCTGCACCAATCTCTTAAGCGACCTTTACGCTGTCCGATGGTAAAGATTAATCAAAAACTTTGGAGCCATTTTGAGAAAATATTAAAATTGTTAAAACATTGTATGTTCCTTAAAACAATACGTTTCCAACTCGAAAGTCATGAGTTTGTTTAGATATACCTGGAAATATCAATTTTGAAGAAAATATACTAAATGGTTTAGGCGTTATTGCTGACCGCAGACACTGGAACAGAGACGTTTCGCCGTCAATCGATTTAGTATCAAGGACACCCGAAACATGGACTCTAACAATACGTGTTAAAAGTAATTGTATGTATGTAGAAACACGATGTATCCCTTCTTTCGTTCTCAGAGTCCGGAAATATAAGTTTTTCTATCGAAATTTTATTAAGAGCTATTCTACGATGCAGGCACTTTTTAATAAAAGACGAAATTCCTTAATTAAAAACAGGAGTGCACTTGCAAAAATCGCATTACTTTAAATCAGCTATAATTTGTGCAACAATGCTAAATTACTTCATTCCAGGCAGGGATATTATTTATTACATAGTATGAAGAAATTAATTAAGTTTCAGACTATGGGGTGGAAGCGGTGCTGTCACAAAAGGACGAAAGTGGGGTTCAGAGACCCAAAGCAATTGCGTCCAAATCCATAAACAAACACCGGAGAAATTATAGTCAAATTGAGGAAGGAGCATTAGCAATTATTTTCGGGATCAAGATCCATGTAATTACCGGGCATAAGCCGTTCTTAAAAACGAAGGTAAAATAGTATTTTTTTCTATTTTTCCCTTTTTTGTTGGTTGTAAGGGTCAAAATCGGATGTAACTTCCTGAAAAAATTCTTCTTTTTTCATTTTTACATAGTACTTCGTTTGAATTTATTTAAATTCGTCGAAAAACTTGTTTTTTACCCTTCAATTACGATTTTCAACATAAATTTGTATCCCTGGGGCAGATTTGCCTGCCTTAATCTGCTACCTGCTTTGCATATTATACCAGGTTTTACTTTTCTCTAAAATTCTTTAAGTCTTAATCCTACTTTAGTCTCACAGTCCTACCTTTACGGAACCCAAAAATGCAGAAAATATGAAGAAAAAAATTCTTGAGACGGCAATTGATTGCAGATGGGAAAAGGGAAGAGCAAAACCAAAAATCTATTACAGAACAAAGAGATTAGAAAAATAACTAGTACGAGAAAGTGTGCCAATGTGTAACTACTTTAAGCTCATATGCTATGAAATAGAAACATGGATCTCTTATAATAAGTAAAGTATTTGTTTAAAAAAGTTATTAATTTTCCATAGTGATTGGAGCAGTTGGCGGGCAGTCAACTTGACTCAATTAGTAACGTTCACAAGATTGAGATGTTACAATAGTAAGTAAAAGACACTACTCCCCTGCCAGTTCGTGGATCGAATGCAACTCCTCGCCAATAGAATGCGCTAGCGTCTTCCCGCAGCACCACTCCGCGGAAGGACTGGTGGCAGTACATCAGCAGGTGCAGCGCGTCCACGTCGTTCTGAAGGTCTATCATGTCCCTTTCGCTTTTCGTTTGTTTGCGCCCGCTTCCCCTCTCATTCAGCTCGCGGTCTCTGAGGCGCTGCTCAGACTCTCCCCTCTCCGACTCCCACTGCCTCAACTCGTCCATATCCCTTCGGTTCGTAGACGTGTCCTGCAGATTCATTGTTTTCTTGTTCCTTTTGATCAGTTGCATTTGTTCAGGGAACTGTCCCCATTGATTTGAAAATCCTCTGTGGTATTGATTATTCTCAAGATGCAAAGGATCAAAGTAAGAGGGCAATGTCTGAAATTGCAGAACGTGACGAGCAATACGATTGGCTCTGTATCCTTGTGACGCAGTAATGTTCAGGTCACCGCCGTTTTTCTGCAATGGATCCCTGCTTATTGCCATTACGATAGGCGCAGCTGAATGAAGCTGTATATTTCGATGGGCAAACGTGGTAGTAAACTGAAAATTTAAAGATGACAAAAATGTTACTAAATGTGTGTTCAACTTCGCCTGAAGTATCGGTTGGTATTTATAGGTCCGAAGGAAAGGAACTGAGACCTTACCTCGTATATTTTGTCACGAAAGGCTTCCGAGGTGTCGCTAAAAAGGAAGAAGAGGAGGCGACGAGAGTTGCTGGCCGCCAGCACGTATCCTCGGGCGCCTTCCAGCCACTGCGGCGCAGAACCCACGATCGGTAGTTCAGGCGCGCGCCACAGCAGCAGCGGCGCTGCGGCGCGGGCGTGGAGGGCGGGCAGCCAGCGCGGGCCGTCGCCCAGGTCCACCACGCCCACCGCCCCGCCCGCGCCCGCGCCCACGCCCGCCAGCGCCCAGCGCAGCCCGTCGGCGGGCGGCGCGCCCTCCCAGCACGCGCCCTGCGCCCTCGGCCCTTCAGCCCACAGGGCTACCGCCAGGCACAGGGCCAGGGCCCGCATCCCGCTTCCTCTGCCCATCGGTCTCCCAATTCCTCTTGCCACAGCCGCGCTCTCTCCTAGCGTCCCCCGTGTGTCTCTCGTACTTCCAATGACCTCTCGCGGTTCCTCTCGCGTTCTCGTGGCGTTTTGGGCATTGAGCAACGTCTGTTGTTCTCGTCGCGATCGAATCTCTTACGGCCACCAACCTTTTTTGAAAGGACGGGCGCTAATAGGATCATTTTATTGTTCCTCCAATGTATATACTTTTATTGCCTAATGCGCAATATGTGCCTCTTACGTATAATACTATTACACGTATTGTCTTGTAATGCTTTTATATATTACTGTTACGTCCTTACTACGCTAAAAGAGGACGTATTGTAATTGTGTGCCCCGAAAGGGAGAATTTCGACACACACATTATTTTTGTCCGACCCTAGTAACCAAAAAGAGTATAAATATTTCTTTAAAGTTAATTTATTTATAGTCGCATTAACGTCGTGGTTATTAGCGACTATTACAGTTACAGATGAATTGTAATATTGCATATACAATTCGGTACAATATTAAATCAACACAATAATGCAATTATATATAATATTAAATTAATACAAAATGATGCCAAGTGGAGATAATATTTACACGTAAGAATGGTGTCAAATATGTTTTTAAAAAATTGAAGCTTTACAGAAGTCCATTATGCTACTTTATCTTCACTAGAATGATGTATTGCTTCATGATTAAATCAAAATAAGTGTTAGATGATTGAATCATGGGCAAACATTAACAATGTCATCTAGATTTAGTTGGACTTTACACAATTCACACGGGGGGGGGGGAGATGATTAGTATTAAGTAAAGATGGATTAACTTGGGGTGTCCAGATCTTATTCTAGAGAGGACTACGAGATTTTTCTAATCTCTTTGTTTTGTGGTAGTTTTTGGTTTTGCTATTCTCTGCGACACATTTTCTTACTGGTGATTATCGGGTTAAGTGTATTAATAGTTGTAATAGAGCGCAATTTTCTAAAAGGTCGTGAAATAAACCGCCGAAAACTAACATTCGTCTCTGAGATTCCATAACATCTTATTGATTGATTACGCTTTTATTACGAAAAATGAGGATTTTATTTAAATTGGGTGAAGACATATTGTGCTGTAAATTATCTTTTCAATTGCATCAGTATCATGTTTAGTACTTTTGAGGAAAAAAGTACAATAAGCCTAATCTACCGAAGAACGCCACTTGGATTTTGACGGCTTTCACGGGAAACGACAAAAGAAACGAGTGCTAGGCGCTGTAAATTAGCTGTGAAGCTGTGAAAAAAAAGGCACGGAGCATAATGGACGTGTCGAGGCGTAATGACGCAACATCGTAAAGACGTACAAGGAAACGGTGGCAGGGCGTGGAGGGGATGCTTCTCTGCGTGTAAAGAGAGCAACCGGAGGGCGAGGGGCGGGTCAAGTAGGGATCGTCGAAGGCAAGATTCTCTGCCCCTCAAGTCAACAGACGGCAGACGAATGGGGGGGCAAGCTCTGCACCTGCAGCTCTGCACCTGGAGAGAGCAGAGGGCGGGGCGAGGAGGGATCGTGGAGGGGAAGCTGCTCTGCACCTGAAGAGAGCAGAGGGCGGGGCGAGGAGGGATCGTTGAAGGGAAGCTGCTCTGAACCTGAAGAGAGCAGAGGGCGGAGCGAGGAGGGATCGTGGAAGGGAAGCTGCTCTGCACCTGAAGAGAGCAGAGGGCGGGGCGACGTGGGATCGTGGAGGGAAAGCTGCTCTGCACCTGAAGAGAGCAGAGGGCGGGGCGAGGAGTGATCGTGGAAGGGAAGCTGCTCTGCACCTGAAGAGAGGAGAGGGCGGGGCGAGGAGGGATCGTGGAGGGGAAGCTGCT
>BOPP01000385.1:360449-377538 GCA_017312745.1 Gryllus bimaculatus | reverse complement strand
GCAGGCAAACGCAGCGCCAACGGGAGCAGATGAATCGCGACCTGGACGATGACTTAGACGCGCTCAAACTGTTGAGGGTGCACCACCAGTCCTTCCGAGGGGTGGTGATGCGAGATTGTTTTACCAACAACACGTGGAGAGGAATTGCATTGGATCCAGCAACTCGCAGGGAAGACATTTACTCTACCTACAATGAAAGTGAAAATGCTATGTTTGTGGCAATGCAACTCACTACCAAACATCATATCACACAGTCAACATGACTATATTTAGCAAGTTCTGGAGTTCAAATTAGGTGAACCGTATTTTTTTCTTAATTCCACGTTGTACTGCTCTCCATATCCCCCTTTTTCCATCTATCTCTCTTTCCCTCTCTCAGCTCTCCGTCTGTCACCCTCTCCGTGTATCTCTGTCCCTGTCTCTAAGTAAAGAATTAAATTGATTATAAAAAATGAGCTTTCATATGATTTGAATGTAGTTTTTGGAAATATATTACTCGAATCCTTCAGGCGCTCGCGCGGTATAATGTCACAGGCGCGATAGCGGGCGGTATTTTTGCCGCCTCGAACAGCCCTCCCTTTCCTCAATATTACAGCTTCTCTTTATCGTCAGTTATGGGGAAATCATTAAATAACATCAACTGGGAATTGTAGTAAATTAAACATGTATTGAAAAAAAATTAGTTATTCTCCAGAAAATAAATTTTTGGAGATAATCTCCAAAATCAGTCTTTTACTTTGGCTTCACCAAACACTGATGACAAATATATACACTATAATAATGGCATTATAAACATCGACGTTAAACTCTAATGAAGTAAAAAGGTAGAAATCTAATAAGTAAAATGAAAATAGTAAAGAAGGGGAGAGAGAATGTGTAAGTAGTGAAAGATGTTATAATAAAACGAGAGTAGTGAGTATTAGGAATCTAGATTACTAAAAGCCACTAAAATAACTTACAAATTACACGTATTGAATAACCAATTCATTTAATTTACATGAATCAGCCTAAACATTTTCATTACAAAAATATATGAAAAATATTCTTACACATTCATCACAATCGTGAAAAATAAATTGGAGCAGGCGCGATCGCGTGGCGGTGTTTATGCCGCGTAGAGCGAAGACTGATGACGTTGGACACTTTCGCGCAAATATTGCGCAAATGCGATTGGGTCTTGCAAACGACGTTACCGTTATCTGGTGTCTGAACAGATAACTAGAGAATACCTGGCTTCCCGCCATGCTGACTTGAAACATCAACGCGCAGCGGTGTTTTATTTTCAAAGTCAGCATTTATGCCCATGCGATCTCTCGAAGGTTAAGTGTCTAGAATATGTTTTCATTCTAGTAGTTATACAGATATAGTGCATCCGTCTACCGAATTGAAAAATTGGGACAAAAATAAATAACATTTAACAAATTGTTGGCCGCATTAAGTAAGCTGCCCCCCCCCTTCCGCACCTATGCACCAGCCATACTCACGTTTCATAATAAATTCACTACTGAATCTTCATATTATTTCCCCGTGTTTTATCATCATAAACCAATCCCATTAAATTCTGTTATTTATATACTTAGAATACTGCTAATGCTGACCTACATTGTTTTCGTCGAAACATATTTCGATAAACATTTCTTTTTAATTATACCTTATTATTTATTAATATTATTTAATTATTGCCCTCAAATAACACACCTCATGATGGTAATAACAATAACAATATTAATAACAATAATAATACATTTATTTTCTCTACAATAATAAATACATCGATACAAGTGTGCATCAGATGCTTCCATTTACATTAAAAAAAATGATCCACAACAAAAACCAAACCAAAAGAACAACAAAGATGAGCATAATTAGTACAAATTTTGCTTAACTACATTATATCATGTTAAACGTGTTAGCAAACATACCTTTCTTATAAAATTTGTTTCATCCAGTACATTTCAAACTCTAAGTACTTTTTGTACTTGTCAGAGAGGGGTGTACTTTTTTTGCGTATAACCGTTATTTACTACGGTTCATTAGTAGCAGAAAAAAATTTTAAAAAATTTCATAAAATAGTCAAATTTTCGTAAAATTTATGCGATTTAACTCATGGCTCATGTTTGGTTTTTCAATCGACAAGAATATTTGCGTACATTTTTTGTATATTTTATTATTTATATATTTAATTTTAATTCTTTATGTATTACTTTTTACATAATATGCCCGGGATTCCAAAAATGTAAACTTATCTAACGCTCATCATGTATTTGTATCGCAGGTTGCGTGTGTTCAGATGGAAGAGTGGCGGTGGTGACGAGGATGGTGACGAGGGTGAGAGGGCGGCTGCAGCGCTCCTAGCGGCGAGATCACCAGACCCGAGTGGTATCTCGGTGCAAGTATTGGCCATTCAGACGTCAGACTACTACAACTATACGAGAACTATACGGGGCATCGAAGTGTCGGTTGTTGGCTACGTTCTCCGGATGTTGGACGAGATGAGGAAACGAAATGAAATTTCATTCTTCATTAGCATGATATTCGTCAAGCATGCTGTAAGTAGTAGTAGTGGTGGTAGTGGTGGTGCGGTAGCGGTAAAAGGATTGATTGATTTATAGAGATTCCGGGTGCGTCGACTGCTACGGTAATTAGTCCCATAAGTGTAGTACGTGTTCTCTCCTCGAGAAGTGGCGATGTTCTTTCCTCGTTGGATGGCGAGATCCGACCTGTCAGCTAGTCGGGTTTTCCCCAGCAGTAGCTGTAGTACAGATGGCGGTAGGAGCTAAATGGTGGTGGTGGTGGCGGCATTGGTAGTGGTAATGGTAGTGTTGGTGTAAATGGTGAAAATAATAGTAATGGTAGTGGTATCAGTGGTAGTAGTGGTAGTTGTAGGTTGTAGTAGTGGTAGGGGTTATAGTTGTAGTAGATGATGTATGTGGTGGTGGGGGTGGGGTTGGTGGTGTTAGCAGCACGCGACCCATCGCAATGAAGCGAGTCTGCTGGAGGCGGGCAGAGCGAGTGCCAAAGCCGCAGGCATGGCCGTTGAGCCGTGTCCTGGTGGTGGTGTGATGAGTGTGGTGGTGTTCGTGACTGTTTTAGTGGCGGTGGTAGTAATAGTAGCAATAGTAGTGTTAGTAAGGTATTGGTATTGCTGGAAAAGGAAGTAGTAATTTTTACTTTCTCGCTACCACTTAGGCAGTATAGAGAAAGTTATGCAATGCTGCAATGCTTATGAAAATGTCCGTTTTCGAAGAATGCTAGCGGATAATCGTTCAGCCGATTTTCTCCAAAATTGATAATTTCCTATCGATGTGGATAGTGTCGCGGCTCTTTGAACTTGAAACATATATTTTAACAGGCAATTTTTACTTTCCCGTATATTTGATAATTTTTCCTACATATGTCATCTGTGTATGTACTCTTTTTTTCTGAAACGCCCACAGTTCATTACAACATGGAGCGTAATATGTTTATTAATGTTAAACTTACGCACGGGCAAGAAGTATCTCTAAAAATGTTGTATCTATTGGTATCTAGTGGATTTTAAATCTGTAATTGATATTTAGTTTTGTCCCTTACTCAATATACTGTCATATTTAATCAGACATTTTATTTTCCAGGACTCTGCTGAAAACCATGTGGTTAAAATGGAACAAATGTTGGTTACGGGAGAAACAGATTTTGTACCACAGTACATTAGGCACTACAGCGAAAGGTTAGGCTACACAACTCTGATGGACATAGTGTCTGTCGGAGAGCCCGATCGTCACATTATCAGTGTCCCGTTTGCGCCGCCGCTGCCGGCGTGGTCGCTGCCGCTGCGCGTGTTCTCCCCGCGCATCTGGCTGGCGCTGCTGGGGGCGGCGGTGGCGTACGCGCTGGCGTGGCGCGTGGTAGCGGGCGAGTCGCTGGCCGCCAGCGTCGCCGCCGCGCTGCGCGCCTTCTCCTCGTGCGGGGGCGCCCCGCAGGACAGGGTGCGCGCCACGCCGCAGCGCCTGCAGCTGGCCGCCGCGCTGCTCGCCTCCGCCGTCGTCGTCGCCGCCATGTATCAGGTCAGCCCTCATCTCCATTTTTATGATTTTTTCTTTTTCGTATTCCTTACTGAGCAAAACTTTTGACTGTTACTGGCACCGAAAATATTTTGTCATACGACCAATGTTAGGAGATCCAGCGCGTTGTATTAGTTTACAAGAGTTGTCTACTTCAATTCTTATTTTAATCTGATGACTTTTAGTTTCTCAATGTTTCTTTTACAACAAATCATTTCAGGAATATGTAATTAAATTAATGACTAATATCATGTAATAAATGTAATAAAAGAATTTTGTCAATCACTCTTGTATCGGCTTCGGCGGCAGTGGGCCAGTGGCGGCACCTTAGGGTAGGCACTGTCTACTATGATAAATACGTACGTTAATACACATAAATAATAAACAAAATTAAATGACTCTTACAGTTTTAATATGGTGTAAGTATTATTAATTTGCAACTGCTAACATGAACATTTCATTATCGTAGCAGGATCCATATTTCCATTTCAAGCGTTTTCTACCAGCCCGTGCGCCATGCGCTCTATCTCGTCTCTTCCCGCTGAGGCACGCCCGGGCGCTGTCGCGCCTAGCACCGATTTCTAAGAAAAGGCCCCGTAGTGAGCGTAAGAGTAGTGGCATGCTATGTTCGTATTTGGCACGTGCGCGTTGCTGGCAGATTAGCGATTCCTCTCGCTGCCTACCCGCACGAGAGAGTTAGATTTAGATTTATTCAGTCAAAAAGAAGAAGTAAAAATTGTATGTGACGTAGGGGGGGGGAAGAATATCTGTTTTCTTGAGTTCCAGAATCCCTACCCCTCATTTTAAGGTTGAAAGGTGGGTAAAAGTTTAACATTCATAAATAAATTTTAAAAATACATTTTTTAAATGGTAAGATTAGCAATATTTGAGAAATAGTCATTTTCGTTTCTGATTTATAGAAAGCTTAATTGCATCGGTACACGAATTGCAAGTATGAATTGAGTGAATTGCACTCACTTATTTACTGTTTTGGTGACGAGTTAATAAGCGGAGAACGTGCTTATTAATTAGGAAGTATTTATTTTTCCATTTTAAATTAGTATGCTGCGGATCATTACTTGATTTTTTATGCTGATGTTACTCGATTTTTGTTTATTTAAATCCGATTATACGTTAATAGAGTATTATGACAGAGACAATGAATGAACTACGCACGTTTTCTCGTCTTAATGATGTAGAAAACAGACATATTTTGGAAAATGGTCAACCTAATGCTGAGTATAGTTGTGCAGGGTGCAGGCGAGAAAACTGCAAGAAAATTCAATCGTTCTTGGTATGATTCTAAGTAATGAGTAGTAACTATTATTTATGTAATTCAATTTTTCGTGTTTTGACATTCAATGTTACATTAGTAACAAGCATTGTTGGTAAAAAAGGTTCTTTATTAAGTATTGTAAAAGTAAGCTTGTTTCTTTCTCGCCTACTGCTTACGCAGTAAAAAACGTAGTGTCGTGCTGTGGGGGAAAAACGGCGAATTTTCGGCAGAAAAACTAGGCCGGGCCCTGGTAACAAAAAAGTGCATAAATCATTTTTTCTGTATGTAGTAAATTACTTCCTCTAACGTGCTGTGTAGTGAGAGTTACGTTTGGTGGGTCCATGGTACTGAAAAATCGATCGACGGCAAAAAGTTCGTCTGCCTGTCTGTAAAGCATACATTTGTTGAAAATTTTTTGTGTCAAATTTACAAAATCAATTAAGTAAATTTGTTGATATTGATTAACTACGTAAATTTAATTTTAACCTTGATTTATTTAATTACATATTACAGAATTGTTTTAAAGGACCATCTTAAAAAATAGATGTTACCTCGAGACCTCCAGAGTGGGTCTTAATAGACGCAATGCCCAATGTATGGTTGACTTTCAGCGCGCTAAACCTCTTTTACCGTTCTTCTAACGGAAAATTTAATAGAAATTGTTCTGAGTATGTCACTGAGATTTTGGATCATCATTACTTCTAACTCCACTTGATTTTCCCGTTCGCAAATTTCTAATGAAACAGCTACTATCCTGCCTAACTCTTCTGCTCATGACATACTTCTTCTGCTCATGAGCAGATGAAAGAGCAGATGCTAACCTGAAAGAATAGCTGCTCATGAGGGCTGCTAAACTTCTGCTCATGAAAAGTTTTAACGAGGAAGCAATCGCACGGACGATTAGCTCAAAATTTGACACCATTAATCCTCACTGTATGACCTCATAATTTTGCCGTGAAGCGACTTCGGAGTTTCATAGAAAAATGTAGGTCTTAATTTAAGGACGGTCTTATTACGTTATAAATTCTGATCTTTTCAGCAAAACATTTCCGCGACTGCAAATTGAGAGCAGATTGACATATTAAAAAATGATAATTTAATTACATTCATTAATAATTATTTAGTTACATAAATTAGGTAAATAATGTAATTAAATGTACCCCAAAATAATTGTTTTTAAAGAAACGTGAAAATACATGACACCAGGAGAGAGTTGAAGCAGGCATTGGACTCAATTCATTGCCCTGTTGCTCCTAAACTGTTCTATTGACAGAAAAAGCATAATAAACATACTTTGTATGAAATTAAATCAACTTAAATTTTGTATACCATCATATTTCTGTTTAAGTACGCATTTTTTTAGTTACACCCGAAAATACGCAAGCACGTGATTTATTTGATGAGTCCATTTGCAAATGATTTTTGTGTTTCAGAGACGCCTCTTTAATCTAATTACGAATCCACAACATGAAGCAGAGATAGAGACCTATGATCAGCTGGTTAAAAACAAGTTTATTATGTTATTCCCCGATATTGGAATCGTGCCAGTTTATGCAAGGTTTCGATCGAAGATTCAATTACGTAAATACAAAAATAAACGAGACTTATCAGAAATTTTCAGACATGAAGAAAAGAAACGTTTTGCAATGTTCTATCCCTCTGAACTTTGGCAGCAGTATGGAACTTCCGTTTTCCCTGAAGCTAGGTTTTATAGAAAAATAAAAGATAAAGCCATCGGATTTAGCCCACATGCCTGCAGCAGACGGTGAGTGTATAAAAATGATTTGATAATTGCAAATCTGGAATACGAAAATGCTTCTTTTAAATTTTATTTTACATTCTACCAGGGAGATTTGTGTATTCTAAATAATCACTAATAGGACGGTATTTAACTTAATACATTTATAACTTAGTGAGAAGGATATATAACTTATGAATCCCATTATAGAAAATACCTAAAGCATTATAAAACTATAGCCCGCTACTATGCCTAGGTATAATGCGAGAGGTTCATGTTTTATCTAGTGACTGTGTCGATTTCACTCAAGGAATGAAGATCAATTCAAAATCTTGATCTACCAGAGTTGTTGCAGACCATAATTTCAGCTTTTTGGACTGATTTTTTGAAGAAATATAACCAATATTGGTATTGCGGTATATTTTCGTTGGCATTTACAATGAAATAATGACGATGTTAAACTGATGATGGCTAAGTCATCGAAATTTGCTATTGTATTAAATAAATTGTTGGCAATGACAACTCATTATTTCAATATAACTAATACCTATGTGTTTTTAGAGATTAGAGAAAATGACTTGAATATTGTTAATAGTACAGAATACAAGCAGTAATTGATAAAACTAAATGCAACACAATGTAACATATGGAACCAAACCCTTTATTGCATAAGAATCACGCGAAACGCAGGTTTTTGCTTTCTTTGTCAAAAAGTGTAAAAATGTATTGCTTTAGTGTCCCGTTTATAATTTTTGAAAACATTATACGTATTACGATGCTAATTTTTCTTTGAAATGAACAAATATTTAAAGGTCAAAATGTCATATTTATTTTATATCATAATGCTTACGCTTATGCAGTTTTTGTTTAAAAACACAAATCATTTTATTCTCAGTTCTCTACAGATGTTTAAAAAAATATGCTGGGATGTTTCAATATTATTGTTCTTTAAAATAGTTACCTATGTTTTAGTACGTTTAACATTCTTTAAGTTGATTTCAATTCCCTTATCAACAGGAATTGGCCATGGTCTGAACTTCTGAAACAGAAAATGTTGCAAATGGAAGAAACTGGTCTGATTCGTAAGTGGAAGGACGATTTCAACTCGTCGTTTGGCTTGGCCGTTCGCTTGGGCGTACTACCGGAGACACTACGAGTACAGCAGAGCTACGACGCAGCAAACGTTCTGGCGCTGAACGACGTGTCTGCCATCGCAGCTGCTTGCGCGGGCTGTCGGCGTCTGCGCTGCCTTGTGCCAGACGGGTGCGCGGCACGAGCGGCGAGCGCCTGCGCAGGCGCAGTCGACTCGTGCTGCGCGCGCTGAGCAAAGTGCGCGGTTTGCGGCCACGTGGAGCGCAGATACGGAAATTCGGACTACGTGCAATAGCACAGCCTTCGCCGTCGCAGCCGTAATCAGTCATTTTGTAACAGTTCTATAAAATTATAACTACATTATTTAAAGAGACGATAGAAATATTGCAGAATCAGAAATACGTAAATGTAATTGCTACAAAAGAATAACGGCTACAGCAATTGTTACATTGTTAATTCTTCATTATATATCATAAAATAACATTTTCACAAACATTCAAAAAGAGCATACATTGGTGTTTTGCTGTCCATAATTTCAATGGCACTGTCATTATTCCCACCCGATTAGAAGTGATTCAATATTGTCGGTTATCACGGGAGACGTATAACACGATAAATGCATTTTATGATTGAGGGTTAAGAGGTTTTAAAGGGGTAGGCACAGCTTACATCAGTTAAATTTTTACCATATTTCCACATTTTTCTCCATTAAAATCACACTTCACAGCAGTGAAAATGAACTGACACATAGAACACACGTTCTTCTGCAAGGAAAAATTTACTGTAACTTCAAAACATTTTTTCAATCAAAATTCAACCAGTTTTTAATGCACTGACTTACTTTTTAACTAAAATAATTCTGAACATTTTTACCAATTTGTTATTTTGTTTTGTTGAAAATACTCATAGGTACAAAACAATGCTCTTTCATTTAGATATCTGAATAAATAATATTTTTAATTTGAATCCAAAATTATTACATTGATTTTTAATAGTTCTTTAGTTTTATACTTGTTATAACAAAAGTATTGAATAACAATGTATGATTTAGCATGGTTTTATAGATAATACTTGGTTACATACATTCTAAAAATTTCATAGCTTTATCATGATTATTTTTTTTATTTATGAGGAAAACGGATCATAATAACTGTAATTCTCGAAAACAAGGCACGAAGTTTGATTCATGAGTTTCTTACCTTCACAAAATACCTTTCCATTACAAAAAACACTTCACACTTTTCCATTACATAAAATCTCACAAGTTTAAATATAGGAGATTTTTATGTGTGTATTTCTAAATACATTAAATAAAACCATCAATTACATTTTGTGCTGTTTGATATATAATCACTAGCGTACCCGTGCAAGAACTCGTTAAATTGTACATATTAAATTCCACCCTCTTCACTATTTCCTTTTCCATATTAAGAGGGTAAGTTGTCAACAAACTGTGTATATTTGTTCAAAAAATTTGAAAAGGTAGCTTCTAATCTACGTAAAGAATTTAAAATTAAAATAATATGTAAACTTGTTTGAAATGTTTGAAAGAAATTTTGCATAAAGGTTTATTTAGTATAATCGAGAGATTTCTTGGAACAATTCATAACACTCCCTTAAAAATATGTAAAGTAATTATTCAATATTCTTTGACAGTTAGCTTTTCGCTTCTTATGATAGTCACAAAAACATTGAAAAAGCTTTTTACACTTGAGAAAGTTACGTGACTGAACACGATCTCTTGAAAGTTTCACCGAATCACTGCTGGTAACGAAAATACTGGTCCAGGTAAAACACAAAACAAACCTAACAAGACACGTCTTCACTCTTCACTGTACACCCACATCCCTCCACAATTTAGTACACAGTACTTTTAGACCTCGTCAAAACGTTAAATAAATGGTTTCACTACACGCATAAGAAACAATCTTCATCGGAATCAAGCAATTATTAATAGTACGTATAATTGTTGCTGCAAGAGCGAATTTTGAATGAATAAGTATTCAAATAAACCTAGCCAGTCTGCTCAAACCACTGTGAACACAGAAAGCATAATTATTATAAGATGCAGGAATCTAAGCCTTCTAAGCGTGACGTCACAAATATGACCACCATCACCAATGGTTGAAATCTAGGTGGCATTGGTAATATCGATGTTCTGAAACAGCAAAAATTTAATAGAATTCCCAAAAATATCTCATCCTATAGATTACGACGTGATAGTAAACGGTTCTTTGAGGTCTCTGGACTCAAAATAATAGTTTTTAAGGCCCTATAACGCATTGTTTGTGAGTTATTTACCGATATACCTAATTGAGTCCTGCGAATTGCATTTTACATGAATATTTGGATGCGTTTCTTGAAACGAATTCGTCATATTTTTAAAGTCAAAATGCAGTTCGTCACGTCCCCGAGAAATTTTCTTTAGATACCTCGTTTATAAAAGTTCACGAAGTCCTCGAAGTTCACTCTCAAACAGAAAGAGTTTGTGTATGACACGTAAAATGGGCTAAACCGCATCTGGGAGCCTTTCTTATAAATGATGACAAATGAAGGACGTAACGGCCATTTACAAAAGGACTTCGCAACCGCCCCCACTCCTTCAGTATCCTTAAGGATTTACGAGCTGTTTATGAGGGCAGAATTTTCATACGTGATTTGTGGCCTATTCGCTCTCTGAACTTCGTGCGATTTCTTTCTTTGGGGATCCCAGCAAGATCGCATACACGCGACAAATCCCCACACGAAAGAAAAATTACAATATACAGGAACAGATCTCAGCAATACGACAAAACTCTCTTTACCGAGTGAATAGGAACTTGTGTAGATATCCAAAATGTGTCATTTCTAATAGTAAGTAGTTCCAGAGTTGTTCCACAATTTAAATTTTCCGGTTGCGAAATGCCAACTTTTCTCTTCGGCAATTCTGCCGACTGCCCTGTGTCGATTTCCGTGGCCTCGGTCGCTGAGGGCACGTCCCCGCGCAACTGGCACATTTATAAAATAGTCGCACTGTACATTTCAACTCTCTTCTTCGTCTGTCCCTCTTAATGTATTCTTGCTCTATTTCTCTTATATTCTTCAACTTATGGTGACTGAAACAAATCGGTATTACCAGCAGTACTTGAACAACTTGACCGAAGACCTAATGCAGAATATGACGTTTCTGAACCTGAAATGTGGTTCTTTTTATCTATAATTTTACAAATGGGTAATGACGAGAGAGATAAACATACAGATTATTGGTCTGAAACAGATAAATTTTATATTATGTTCAAGAAAAGGTTACACTTTCGACATGTCTATTTAGGGAAAAGACGGAATCGTATTAATCAAGACGTGATAGTAAGCCACAGTGACAAACCTGACCATTAAAATAAAAGTATAGTTGGGAGCGAACTTGTTTGCGTGGCTGAGGAATGCGCTCGGTGATCTTGAAAGCTGCCCTCCCCCCGCCTAATCTGCAACAACTATCTGTCCCAAATGCATTTCTCCAAGTGTCCATAGGCAAAAATTAAAACTTCATACGTCAATAAAGAACGCAAATAAGCCAATAGGTCTACGTCATCAATGTGGATTTTTTTTCTTCACAATATGGCATTTTCTTACCGGGAGTACTCAAGGCTTCTCCGCCGGCTTCAAATCCTTCTTTTTTAATTGATGTCACAGTTCGAACATATCCTTCAGTATAGTTTGCTACTCGTGAGTTGCTCTTATGCAGCGTGTGTTCCAGGACGCCTTAATTCTTTTCTTCGTCACATTTCTTATTAACGAGACGTATAATTTCCCTAGCTGTACTGTATGTTGTTTGGCCTTTCCTACGAACAGAAGCCATACCGTTCCACCAAAAGACACAAACAAAATTAAAATTAATACGCTGTACACTTGTGTTACAAACAATAAGCAAACTCCCTCAGAAGAAAACACGTGGTGTAGAATCATGGACCAAGCCTGGTCTGTGATTCACATAGGAATTACGCCGATACCCGGCCGATGTCAGCAACAAGCATAGTTGTTCGGTTGTCATAGAAATGGTCACGAATGCACGAGATACGGTGGTAGACACCCCGCTCCCCGCGTGCTAACAAATCAGCTCCCGACTATAAAGATTCATGAAACTAATTGAAGATAACATAAACAAAATTACATAATGAATTACAAAACACATTAATCTTGTTTTTTTTGTGAGTCAACCAATCTTAAAGCTCTTCTCACCGAAGATAATTGTTCCGTAGTTAAAATCAGTGGTGCATCCAGGATTTTTGTCAGAGGGATTGACTATAGATGTAGTCTTTGGCCGTAACGATGTTTTCATATAAAGATATTCCACTGATGTGATTGAAAAATATATTATGTTGATTATTTGTTATTCATTTGAATCCCTCCTCCTGTTTGCGCCACTGTTTTAATTCTTTAAGTCAGTTAATTTCATTAATGTTCATATGAGAGTAATGAAACTATTATTGATATCTTACCCTTAACCTTACTTCAAAACAACTCTGTACGAAACAATATCTCGCAACCTTAAATTTTCATAGACTTAAAATGATCTCAGTGTACATATTTAGGTGATTGGTTTTTGTAACAGATGAAATCGAACTATTTCTTTAAAATTTCTTGGTCTCATTACGTACTTTCCACGACTCCGGGTATTTTCTTAGAGAATATTAAGACATCTATTAATTGTTGCTTCTACGTAAGTAAAGTCACTAAATGATAATTATTTCTATTTTGAGAATGTTTATTTATTAAAATCAAATCTTCACCAAATTTTATTGATTGATGTTGACAGTTTTTTTTTTTTTTTTGCTGGTAATGTAAATGTAATATTTTCTTGATTTTTTTGTAATAAAATGTTCACATTATTTTATTGTATTATTTTCTTCAACCTAGGTCACCATCATGGAAGGATATTGTATATTTTCTACAGAATCTTAAAATAAATTAAAAAATATAAACCGAACGTTCATAAACACCGCACTGCATAGTGAACACAGCTAATTGGTCAATAGTATGTGTTACGTCATAGACTCCATGCGTAATGTGGCTTAGTCATGTGGCACCGTTTCGAGCGCCAGCACTGAACCCAGGGCAACGTTGTGCACTGTTAGTTGGAATTACTTACACACTCCTGCTCGGAGCCCTCGCCTGAACAACATCCTCGACTTATAGGCCGTTTTGCTTTTTTTGGTTAATTGTCACAACTTTATATTGATTTCAAAATTGAAAGGATTGTTATCTGTTCGGCAAATTTGATAAAGATCGAAGATTGTAAGTAGTTTCTGTAAATTGATTCATAATTAAGCGTGTAGGGGTGAACGGTTATGTACGGTCTATGTGACAAATAAAATTAATAAATTGTGTTCAATATCTATCATAGTAACATTTGATTTAGCGAAGTTAAGTTTTGTACGTGTAATGATCCGTGTTGCTACTAATAACATTAATTTTGATATTAAAATAACATCTTTCCTTTCAATATTAGTTATTCCAATATTAATATTCGATATTAATGCTTTATCAATATTATTCTTGTTTTACTCTGTTCTAGATCAAAGAAGAACAAGTAATTTAGGAGGAATGCAATTGGAATTGCGTTGTAAGTTCCAATATATAGTTCATTTATTGCATAGTTTGTCATGTAATGTGATGACTTCATGTATTTTGTAATGATTACTAGGTGTCATAGGTTTTAAAAAGCACGCAAGAAAAGCAATTTAAGTTAGTTACTTTTGCCAACATATAAGAATGAAAATTTATTTGAATTTCCAGATAGTTTCGAAATTCCATATTTAGAATAAGCCAGCAATCCAACTTACAATATTGGTGTATTTTTTGCTAGTGTTGTAATAATATGCTGTGACTGTGTATTCTGGGGAAATTGATCCTACAGCTTCCAGACTTGAGGTTACAGAAGATAATTGAATGAATAATAATCACATCCCAAACTCATGATTCTTGTAAGGTTCTCTTTAGGAATCTGGGAATTAGATCATTGCCTAGCCTCGCCTCTGTATGAAATGGTACGGAATGAAACTGTATGTATGAAACGGTTTTGTGAAAAATGACTTGTTCAGTGAAGGGATATATATTCCACCTCAAACAGATGTCTATCACCAGAACTTTCAATATACCAATCATTTTCATAAAGTGTCAGTATAAATAGCTAACTAGCAAAATTAATATGTAATAAATAATTAAATGTATTATAGTTTTTTTACAACGCAAAACATATAAAACTATGAGCATCCAAAAGGAAAGCAATATATGTTTTAACAGTGATATTTATTTTGCTTAGTAGACGGTAAATACCCAATGAAGTTTATATTTAACAAAGATTCAAGTAAGTAATATCAACAGCAGCTAGTCACAATAATAAATAGAAAAAAAATTAACTATACTCAACTAAAATTAAAATTATTGGTGTATAGTTACAGTAATAAATGGAAAAGACATTGAGCTAACCTAGCTATTGTTTTATGTGAAGTTCATTGCCGCATTGCATGAAGTCATTTCCAAATCAGTGAAGATATCAATATCATGTTCAGCACAAATTACATATTTGTTGATATCTGATTCTTTTTATGGAAAATACTATTACTTGAATACCTGTCATTAGAGACAATATTATAAAATGGTTTCACAGAATGATGAGTTATTTTTGTATTCCTGTTATAAGTATTCTACCTCAGCTTGTGGTGCAGTGTTCTGTATATCAATCAGGTTTTTTGTGTAGTTTCCCTTGATCCATTGAGCAAAAGCTGGGATGATCGCTTGTTGAGCTTCTGGTCATAAATGGATTTTCACTCAGAACATTTTCTTAAGCTCACTGAGGTTTACAATTATTACAATTATCATTGTCCATCATCTTTTAGCAGTAAATTGAATCCTGCAGTGTAGCACAATAAGCAATAATAGCAAAATAATACCTGATTTGCCTTTGCAAATAATTTCCCATTCCACCATCCCAATGCAACGCCTTCCTCTGCTCCAGATGATCTTACTTTGTATCTACAGGCCTCCACGAAGCAAGCTATAAATTATAACAAGTTTTTGAAAAACTAGAGATAACTTGTTCTAAAAAATAGACACACTTGATCTTTTGAATCCATTGTTGTATGTATATTTTAACATTGAGTTTCTAGGTAAATCCTGCAAGAAAAAGCAGTTTCTCAATTTAATTAAAACTTTAACTTTGATATTACCATAAATGAATCTACATGATCCATTGTTAATTCTCAAAAGGTAATTGATCAAATAATACTAAATGAAACTATTACTAGATATGAAATTGCAATGAAAGACTTGGAATCCAGGGCCATAAGACACAAATTCATACCATTAAAAGAAATGTAAACACTGATAAAAAAAATAAAACGTGTGTAGATTGTTGCACAAATAAGGGGATGTAGGTTACAATATCGTTACTGCAAATGATATTTAGAAAGCATTTTTTTCACTGCTTTCATTTCACTTTAACATGTGCATTCCTTTTTAAAAACAAAATTGGACCTTTCATGGCAAAAACATTTCTTGTGTAATATGAGGGATTAGAATATCACAGGTGAAGCAACAATTTTTTTTTTTTCCCCTATTCTATGTATCATTAAGTATCTCATGATTTCCATCTGTTTCTCAAAATATAAATCATATTAAGAAATGTCATAAGGTGGGCTAAAATTAGTGAAAAATTATTGGTATATTTTGAATTGAGTTCAAAACAAAAGCATTGTAGATTATAGTTAAAAAATATATCAGCTAGAAACCTTGAAAAGACTGGCTCTTTATTTCACAACCACACTATTAATTGTAGGAATAGTTAACGGTGTTAATTCTTAATTCAAATACTCCTAGTTGTCAGCTTTATTCGTCTGTAAAATAGTGCAAAATATCTAGCAAATGTGTTAACAAGAAATATACCATTGTTTAACAATTCATATTAATACTGCACAAAATGTAATAGTTTGTAATCAGATCTATTAGGATTATATTTCCAAATTGGCAATAAAGGAACTACCCAAATTAAAGCAGTAATCTCTAAAATCTGTCCTAGATAAGAATTTATATTTACTCCTTTAAAAATAACAGGTAAGCCAAATTTCACATTTATACACTTTAAGCCTTAATTTTAAAAGTAATTGATGTTTGCAATTCATAAGTATATCACAAAGGAAATTTTGATTTTGCTAATGTTTCTGGAACAAGGAACTAACTACTTGAAGGTAACGGTAGATAAAGTTTATATCAACACATGGAATACCTTTTGGTGAAATATATGAAAGAATCTATTGTAGCAATCAATGATTTTACTACACACTTCAGCATTAAACCATATACCCAATCTCTGTGTTGAAATCAATGTACGGTGTTAACTGTTGTTTCACAAACATCAGTCTAAATTGTTAAACAAATGGTGGTAAACAACAATCAGTTGTAATTGAAGACCTCAGGGCAATAAATTGCTGTTACTATTTTTAAGTTTTGATGAGAAGAAGACTAAAGGTTTAGTCATTGCATTCTACACATAGGGCTAAAGAATATTAATTTGGGGTTTTAAAAAACACGAATATCTAAAGTTCATCAGAAATGTGACATAGCATGTTATTGCCCCAATGTCTTTAATTGTGTGGCTAATGTGAGTACATGAAGCATGAAACATACTAGAAAAGACTAGATATAGAATTACCCTATGGACATTCGGGGTTGTGTTATACTGATAAAGATTTAAGAAACTTATCATTTTGGACAAGAAGTTCACAATATTCGTTGTTCAAAAAGATGTATCGTTATTATAAATAGAAATACTATAATGCATACTACCACACCAGTTTACGTTTTGGAGATTATAGTTACCAAAAGACATCCACTTTTTTCGCTGATAGCTTTTAGAAATTTATGTGATAATTATATGCTAATTTTCACACTAATTGTGTCCACAAG
>BOPP01000385.1:309189-360427 GCA_017312745.1 Gryllus bimaculatus | reverse complement strand
ATATATATATATTTTACTTTCCAGTACACGTACGAATATTCGGAGTAATATACTTAGCATAGGGAAAGTTATGTAATGCTGCCGAAATTAATTTCGGGATTTCAACGGAAATACGTTTCGGGGTTCCCGGATACCGAAAAAGTGCTTTTTCTTTCTTCAAAACGTCCGTCTGTCTGATGTATGTTGGCAAAATAGCGTCTAAACCATGCGGAGAATATTTTCTAAATTGAAGAAACCCCTATCCATTTGGACAGATTAGTAGCTCTGCGATTTTGAAAATCGTTTATTAGTTTTTGGGTGTACTTTACATGAATAATTTGGAACGTGTATAGTGTACTTTCCACTTTTTTTTATGAAAGGAAAAACAAAGGTCTGGGCAAAAAGTAAGCTCAAGGTGAGTATTTTCATGTACTTTTACTGGGCTACAACTTTGTTCCTTGGGAAGAGTGGATTCTTACAACAGCTTTTGACAGAAAGTAAAATTTTTACATTTTCGGATGTCTTACTTGTATATCTTGATGTAAGTGTTCTAATATGCGGACACTATAAATAATTTTGAGTAATTATTCAAAAAATTATAAAATAGCATTACATTGTAATTTTTGTTAAAAAGTTAAAAAATAAAGATACCCGTGATGTTCGTAGAAAATTAGGAAATTCGTAGTTTCCAAAAAAACTAATGTATTTTCCCAATGAGAATTTGAATATAATTACGCACCTTTCCCTGGGCTCATAAAAATGAGAAAATTAGTATTTTTTTATTTTTAAAACTGTAAATGTTATGTAGAGTTTTCTCCAATTTCGTTATGTCGATGACAGAATATACATTTTGAAAAAACAAGTACGAAGAGCCGCAAAAAGTGGCGTGTATATCAGTCTCGAGATCGGTTTTCCGCCCTTCTAAAATATTTCAAGTGCACTGTGAAGATGTATACTAAATAACACGAGTTTTTTAGCTAGACGAAATGACCATGTTTCTTTTAAAGATCGTTCTTGTACACTAGAGTACTCCGTTTGGAATTGGAAAGGTGCGAGTAATTTGTTACGCAGCTAACGAATAGAAACAAGTGTGTGTAAGTTAAGAATAAGAATTTTTTTTTTCTTGAACCTGAAACACGAATTCTAAAAGACAAAATTGCTTTGCCCCCCCCCCCCTCAAGGTTATTGTAAGTACCAAGAACGAAAAGTGCTAAGAAGTGTTACGGCATTGTGGCCTTGGTGTTGATATTCAACAGATTTTGTAACGGCCGCTTATTTCCTTATTTAGTCAGTTTCTAAATGTGCCGGCTTCATTTGAGCTTAAACGGAGGTTTTTAACTTTGTGTTTAGTGTTCATATTTTTTTCCTGTGCAGGAGGAGTTGGAGTGTGCAGTGTCTGTGTTCCTCAGGCAGAATGGCGACCAGGAAAGAGTTTGCAGTGTCGAAGAGAAGGTAAGCACATACTATCCAAGAAAAAAAAACATACACATAGGTGTCCGGGTGGGGGGACTTTGAAAATGAGATCTTAAGACAATTTCAAGCATATTTTGTCTAATAAACTACTTGTATATCCCCAATGGATGAACCGCAATAAGCACTCAAAAGTTGGTTTCAAAAAAACATTTCCAGGCAAAAAGTTGCATCACAAAAGCATAGAAACTCTCCAGAAACATGGATTCTGGCCATTGCAACGGATCGAATTGATACTGATTTGGATAGTTAATGGACAAAAATTGCATTACTTGAGGTTTTCTTCCCAAACATTGAGTCGTACGTTTTGTAAAATGTGTTCTTATAAGTATTGTCATAGGCGCTAAAAACATCCCGAAGAATGTTACCTGTCCGCTGCATTAACTATTCCATTGATGAATTCAGGCTTTTAACTCCATATACCACCTTAGTGCGGCCCTTGCACTCTAAATAGCAAAGAGAATACATCATTCAACTCTGACCTTCGATAAATCTCATGCACACGTAAGCTTCCGCGACTCGAGTTCATGATTTGTAGGCTGTCCGGGTGACGCCGTGTTGTTGGCAGAGAGGCCGACGTTTCGCCTGTCCTATCGCAGGATTCCTAGTGCCGTAGTCTCTCACGGCAGTGGCGAAGTCACTCAGGGTACTGACGTCGTCACTGCCCTGAAGAAGCCTGCGACATGACAGGCGAAACGCCGACCTCTCTGCCAACAACGCGGCGTCACCCGGACAGCCTAGAAGTCAACTCTCATGCATTTTACAAGCGCTGACGATTGGCAAAACAGCTTGCCACAGAGAGAAACGTCTTCTAACGTAGTCGCTGGTAACGATGTGTGTACAAGAATCAATCTTATTGGAGACGCTGTCATTTCTTAAAAATCTCGGCGTCTTGTATTTAACCCCTCAGACGTCTCTTTAACTTTCTGTGAGTGGGCACTCCCAGCGCCCATTTGTCTCCCTGCTTAATGGCAAACACATCTTATAATTTTTAATAATTAAATATCAACCAAATTTGTGGGGAACGATGTGAAAAAAAGGTGTCATAGAAGTTTTGTTATTTATTATAATACATAAAAGTGAAAAGTTGCGTATTTATAAATTCACATTTCTTAAGAGATGCATGTTGGAATGCAGTTGGAATATAATTATTGTCAATAGTTTTCCATTCACACGACCTGTTAAGCTGAGAAAGATAAGCATCTTAAACAGAACAATCTTCTGATGCTAATAGAAATTCATTTTCCTCGTCAGTATCTGATTCTATCAGAAGTCTTCCAACAGCATCGTCCCTTGAACCATCCATTGCCCTCCAATTTGACACTCGCACTTCCAAAAACAATCCAAAATCTCGAACACAATCCGCCATTCATCAGCATAGAAAACAAAACGCTCTTTAAAACGTATACTGCCATGCCATTAGTGACTAATGCGAAAACTCCAAGCAGTGAATGCCTTTGTAAGACGTACGCGCTGCCCCCTAGGAGCGGAGAAACAAATCCCCTCCGTTGACTGGTAAGTACTCTGAATTGATAACGAACGTCTTTTGCTGCAGGATCCTCGTGGATTCTGCTGTGAAGATGCTCCCATCAAACAGGAGGAAGCTTCATGTTCCTCAGGTGAGTGGGAAAGTTTTGTAATTTATTTTGCAATGCCAGAGGACATAGGCTCGCGCATTTTAAAGCAAGGGCCGGGAATTACTTTCTGGGTTCATTAATCAAATGCTCAGTCAAAATGTTTTGAAATTTAGTTTTGGTGATCGTACGCCTCAACGTGACGCATTTCGAGACATTTTGTGCATTTTTCGACATTTTGCTTTTTGTTTGCGATTGTAGATCTTTTGGCGTCTTTTCAGTGGGAAATCGACTTTAGTTGGCGACTTTCAATGGTAGGTTCGGAAGTTTATTTAATATAATTTCATAAAATTTCTGTAATTACTGTCAAAACCGCTTATTTCAAACAAGTCAGTATTTTTTTTTTTTTTTTTTTTTTTTTTTTTTTTTTTGGTGGGGCCTGAAATTGATTTGTTTATTCTACGGCCCGTTTCTAAAGTAAAATTTAAATGATCGAAAATAGAATATTCAAAATATGCGATTATTTTGCAATTTATCGTAGGTACTTGACTCACAAAATTCACCGTAGTCCACCGCCCAATTACAATGCTTTCTCTTTTCACGAAGTGAGGCAGGGAAAATAATATAGCAGTTAGCAATATTATAGGAGTTTTATATTTAAAATATAAAATGCAACCAAACATTCAAAAACTGCATCTGATGTTCTCCTGAGCACTGCATTGTTTCGTCTCAGTATCTTGTACTGTTAATAATATTTGAGGTGGGCGTTTTTATTGGCTGAAGTGTAGTTTACGCAAAAGAAAGTTTTTTTGTTGTTTTTTTTTTTTACGATTCATCAGATGCCCTGGATACAAAGCCCTGTAAAAGTGCAATTGCTGGTTAGGGAAGGACTTGCCGGGCGGATCACTAGATTTCACGTCGCGTCGAGGGAAGTGCCTGAACAGACCACGGGTCTCTGCGGTCGCTTCCACGCAAATCTCGCGACCCTCTGGACTCAACTCAACGTTTGGATGAGCGCATTAGAAACATGTGTGGCCATGATCTGTTCTGCCGATTTCGCAATAAAGACAGACATTTTCTTTGAAAGAACAGTTTAAACCCAAAGTTTGCATCCTGAGTTGACTTGGAACAAAAGGAAGATACCTCGATCACACCAGTAACATATCAAATCAGCTTGAGTTATTAAAGTGGTTTTAATAAAACATTTTAAGTGATTTTTCTTTGTTTTTACGGCGTTTTAGGAGCATTTTATTGGTCGTTTTTGGCAATGTTTTCGGTCATCAAAATACGACCCCCTAGTGATCATAATTAACTGGGTCGACTGCGTGTGAATTCCATTCGCTCATTTATTAATTTTATTTAATCTTTGATGTACTATTTTATTTAGGCCGCTGCGTTGGTCGTAATGTATACACAAAATGGTTTAGAAATGTATGCACAAATGTATTCACTAAATATAAAAGTGATGCAAACATTTTCCATTTCCGAAGGCTAGATTTCTTGCCTTAAAAGCAGAAACTGTTGTAGCTGTTGTGGGCTAGTCAGGATCGGGTGACCAGTGGGAAGTAATTTTGTGTTTGCGCAGGCGCGGAGGCCGAGGGGAAGCGGAACGCCGATGGGCCGCGGCGGAGGAGACCGCAGGAGAAGACTTGCGCTTCGCCCTCGGGGCTGCAGGTGCACGTGGGCCACCTGTCTTCCAAGAAGCGCTCTGCCGCCCTCACTTCGTCCGAAGGCTTCCAACATCCCACGGGAGACACGCCGAAGTCAAAACTCCTCATTCACAAACGCACTGATACCGGAGAACGCACGCACAGTTGCAGCGTGTGCGGGAAGGCATTCAGTGATAAATCAGTCCTCGCCTCTCATATGCGCAAGCACACAGGAGAACGCCCGCACAGTTGTAAGCTGCCCTGCACAGTAGTGTGCTGTAAGACGTTTAGTAAGAAATCAGCCCTTACTACTCACATGTTTACGCACACGGGAGATAGGCCGTTTAGCTGCGATGTGTGCGGTAACGCAGTCATCAATAAATCGCACCTTGCCTATCATATGCTCACGCACTCGGGAGAACGTCCGCACAGTTACAGCGTGTGCGGTAAGGCATTCAGCAAGAAATCAAACCTTACCAGTCATATGCGCACGCACTGATAGAGCTGCCACGGGGCGAATGCATTTCGCGTCTGTCACCGATTCTTCAGCTGCCGGGCTCAGTTGGTCGCAAATGGGATCATTACATGTATCGAACGCTCTGCGGCTTCTTGAGGAGAGTTTTTAAGTTTCTTATCACTGTGTGCTTTGCAGGGAAATTTGAACATTTACGAAACTTTTTGTTTGTACATGTACTTGCTGTTTGAAAATAAATGTTTAGAGCTTATATTTTCATCATTTGCTTTTTCCCTAACGGAATTTTAAAACAATTTATTTTAAGAATATTCGATGAAGTTGTGTTCAGGCTTAGAAAATCTTGCCAAGATTTCTTGTGAGAGAACAGACGATTATATAATGAGACTTTAATACGACACGCATGTCCACAGCAAATAAAGCGTGTTTATAATGAAGCACGCAGACTGTTGCTGTTAAAATACGGTAAGAATTTTCAGCGTTTGTACGGACGTGGAAATGTCAGGAAAAACTAAAAACTGGAAAAGGTACGGAAATTTATGTTAATATCTGAATATTTGTTTTCTATAAAAATGATATTTTTCGTGAAAAATTGATGAATTATTTTTTCCTACATTTTTAAGGAGATATTATTAGTAGCGTATTATGCGTTCGTTGTTTTTTGGTGTTTTTAATGGATTTTCTACCAAGTACCAAGAGGCGGCAAATTTATTAATTTTTCGCTTTCAAACTGCATGCGGAAAATCACTATACCACCGCCCGGCCCCGCCCCCGCCCGCGCCCCCAGCGCCCACTGCACGCCCGCACGGGGGCCCGCCCTCCACGGCACACACGCCCCGGCCCACGCCTCCTCAGCGCCAGCCTCTTTAACGCCAATTATTTCGCGGTTTGAGGCACATTAACCTGTATACAGACAAGCAAGCAAGTTTCTAAAGGGAGGCAATTTAAAATGTACGTTTAATGTATGCGATAATGTATGTCGAAACGCGGAAAATGAACTGCTACTGGAAGTGCAGTGGGAATTTCATGCGTCGGCAATTTCATTCCGGCTGAACAAATCAATATCAGTCTTTGTATCTTCTCTCGATTTATAATATTTCGATAGAATGATTCATTTGTTACTACAGATTAGAATTTTGCCGTAAAAATAAGTAACGTTTGACTGATATTACTTTTGTAGATTCGTCACAATGATACTGTAGAATTGAAACTAATGGTGTTACAAGATCAGTTTTTTACGATCATATATACGGTTAACCTAATATTATAATCTATATACTTTTATCTTACGAAGGCTTTAGCCATTTCCTTACAAAACTGTCATTAAAGCAGAGAACAGGAGAGAGAAGATATCAATATTTGTCTCTTATTAACCCCTTTTTTCTTTGGCTTATAAAAAAGAAAAACAAATTAAATTTTCACATTCTCATTTTTAATTATTAATTAAATCTTTATATACACAATGTTTTGACAATTGTGATATATTGTCTTCAGGCTATGAAACACATTTATTACAATAATCAATTGAAAAAAAATATTTCATACATTCTTAAAAAATACAAATTATATCTTACTGACCTTTTTATTACTAATATATACAAATTAATTTTTGGACTGATTAAACAGTTTCATTAAACAGTCGCAACACACATTGCTACACCCACATTGCAAAAACATGTTCATATAAATACTCGGCTCCTTTAGATGCATGACAATTCTTAATCTGATCTATACAAAATTCGTACAATAGAACTTCAGACTTCTGATGGAATGGAACTTCGTATTAATTCGCAATACTAATAATATTTTTTGTATTTCAATTTCTTTTAATCACTCAATTACATTAGCTGAACCTCACCTTCACAATGAAATGTTTTTTTCTTATAGCAAAGGTTACAAGTTAAATAAACGAAACTATTATTATTAAATAAATTAAATATTTTCTTTGTTCTTAAAGTAGTAACAGAAAAATCTGTTACTATTTCTTCTCAAATTGTACTATTTATTTCTCTCTTTTATTTTAGAGAGAATACTATCATGCATGTTCATAAATTGATTGGATACTATTTGTGTATTGCATACATCATTGAGTTTAATATTTAGTGTTTCCAATACCAAGCTATCAAAATAATTTTGGTTCAAAATTAAAAATCTTTGGATTATCTAAATATATTTTGTGATTTTCCTTTATCCTATGTTGAGTTATTGAATTCTGATGGAATGGATTTTCATTGATGATTCTCTTGTTCGTGTAGTGTGTTCATTAAATTACATTTAGTTTTACCAACATATTTTACCAAGCATTCAGAAACTTCTTGTAGATGAACTGAATTTTGTTTTTCTCCCAATTGAATAGGGTCTTTTTCATGTTTGAGGACATTCTTATTTTTTATGACACCATTTCTCATTTCTATATTGAATTTGGATTCTATTTTTTTTTACTTCATGATTGATTTATAGAAGGGAAGATTAAAGAATATTTGGCTGGAAATGTTATCAGTAATGGTAGAGTCAGGATTAACTTTTCAAGAATTTCTATCTTGTA
This sequence comes from Gryllus bimaculatus, assembly GCA_017312745.1. Classification (NCBI taxonomy): domain Eukaryota; kingdom Metazoa; phylum Arthropoda; class Insecta; order Orthoptera; family Gryllidae; genus Gryllus; species Gryllus bimaculatus. The sequence goes on along the minus strand of BOPP01000385.1, from coordinate 352,738 downwards.
ACTTACACTTTAACCTCTTACAAATGTAATGATTTATAAATTTCAAAAGATAATTGATATTCATTGACAATCTAAACACTTTCTCTCACTCAAAATTGTTTATCTGACAATATAAGGACTTTGTCAATTAGATTGTTAATGATAGATATTTTCATGTATGTAGGATGATTAGATTTAAAGTTAAGTATTTGTCCTTAATATATGCTTTTTGTGTACAAGTTAGTAATAACACAAGATTTAGTCCTAATTGTACTAATCTAGAAACTTCAATTTCTTTCCTTTTTCTGTTTCTAAGGTAAATTTCATAGAGGGATGATAATTATTGAAACAAGTAAAAACTTCCTCTATTTCAGTTTCTTCTAATATCAAAAACGAATCATCAATATAACGATTATAAAATAAAACTTGTAGCTAAAAAACAGAACAGTTTTTTTCAATCTCCTCATAACCTTCTCCGAAAAAATGGCACTTAATGGCCCATCTAATTGGGGTGCTTTGTCCTTGTTTTATCATTAAATTTGAATACTATATTATTTATTATTGCCCATATGGCTATTTGTATATCATTTTTTGGTATTTTGCTTTGTGCCAAACTATTCTCATTCAATACATCAATTGCTTCATAAATTAGACCATGAGATATTGAAGGATACATGCTAACTACATGTATATCTCTGTTTCTCATTTAACTTCAACCTTGTAATTTTTTTAATAATATCTGAACTATTAATCATTGTGTTTTCCAAACTTATAGGAACTAACTTTTCAAAAACCATGTTTAGAAAATTACAAATTAGTTTTTCAAACAAATCCTAAGAAAATAAACCCCAACTTAGTGAATACATAAAAGCCAGAAAGGTTTTTGAACTGGCGCTGATAAGAGCGTGTTTTGAGGAATAAACGCTCTTTGCTTTCCCGTATACGTACGTATATAGGGAGTATTATACTTAGTATAGGAAAAGTTATGTAATGCTGCAGAAAATCGATTTCGAGATTTCAACGAAAATACACGTCTTGGGGTCCCCTGATACCGAAAAAGTGTTTTTATTCTAAACGTCCGTCCGCCTGTGAACACTACTAGCGCCGAAACCATACGCAGCATACGCAGGAGTTTTCCAAAATTGAAGGAACCCTTGTCCATGTGGCTCGAGTCAAAGATTTGAGATTTTGAAAAACATTCTTTAAAGTTTCGGGGAACTTTACATCTAGCCTCACGTACACTTTCAAAATTTCGTATAAAGCAGCTCCAATTTTTTATTTTAAAGTTCTTGTAACAATAGAGTAAAATACACTTATGAAGGTGGCATAGGTACGGTTTTCGGGTTTACTCTGAATTTTCGAAAATTTCAAAATTTTTTCCTTCAACTTTAAAAATGGAGATTTTTCCTTCAAATAAAATTTGTTCTCCATAGTAAGTTCATTCATTAAAGCCATTTTCATTTTTTTTGTTTTTGAAAATTTTAGTTGTTTCGCGCAATATTGCGCGTAATATGGGTAATTTAAAAAAAATATACAAACAAGATTTTCTCAAAAACGGCTCCAAATTTCTTCTTCAAACTTTTCGTGGGGATAGTGCTAAATGTTGTCGAGAAGATGACATAAACGCCAAATTGCTATATTCTTTTTCGTTTTTGAAAAATTACAAGAATGTAATTTTTTGAACTTGTCTCTCACGTCGTTAATATTTATGTTAACGGCAATTTGTTCATATTATTGTATTTATGAGCACATGTGCTTTAATTAATGTATAAAGTTTCTCGAAAACGCAACTTTTTCTGTGAAAACGAGTTCAAAATTCCGCATTTTCAGAAACGCTCAAACGCTATTTTCTCAAAAACAGCTCTAAATTTTTTCTTAAAACTTTTCGAGCGGATAGTGCTAATTGCCATCACTAATGTGACGTAAATGTGTGATCCATTCGCTATCAGAATGAAACAAAAATAAACTATCCTCGTTGTCTTCATCAGTATTTAAAGAATTTTAAGTATTTCTTTTTTTAATATGCCTATTTTATGTATTTAAATGTATCTGTAAAATACATATCCAAAAAACTCAGAAATACAGTATTTCAATTACAAAATATATTTAAAATACATATTTGAAATACAAAATATATTTATAATATGTATTCTAGATAAAGGTATTTATACTACCCAACTCTCGAAACAAGCTAATGGCGAGACTACCTCAATTGATTTCACCCGATATTGATGGAAAATGTATTTCCTTTTTTTCTTTTTCTTCGATCTATATGAGGTAAATTCCAGGCATGTATGTTATTGAATGGGCTAACACACCACGCTATCTTTCCTCCTCAACATGACTGATATTCTTCTTCACGCAAGCACGCGCGTGGACAGACATTTACACAGACATGCAGTAGACTGCGACACAGATTTGTAGGCGTTTGATTCTTGATGCGTGTAGGCCTGGCTTCACGATGGAATATGTCATTGCATTTCGGGTCTTTCTCTGTTGTTTTTTTTTTTTTTTTTTTTTCCACTGCTGTTTCATTGCTCGATGTGGTCGCGATCATGCGACACCTAGCGGCACTATCGAGAAAGATGCGAATTGTCGTAACATATTATGCCGTGAAGGCAGGCCTCATGCCCCAAGAAAAAAAAAAAAAAAAAAAAAAAAACAAGTATAGGGCTTGTCCCACGTGGGGAGGGGGAGGGGGGAGTGGAGGAGGGATAATCCACGAGTCGGTGTCGCGATCCATCGGTGGAGGATCACTCATGGGATATAACATGTCCTAGACTTACGGGAGTAATAAAGAGATATAGCTGTTGACGCGCCTGGGATATAAATCAATGCTCTGTAACCGTGAGGTCAAATTATAGTTGCTGTATCTCTCTTGATTTCGCTTTGTTTAACTGCTGAGTCATTTTTTTCTGTTTTCAATTTCTTGATTAGGAACGCTAATTTTGGTTTTGTTTTAATTAATGTTATAGTAGTTTTATTTATTTTACAAGTTTGTGTAAAAGTACAGCAGTTGATTCGCTACTATATTTCTGACTATTCTCTTCTTTCGCCTGTATCCTAATGGTTGTATACAATTTTCAATAATTACCCTTTCGAAATATATAGATAATCATTTGTAATTATGTTCCTTATATGTTCATCACAATCATCCGAATGTTTTTAATATCAATGTATATTATCATCACCCCCTCGTATCTACTTTGTGTATAATATTTCCTCACCTGCAGTGTAATCTGAGCTTTTTCCGTCTCTCCGCCGTACTAGTCTTTTCCCCTTTGCCATTGAATAACCACCTGACCTTATCACAGTCACGACTCGCGGTTTTCTAAATGAGGAAGGCAGCAAAGTCTGATGCGCCGCAAGGGCAGGCGTGAGGGAGAGGGGCACAACAGCGCTATCATGTTAATGTTACATCCTCATAATTTGGAGGTGGATTTTGATGACTTAAATCATTGTCAAAAATGATCAATAAAATGTTCGTAAAATGACTTAAAAATGCCCTGAAAACAAAGAAAAATTACATAAAGTCTTTGATGAAAACCACTTTAGATGAACAACACAACCTGTTGGGTATGTTACTGATGTAACCGAGCCTTCTTCCTTTTGTTCAAGTGAACTCAACTTGCAACATTTGGTTTGGACCGTTCTTTAAAATGAAATCTCTGCTTTTATTTATCGCGAAATCGCCCGAACTGACAATGACGCCGATAGGCGACACAGAAACCTTTGGTTACTTAGAACTCACAAAGGCTGAGATTACAATATATGAGCGAAGAAATCGAATAGGCTATTCGGGAATTCTGTGGTGAACCCGTATTGCATCCCGTAAATATTGTTTGAAGGAAGTACCATTAAAATGATATTAAAATCAATGAAATCTGCGAAAATGAATCAACAATTAAGTAAAAAATACAAAAAATGACTTATTAGTCAAAATCGGCGCAAAATGCAAAAAAATAAAAAAATAAATAAAAATAAAAATCGGTTATTTATTTTGTCTTAAAATAAAGTGAATTTCATAACTTAAAATGACGTTCTGTTTCGCCAGTGGTAATCGGGATGGTCGCTATTATCTTCAGGAGCTTGGCACTTCCTGGAAAGGTTTTGCGTCGGAAGGGCTCTGCTGCTTGATCGAAGCGCGCTGCCGACGCGATGTGGGACAAAACCGATAATCGTGTTGCATATTTTGTAGGAGCGTTAATTTTGTTAATTAATAACAAGTTTTCAAAGAATTTGTATATTCTCGAAAAGCTTATAGACTTAATAAACTTTTGGGCTAAGTTCCAACTAACCTTAAGAGGATACATATCAAAACGGAAAATTACAGCAATCCTGCAATTTTTCGAAGGCTGCCTAGTCGCAAGGCTCAATTGTAGTCTTCAAGCAGCATATATAAAACAACGATAATCGTGTTGCATATTTTGTAGGAGCGTTAATTTTGCTGAACTTCATTTAGGAGAACAATTTAACTAAGGGCCCCTTCCCACGTCACGACGGCGGCGCGCTTCTGGCAAGCGGCAGAGCCCTTCCGACGCCGCCACGGCCGCACCGCCGCCCGCCGTGGAAGGGGGTGGGGGTCTGGAGAGGTAGGTTTCGCCGACCCTCCGGCGACGACGAACAAAGAGACCGGAGCAGGTAGAACGCTGCAGCCGTGTCGCAGTGGGAAGGCTCCCATTTAAAGCTGTGTTCTGCTAGCCGTGGCGCGTATGCCCTCCTCCGCTTCGCGTAGCGAGAGTTCTCCGTAGCGCTCGGAAGCGCGCCGCCGTCGCGATGTGGGAAGGGACCCTTAGTTAAATTGTTCTCCTAAATGAAGTTCAGCAAAATTAACGCTCCTACAAAATATGCTAACACGATTATCGTTTTTTATAATTCTGCTGAAGACTACAATTGAGCCTTGCGACTAGGCAGCCTTCGAAAATTGCAGGATGCTGTACGATTTTCATTTTGATATGTATCCTCTAAGGTTAGTTGGAACTTTGCCCAAAAGTATTAAGCTATAAGCTTTTCGAGAATATACAGATTCTTTGAAAACTTGTTTTGAATTGTTGCATAACGTAAGCGGTAAGCAGTATCTATCTGGTACTACTCGCGCAATCTTTTCTTGAACGATGGATTAAAGAAATGCGGGCAGAGTGGGGGTATTAGTTAAGAAAATCGGCCACTAGATTTTATGAAGCAATGCCAATGCTATGCGGAGAAGATCAGTCATACCTTCACAACTCTCTCAATAATTTGCGTTCTAACTTTCTCAGGAGTTCGAGGTCTCGCTTGTGATGGATTTTCGGTCATTTATTTAGATTTTTTGGAGAAAATCACGAACAAAAGTTCTCGTCTTCAACAAATATAGTGTCTATTTCGCATCCGTGAAGATGTGTTTGGAATGTTGTGTTCAGTGCTCGCTGCGAGGCTTTTGCCTTCAACTGATTATTGCGCCAAAGAGGGGAAAGCAAGGTCATCGTTCAAGAAAAGTTGCGCGAGTAATATCTAATTTCCTCTTTAACCTAACCTACATTCAGTGAAACCATCTAAGTATTTTTCACAAGAGTTATGCTTTTGTTCTCTTTTTGCATTCACATTTTTGAAATGTGTGTTTCAGTCGACACATTATCATCGTTCATGGGTAGGATGCACGTGAAGCAAAATAATAAATTTTGCAAACCACATTCGTAAAGTGCTCCAAGCTTTGCACATCGTCAAGTTGAAAGTACTGTTCCTGAATTATGGTACGATTTTCCTCATATTGTGACGATGCCCACAACCCCTTTTATTATATTCTTACTCTATTTAGTTGACAAGTTTGGGTTCTCTTGGTTTATTTGGGAGCTGTTATACTTACAAATCTCAGGGCTGCTTCCTCTCTTTTTCGTAGGCTGAAATCATACCGCTCTTGCGAGGATTTCGCTGGTGAATGCTTAGTTTTATGAAATAATTATATGCGTCGTCATTGCCAACACTTGTTGGCAATGACGCATATAATTATTTCATTGGAAATGCCAACGATAACTCACCACAATACCTATATGCATAGTTTTACGTTAGGAATTTTTACTAATTTTTTCTGGTGGTTAATTTTGAATGATAACACATTGTTTACTGAATTACTATTTCAGCGACATTAAGAGCCGGCTGCTAATTTGTTCCATTTCATTTTGTTTATTTTCTTAAGTAAATTTTGGAAATATTTTATACTTATTTACTTTAGTTATTCCTAGCCAATGATGGCCATCGAACTTTATAACAACTAATTCTCGCAAACTTTCTCTCTTAATTTTAACTTATTTTTATATAACATTCTTGACCTCGAACATTGCTAGCTGGAAAGTCGTTTCCGTGCTTATGAACTGCACTTTTCTGTTGAAGAAACTCTGTTCACTTGGCGATGAGCAGAAATTCATCAATTAAGAAACTTCCTTCCAGCATTTCGTGAAGTTAGACACTCGGTTTATTTGTCCATGTTGTTCTACCGTTCGCGTCATAAATGAGATACTAAAATTGTGTTTTTTTTAACGTTCGCAATTAAATCTTTCGACTATTAAATTTACCTGAACTTCTCGTAACTTTTATTGCTTGTGGACCATACTTCCTTCGCCTAATATATCAAACAAATTCTTACAAAATCTTTTCATAACAGAAATTATGCCATCATGGCCACACGCCCTTCCCCTGCTAAATCGCGACAAGTTTATATTTAAACTCTTTCGAAAGAATTTTTGTGCCCGGTCACGGCAACACATCTTCTCTCTACCAAATCCAAATCCAATATGATTAAAAAAATTAATTTATCAACATAGCCTGTTCACCTTTTGTAATTGTTACTATTTGCCTCCAATGCGATGTTGTCCACTGTAACGTAGCCTTGTAACTATTTAATCCTGTAATCTCGTGTTCTCTTATCTTTGCTAACAATGTCTTATGTAAATAATTTCTGACGTATAGTTTATGTTTCTATTACGCAAAATATCACGTCCAAATGAATTCTGTTCACGTATTTTGTACGTTCGAGTTCCCAATGTCTCACAACTGTTCTTATTTCATTGAATTTTACACTCCTCGTGATATTTCGTCGCCTTTTTTTTAATTTTAGTTTTAAAATTTCTTGAAAGGAATATGTATATTATTGAATGAATTCATTTTGAAAGCGAATCACACCAATACAAATAATTCCACTAAAACTACTCAACACTACAAATGAATGAAACGCAGCTACACAATATCACACTATGACATACGCACAATTTAATCTCTCCGCTCACAAGACGTACAGAGAAACGTTGGTACACAACGGCACTTGAGAAAGCAGCGAGGGTCGTTTTCCCCACCAGTTGATGAAGTTAATTGGGAGGGCTGTATTAGGTTTTGATTTGTAGTGACAGCAGGTAGACCTGTTCCTTGACAGAGTTTCACCTACATTTTCTATTAAGACTTTGCGTTTAAGGATTATATTTCTAGTATACACAATCTCTTCCGATGCAGGCATAAGGGAGTGGCGATCCCACCGTCCATTGGAAAAACTAGTTGCTGTTCAATGCAGCTCTCTGAGTTGGGTAGTAATTTTATCTGGTGAACATGCCCTTCTTCAGACCCTGAGCTTCTGCAAACTAGATCTTGCTATCGTTCTTTTAAGAAAATCCCTTCCATTCTTATCTGAAATAACCAACTATATTATTCTCCTTCAATAAACTTGTGCAATGTATTATATAGCAATAATTTGTAATCTTTTCATCATGTTCCTGCAGTAACATGCCCTTTCCCCTTTGAACCAACTCGTTACTTGTCAGTCCCTTCTCCTGTCAACCCTCTTGAAGGCTGCCTGGCTGTAGCCTTCGTCCGCCGCTGAGCCTGTAAATGTAGTGATGCATGACATCACGCCTCCTTTCACACAGGCCTTATGGAGGAATGAAGTGTGAGCCTAACGCTTGCCTCTTCCCTCTGAACAGATTCAAATGCGCCCTCCCCGAAATTTGATCGTTACCTAATATAACTCAGATATCAATTTTTTACGTATAGGGGACACACCGCGTGCATCCTGAGTTCAGCGGTGGCAAGTACCTTTATCGTGGGGGGGGGGGGGTAGCATTTTAGCTGAATTCTAATTTTTATTCCTCAAGATTGTATAACTGTGGAGGTATGGACGATGATATGGTAGTGAGAGATGTAAGGCCAGGCAGCACAGCACACACATACAGGCATACACAAATACATTAAAATATAGAACATGTTTAGTATATACATGTTAGAATAAAGTTAGTTTAGTACATACAAATATAGACATGTTATAAATATAGGGCATTACAAGGCATTTCTTCTTCTTCTTTTTCTTTTTGTTCTTTTTCTCTTTCTCTTCTTTTTCTTTTTTTCTTCTTTTTACTTTTATTATTATTATTATTATTATTATTATTATTATTATTATTATTATTCATTTAATTGTTTTGGAGGATTTTCTTATGTAGACATTACCTTATAACTTTAAAAGCCAGCCTTATCATGTATATTTCATCCTTCCTTCATGAAAAAACATACATCTTTGCGAATATGTGATTCCAGTCTTCCCCATCCCATCTCATAAAATGTACATTTTTGTTGCACTATTCAATCAATATTTCCTTGCTTTTGCTGGTTTCTGTAAACTAGATCTCACTATCTTTCTTTTATGAAAGATTCTTACATTCCCATCTGAAATAACCAACTATATATTCTCCCTGAATAAACTTGTGCAATGTATTATATAGCATAATTTATAATCTTTTCATCATGTTCCTGCAGTAATATGTCCTTATCCTTTGAACAACTCATTACTTATATCAGTCCGTTTTCTTTTTCCACTTGATTCAAAAAATATTCTTTACAATTGCAAAATCTTTCCATCCCTTCCCTTTCCATTGTTTGGGTTTGTATGAAAGTGTGTGTGAACAGATTTGTTTGCATTCATTGTCTGGGTGTGGAAATGCCTTTTTCTTTGATTAACTTGTATTTTCTTGACTATATTTTAGTTTTCCGTTTCTTCTGAATATTCGGTTACCAAACTCTGTACTTTCCTGTTTGATCTTGAAATTGATCTGAAAATCTGGCATTTGTGCAGCTTGTGTATTTGTTTCTTCTTAGCACCCATGTTTTGCTGGTGGTTTAGATATTGTGGACTCATAAATTTGTATGAAAATGTTTAAAGTCATTTGTTGAAAACGTCTTTTGATGCATTCATAAATCTTGTTATGCTGCAACATATTCATTTGAAAATGTTTCGATTTTTCTAAAGGAATTTCTTTTACCAAAATATGTGAAATTTTGTTACCAGTTGGTATAATTTTCCACTTATTACTATTTTTAGTAATGTATTGTTTGTGTAGTATTTTCATAGCTTCTTGTAGTGTGATTTGGTGCATCATTGTACGTTCTAGTGCAGTGTGAAAAATTTAATAGATGTTTTTTAGTGTTTGTTTTTTGTTGACTGAATCACCTTATCATATACATGCTATTAATTCCCTTTTTTATTTCAGAATTTTTTGAAATTTTTTATGTTTATTTACTGGGTGTTTATATAAGTATTAAACAGCAAGTGTGATGATGTACAGTGCTGATAGGAGTAGCTCAAATTGTGTCGCTGTTCTTATATTTAATATTTGCTCCATATTGACTGTTTAAGGTGTTTATTGATTTCACCAGATGGATTATAGTGTTTTGATTTGTTGGAGAATTTGGCAGTCTTGTTCTAATGAGTGTATCATTTGCTTTGTCATAATTGTGTGTTTATTTGTAAATTTTGTTTGCATGTGGTTTGATAAAGTGGTGTAAGCACAAAAATTGCATCAATTGTTTTGTCCCTTTTTAAATGTTTTTTTTCTTTCAAATTCTCTGACTAAATGGGGTGTAACATGTGTATAAAAATACTTGCTTACAGGCCAATTTAAATTTAGTATTTTGCTAAATGTATTGTGAAAAATGTGTAATGTTGTCATGTTGCAATTCTATCTTTCGTGAAATAGTTATCTTTCGTGAAAATTTGCAGTACAATTAACAAGCAAAGCGAAATAAAATTATTATCTAAATTAACAATCAGGAAACAAATAGAACTTCTGTGGCAAATGGCAGCTGACATTAACTTGAGTTAAATTGTCCCATTATAAAATCATTGGAATTAAATAATTGGACTCAAAAACAAAAAATTAGTCCATACCATTAACAAAACTGAATGAGGAGTAACAGGAGCATTATACAGTTTTTACAAATTATATCGTGTGTTAACCGCTTTTATAATATGAAGATTTATAGTAATAAACAACATATATAATAACAACATAAGATCTTATAATGACAAAACTCAACAGGCAAAACGAAAACAAAAATGATCCACTTATTCTCTAACCTAACAAATGGATTGTAAATAAATAAAACTACATGCAGTTGGAAACAGGCAAAAATGAGTATTAGATGTACTTAATTAGCATGTTGAAGACCTTATAGTGACAAATTTAAACAAATAATAAGACACACAAACAAAGTGTGGTCCAACAGAGATTCAATTAACAAATGACATAATTACTTGTTGACAATTACAAAATATATATGTAAGATATAACAAACAAACAAACAAAATAATGAAACTGACTCAGAGTAAAAATGACATTATTTTCAAATTATCATCTTTGATAACCGTGTTTTACTATATGAAGATTTAGTGTACATAATTCACAACATAAAATCTGCATTGACGAAACTTAACACGCAATAGAAATCACAATCATCCAGTTATTATCTAAACTACAAATTAATTGTAAGCAAAAAAGGAATAAAATAACTAAATTAAAACAAACAACTGAATGAGTGTAACAGGAACATTATACATTTCTTACAAATTTGAATCTTGTGATGGGTAGTTTACTGCATCAGTGAAATTTAGTTTGTACATAATTGACAGAATAAAATCTTATCATGACAGTATAGCAGTTAATAACTGGCATGACAAGTTATTTTTACTTAATTTACATCTTACAAGCTTGTGATGACATATAAAAATATAAAAAATTCCTCCCCCCCAAATACATATATTTTAAATAACAAATAAATTGTAAATAGAAACAAATGGCAATGGGCTCCAAGCTAAAGAGATAACTGCCTGAGCTTATCATTTTCATGTTATGCCTAGTATCTTGTGTACCATTCTTTTAATTTTTTTTTTCAATTCCCTTTTAGATGTAATTCTAATATTTCATCCAGCATTGAACAGCATTTTTGGAATGGCTGTATTAAGCATCCTCTCTCAAATTTATTTAAAGTGTCTGGAAGTAGAAATTATGTTTTTTCCTAGTTTTGTAGCTGTGCCACTATTTTTCTGAATTTTTCATTGAAAAGTTTTTTTGCAGAAGTTTGAAATTCATACAGTTTTTTAACAGTCATATTCCATGCATTGCTGCCTCACTTCCAGGGTTAGGTTTGTTCTGCTTATTTTTTCAATAAACTTTTAATGCATTATTTTGCAGGTTCTGAATAATATCAACATGTGATTTTGCTGCAGCTCCCCATAACCCAATTCCATACCTGATCAGAACTCAATTAATGAGAAGTAAACCAATTTGAAAATATTATAAGATACCGAAATCTTTAATTTCATTAGTTTCCAAACACAGTTCTGATTTTCTTCTTAATTCAAGATGTGTCCCTCCAGCTCAGATTTTGATCAAAAGTTACACCTAAATACTCAGTTTGCTTACAGAATTAATTATATCATCATACAATTCTTAAAGTCTTTGTGGCATGCAGTCAGCTTTGTGAAAGAAATATTTTAACTTGTGCTCTTGCAATTTTTGGAGCTGTTATATGCAGTATTCTGGTCTTTTTCTTATTTATTATTAAACCTTTATTCAGGAACCATTTTTGAAATATTCCAAATTTCTCCTGTAACTCCATTTCTGCCTTCTTTGGTCTCTGTTTATAGATAATAGCATCTTGTCATCCACATACATATAATAGGAACCATTTCTAGATAATTTTTTAAGTTGTTCACAAATATTAGATAAAGTATGGGGCTAGGAAACTTCCTTGTGGAATTCCCCTTTTCACAGTTTTTATTTCACTCTAAGTGTTATCATTTTTACGCCTAAATGATCTTCCTTCAGATAGTTTTTTAAAAACTGTAAAACAATTGCCTCTAACCTACACTTTCCAGTGCATCTAACATCTTTTCGTGGCTTATTACATCGTAAAGCTTTTGACAAGTCGATGCTCAATGCTATCACATGCAATCCCTGTGTTAATTTTTCATTTAATACTTCTCCTAGATTCCAATAGTCGTGGTGCTTTGTGTTTTTTGATATGCAAATTGGATTGTTATCTATTATTTTTATATTTTTCCAGATAGTTGGTCAGTCTTTGCGATATTATTTTTCAAATATTTTACTTATTGTGTTTAATATGGAAAATTGCCTATGTTTTCATAGATTGAAAGACTGTCTCCTTATGTATTGGTCTGATAATTTTAATTCATCTGGAAATATTCCTCATTAATGCTTAAGTTATAATTTTTTGTTAAAATGGTGTATATTCTGTTCATTTTTTATCTCTTATAGCTATTTTGTCAATTCCTGGAGCTTTATTACAATCCATCCCTTTATTAAAGAACTAAGTTTCTCTAATGTTATTTCAGGCAAGTAAAAAGAGTTATTTTGTGTTATTACGGTTTTTGGCAGGACTGCTTGGTACATTTATGTAGCAATGTGCTTCTGTTTGTTGTTGATAAGTGATAGCAAATCTTCTACTATTGTTCGATTAGTTACTATTCCCTAAATTTCTTATTATGACTTCATCTAAAATTTTTTCTCTGGTACACCAAGTAGTTTATTTATTGTTTTCCAAGTGTTTTCATGTCATTTCTGCTGTTTTCAAATAGTTTGGTTAAAATATTCTTTCTTTGCTGCTGGATGTTTTTTGTTATGTTCATTTCTGATATTTTTATAATAATTTAGTGTGTCTTTTTAATTCTTTATTTTTGACTGAAGTCCTTTTCTATTTTTAAACAAGTTATCTCTGTTTTGATCAGTTCATTGATATCTGAGTTTATCAGGGTTTCAGTATTACCTTTCTTCTGCTATTTTAGATTCTTTAGAGACTAACGCTTTATCATATAATTTTTTTTGCTTTGTACAATTCATTAGCTGTTAAGTTTTGAAAGATTAAATTATTTAAGTTCATTAAGTTCTTTTTGTAGTTTACCTTGTTTATAAATTCAAATTTTTTCTGTTACATTTTCAGGAACTATCTTTTTATTATTGAAATTACATGATCCCAATTAAATAATGATCTGTTATCTTGCTTTCTAGTATAAATGCGATTATGTCTTTGGCATTTCCACTAACAGCTATATGATCGATACAGGCTCACTACTTATCATTTTTTATTTCAACTCTCGTAATCTTTTTTGATACAGGTGCACTAATTGTTGATCTAACAAAATGTCTATGTAATCAATCGTTGTTTTTTCGTCATTGCTGTTGTTTATGTTACAATCTCCAATTATTATTTTGTTCATATTTTTATCGTATTTAAAATTTCATTTAGTTCTTGTAAATAAAGAATTTTACTTTTGTTAGGTGGTCTATAGAGCCAAATATGCTTAATTGATTTATTCAATTTTTAAATGACCGTAATACCTCAAACTGATAACCCACCAAATCGAATGATATGTTTTGTAATATGAAAATGAAGTTGAGTTACATTTGTTATTTGTTAGTATTTTATACATGTTGCGTTTTCTTTCACATGCATACTTTGATGCCTTGGTAATCCATGATTTAGTTTTCTTATTTTGGATCTTTTCAGTTTTTGAGGGAAAATGGCATTGAAATGTCTTAAGTATATATATTTATGAATGAGTAAACTTATCATTTGTATCAGATTGCCTTATATATACTTCATTCCAGTTTTCAAATCTGAGCAAGTTATGAAAATTTTATTATGTTTCCTCGGAATGGATTTCTTTGTAAGTTGTCTGTTCCGCGGTTTTTGTTCTGTTGGAAGTGTTAGGATCTGGGCAATGTGGTCACTGAAACCTGTATTAAATGGATTATTTTATTGAACTTGTCATTCTGGTATTATTAATGTTTTGTTTGTTTAGTTTATCTATTGTTTTCTGTAATTTTGTTGTTCGTTTAATATCTTGTCTAGCAGATGCATAGGCTACAATAGTATTATTGTTGTTTTATATGATTCGACTGAACTTCCTGTGTTCAACTTCCTTACTGTTGTAATAGTTTTTTTATATTAATTCATAAGTATAATATATTTTTTGATAGCTTCTCTTTTATGAGCTGGCTCACTCCTTTTCTTCCACTCTTGAATAACATATATTGAAATAGCGATTCATATCCTTACAGCTCATATTTCCTTTTTATTTATGTTATTATTGCTATTGTTATATTTATCTTGATTATATGTGTGTGTAGTTTATTGTTGATTTGTGTAATGTTGAATGTTGTTATCTTTATCACTGTCATTTTATAATTGCTCTTGCCATGTGACGTATCTGTAGTAATAGTAAACCTGGAGTTAGGGCAATTTATTTGTGTTTATGAAAGAAAACATGGTAGAGTGACATTGGACAATTGTATGTTCGTGATTGGATTCATTAAATAAAGTACCGTTTAGCAGGGTTAATATTGATTTTATGTAGCTGTATCAATATTTTGTGTAATAGTGTTGTCCATTAATTAATACATGTATTACATGTTATAGATACTTGTAGTAGATGTCTGGGGACAATGTTTGTATGTAGACAGTTGTGTTATTTCAGTTGATTTGTTTCATATTTTCATGTTTATAATTTTGAAAAGAGTAGGCTCGTAATTAGACTTGTTTTGTTTAACAACTTGTTATATTTGGTTTGTTGAGTTCAAGTGAAAAGTGTTGAGTTGAACCTTGTTTGTGAAAGCTTAAATAAATATTGCCAGTGTTTGGTAATATTGTCAGTTAATTTACTTACCATGTATTGTAAGTCAGTGATGCTGGTTATGTAACAGTGTTGAGTTGAAGCTTGATTGTGAATGCTTAAATAAATATTTAGGATTTCTGCAAAATCAATTGTGTTGGTGTATTTGAATATTTTTTCTTGTTGGTTCCATTGAGCTATAAAGTCTGTGAATTAAATAAGGTGGGGTAATGTGGGGTAATTTTTAAATGGAACCATATATTGATGTGTGTTGTGTTTTGTTTTGTGTTAATGGATTATGTGGGTGAATGTGGCGACCTGAAGATGAGAAGAAATGTGAAACAGGAAGAAAGATTTCTTTACTGAGAAGTATTTTTGAATATGAAATGCATTTATAGAATGATGTATTTTGGAAATTTATAAATTAAATAAATAGTGATTATTGAAAAGTTAAGCCTTTAATACCGTTAAAGTTAATCTTTAAATACCTACCAATTTAAATCCTATTTTTGAAGTAGTGTAAGATGTAGAAAATGAAATGAAATGACTTATGACTTTAGAGCTTAGTGTGTTAAATGCACTTTTTACAAACGTAGGTAACTTTTCTTTGAGGTTATATGTATGTATTTCAACTTATACGTATAATGGTGTGTAATGTTTTGGTTTAATGAAAGGGCATGTAATTTTTATTTCTATATTTTGCTATATTGTCTTGCATTGCAAGTTCATAGTTGTAATTCACAAGTTTCAGTTCTATGTTAGGTTTAATCAGTTCAAAGGAGAGTCTTAGTACATTTATTTGAAAGCAAGTTGTGCACCAGCACTCCAAAGTCTCAAGTTGCCATATCTTAAATTCTTTAATTGCCATTTCCTATCTATCTTAAATATCTGCTTAAATTTATCAATCATTGGTATATTCTCCATTTCACTAAGAATGTGTGTTGCCTTTGGAAGTTTCCCAGTCAATGTGTCTTTTTTACTGTTGATGTTGCAAAGTGCTTCTGTAGTTTAATGATTCTCTATTCTATTATTTATCTTTATAACCACAAAAATGAGAGAAGTCTTGAGTTGGACAGTGGCTCTCTATTGCAATGTTTGAAGTCAGCTTAGTGTTAATGATTTTTTTTTATTAGCCATTTCCTTATATTGCTTAAGATCCTTCCTGAAATTTATCCAAAAGGGCAAGTTACAAGTGATTGCTTCTGCCAGGTAAGTTACTTAGTTACCTTCCAGTCTAAGATTAAGTCACACCTTGCAATAAAGGTCTTCAACCTTGGAACTTAACTTATCCCAATAGGAAGAAAGAGAAATAAAGAACAAGTATGTAAGTGGAAGTAAGCTTTATTAGATTTGAATGTGAACTTTTACTAATAAAATAAGGATGCAAGTGTGGAAGAAAAAGAACTTTATTGGTAAAGGGCATAGGCCCAGCCCAGCTGTGCCATGTCTGTGTGCTCCTTTAGCTCAAAATAAAAATTGACCAAACATTCCACTTCCCATTCTCTCAGTATGCGACAGAATTTTCTTGGAGGATGGACCATTGAACTTACGGAATGTTGAAAATTGAAAACAATGAAAGTGCTTACCTAACATTCAACCAGGTAAACAAATTGTTGTTTTTTTCATCAATTTTCCTACCAACTTTAGGCCAGCCCCATAACTTCTAAATGATTCACTATATCAAAATGCAGTTAAGCTCAACAATATGGCAACATGGGGTAAGAAATATGCTCCAGAGATATTGTGTGAATTATGTTGTTTTTGACCAATTTATTCATCTTTGATTTTTTAAATGGAGCTATATATTTTTCTTAATAACAATGCATATATCATAAAAAGAGGAATACAATGATGTATCATATGTTAATGTTTTGGTGGTAATTGGTGTATAAAATTATACTTTCTGACATGTGAGTTGAAATTACACAGAGTCTATTACCTGTAGCAGTCTTCGCAACCGTTCTGCCCTCACAAGGAAAAAGGCTGTATCTACAGAAACCCAGGTTTTGAGAAAAATGAAGTTAACTTAGACAAGCAATCCTTATGGTGAACCTAACAATAATTATATAACTGTATGTTTATTTGAAGGGGAGTTTCAAATAGTATTTCATAAAAATTATAACCATTTTTTTTTCATTATACCATTATAATTAGTGTTAGCTAAGCATTATTTGCATAATTTTGGCTAAGCATTATTTGCATCCTTCTGTCTATTATACTTATTAAAAGTGTAGTCTTCTTATCTTAGGATAGGAATTGATACTGAATTGTTACTAAGGAAGGCTATTATAACATTTATTACTGTGACAGTAAAATGATGTAATGACTAAATGATACATACTAAATTCAATTTAAATTAAGATGATTTATTTGATTTTATAAAACTTGTAGGTGAAAACATTATGATTGACAAACTTGACTAAATTACGAATTACCATGTTTATTCTACTCATACACTGATAAGTTCAGCCAAAATGCTTTCCAATTTTCTGGAATAACTTAGCCATGTTCTTTACATAATTTATCTCACTTGGCTTTGGATAAGACAGAAAGCTTTGATGATAATGGTGGTACTGGGGCCTCTCCAATGACAATAACATGTTTTTTTGTTCTTTTTTTAAAGTTATTTTTGAGGTTTTGTTCATCCAAATCTCTTAAATCTTTTGTTGAACTTTTTAAAATCAAACTTGACTTTCCATACACACTGACTTGAAGATAAATGCTCTTCTTTGAATACATGGCATGTCCCAAAATTTGCTATATATTGTTATTCTGCAATCTGAAATTCTTTCAAGGCATGTGGCACTATCATAACGTCCTCACAACACAGAGTTTTCATTCGGTACTTCAAAATCAAGGGAATCAGATAATTCTAGCACATTTTTTAGAATGTATTGTCTGCTTACAGCTTAAGAGAAATGCAGTAAATGACTTACATACTGCGTCTTTATTGATTACGCTATATCCACTGCGTTCTTTCTTAGCACACAACTATAATAAGATGTAGATACTGTGTTTTTAATTCGTTTAACTTCTGTACCGTTACAGATACGATATTCTAATAAAGTAGAAAGCTGATTTTTCTAAGTACAGTGATATGCATATCACAATATGCAATTTTTTGGTAAATATTGTGCTTTCCTAGTGAGAGCAGCGATGCCTTTGGGAATGGTGGCTTTCGCGGCAAGGCCGAGACTAGAGAGTATTATAGGAGACTTGGCGAGACTTAACGGGAAGAGGCAAAGTCTCAGGTGTTGGCAAGAAGCGATAGAGGAACAACTACTGTACCTACGTGACGTCACGACAGACGCCAAAGGAAACATCAACATTAACAATCAGAATGTTTTTTTTTTTCGTTGATTCATCGGAATGGAACTTTTCTTGTACAGGTTGGAATTCCAAAGCATCGCTTTACAGCGCCACAAACCATTGCAGTGAGTTCGCCGGCCCTGCACATACAACTGCGGGCGTGCATTGCTACGGAGGGTGTCGCAGAGCATAAGTGTAAATAATTTATTTACTTATTTGTATTCTGTTGTTCTGTAGTTTTCTGCGATCTATTTTGTTTTCGTAAATTTACATGCGAAGTTAAGTAACGGTAAATAGAATCAAAATGTGTTCATTGTTTCTAAAATCCAATGAATTAGTATCTGAATATATTATAGTGACGGTTTCAATCACTCATTCTCTTTCCTTTTATTTAAAATTTTTTAAATACCTGTCTTATTCTCACTGCCATTGGGCAACAAGCTGGGGTTCTTGTTAAGTTTGAAAATTACCTTTGTTAGTACTTTTTTTATTCTGCCAAATCCTTTATGTCGTTCATTTAAATGATTGATACTTTGGAATTTCAATCAATGGAAGAAAGGTTCCATTCTGATGAATCAATGGAAAACTCTTTCATTCTAATCGTCAATATTGATGTTCGTTATAGTGTCATTCTAGTGAAGATCACGGATTGCTTCAATTGCGCCTGGACCGTCACTCCACCCCTCTCAATATTCCCTCTCCCCGTAACGAATGAGTGAGGTCCCGCCCGCAAAACTTTTATCCGGGCACCTTTTATAGAAGTGTAAAGCAAATTAGTGTTATTACCTTAAATAATAAAAATATCATTCAATTAATTTATATTCATCACTCTATGATTGCTACACAATAAATCAATCTTACTAGCAGACTATAGTTTTATTAATAAAAACAGTGCTTACATTGAAAAGTAGGGAAGTTGGAATCGAAAGGCAGTTTGTGTGTCATGTTTATTGTGCACAATAGTAAAGTGCTTATAACCATAATGGAAAATTTGCCTTTATTATTTAATTTTATGAGTGTAAGACCGTTACAAAACCTAAATGAACTGCTTACCTTTATTGATTTTTAAAGCAGGATTACATAAGCCACCGAAGCGGAAAAAAATATATCTTCTGAAGATGTTTTTAATCTTTTATTGTATGAACTATCGCAAAGTATCAGAGAGCGTATCGAGTAATTAATATTTCTTACAATTACATGAAATTACTATACGAGTTGCAATTGACAACAGACATTGTAAATGCCAACGAAAACTCACAACAATTCCAATACTGCTTACAATCGCATAACCTTCAGCCTGAGGTAAAAGCAGGGCCTCTTTTACCCGGGCCCTCTCGCCTTGCGGGTCCGAACGTTACACCGCTGCCTCTTCCTTGTAACAGTCTCGGGGCGGCGAAGGCCACCTGCCCCAAAGGCGACGGTTAGGCGCTACAGGCGACGACAAGGGCTTCAGGAAATTCTGCCGATTCAGTTTAAAGTAACTTGTCAGAAAGTATAATTTTATAGTCAAACCAGTTTCAAAATATTAACAAGTGATGCGTAATTGAATTCCTCTTTTTACCAACTGTCCATTGCTAGTGCGAAAAATGTAGTTCAATTTTAAAAAAAAATCAAAGATGAATAAATTCCTAAAAAACTAAAAATAATCCGAATGCATCTATAGCATAGTAGTTGCCCCATGACTCCATATTGTTGAGCAAAAATTGCATGTCTATACCATGCACCGTTTACAAGTTATCGGAGTGGCTCGTAGTTGGGGGGACTTTCGGTACAACAATAATATTGTCAAGTACCCTGCGTTTCACGTTGGCTACGTGGCTTACACACACACACACACACACACGTGTGTGTGTATATATATACACAACAAGCGGTTAGTTAGCTTTAATTGTTTAAACTGTTTACCTGTAATCTCTGTTTACAGGTAAGAGCAAAATGTTTATGTTAAATAGTTTTTGTAAATGATAATGAAAGTGATAGTTTATAAAAATGAATAAAACTCTATTCTGTTTACAGGGAAACAAATTTAGCTAAACATTAACCTGCATAAACAAGTGTTATATTAATATTAAACATTAATATATTAATGTTTTCTATCTTTCTATCTAACTACGTGTCTGGCTGTCTACCTATGAATGTATGTATGAATTTTATTTTACAACTTTGTATGTACACAGCTAAATAACACATACTCATATTAAACACAAATACTACTGTACATGCTAAGTATAAAAGTATAAAATCACACGCTACATACTAAGCCCTTTCTGTATTTAGCAGGCAGGCTGATCCTTTCACCTTTGTTCTCTATTAACCACCTCACTTTATCCTCAATATCCCTCATTGCTGGTATTCTTGTAAATCCTATATTTTCCCTCACTCTTACGCTAATATTTACTTTCCCTTATTGCATTATCTTCGAATCTTTCTTCTTTCTTCGGATCTTACGTACCACCTACAAGCCTGGAGAAAATTTGCTAACAACTTGAACGAAAATCACTTCAAAACATTTTATATATACGGCTAAATATTATAAATTAAATTAACAAAGATGTATTGAATTATTATTTATAAAAAAGACCTTTAAATGACTATTAAAACTGGAATGTCAACAGCAAATCAAGTCCAACTCCAGGTGAAACATTGTTTATCCATGATATACTAATGACACTTGAATTGTTTCGCACGAATGTCGATATCATTTGTACTAATTTTCGGTCTTAAGTTATCTCGGTCAGCAAGTCCAATTTATTCACATAAAAAAAGGCCCATTCACGAAGGTGGGATGGTGTAAATGGAATAAGATACTGCAAGGCTCTGGGCGAACAATGCATAATATTCTTTTTTATCATTCAGATAAACACTTCGAAATCTTTGCATTTGAAAGCACATTTTAAGAAATTACTGGTTGAATGACTTAGGCATTAATATTGTTAACTAATAATTGATGAAGCTATTAAGAGAGCTTCACATTTTTTTAAATAATCTGAAAACTTTATGTGGTTTTTTAAACACAGTATAAAAAGTTTCAACCACACAGAAAATATCTATATTCTATTTAGTTGATTAAAAGATTGTCCGTTTGTGAAAAGTTTGTAAATTTTAATGAAAAATGTTAATTTTTGTGACTTTGAATGCTTATAAATTGGCGCATGAAGTGGTTAGCAATAGCTCACCAGAGCAAGAGGGTTACTTTGAATAATTTTATAACTGCGTAATTGGTTGTTCATGTTAGAGTTCAACCTGAAAACAAACCATTGTGATGCACAATTTACAGTTTAGGAAGGATCACAGGAGATAGCCGACACAAAACACAGCTAATCAATAACAATTTAGAATCGATGTGTGACGATAAAAAGTCCCTAATATGGAGGATGTCAAGTAAGTCGATGAAGACGAGGATCTCAAGCAAGTAGATCGAGTTCAGAACTCGATGCAAGTCGAACAAGTGGAGGATCTTAAGAGTCAATCAAATCGAGAATCTGAAGAAAGTCGAAAATGTGGAAGATTGAAGGATCCAAAGCAAGTCGATCAAGCGGAGGATTCCAAATGAGATAAACAAGTGGTAGGTCCCAAGAAAGTCGATCAAGTGGAAGAACTCAACCAAGTCGATCAAGTGGAGGATCTCAAGCAAGTCGATCAAGTGGAGGATTCCAAACGAAACAAACAAGTGGTAGGTCCCAAGAAAGTCGAACAAGTGGAAGAACTCAACCAAGTCGATGAAGTGGATGACATCTAGGATGCTTGGTTTACTCGCGGATATCATCACTAAGATCACAGCGCCAAAACACGAAAAAACACGGTTTTACAAATTTCTTTAAATCGTCTTGCGAAATCTGAAAACAAACTATCAGTTCCTCATCAGGAGACTTAGACGCGCACAATGACACCTCGTACGTCTCGTTAGGTTCATGGGAAATGGTTTACACGCCAGTGGCGCACTGACAGAACCTGCTCGTCCACACACTCAAGAGTTCTACTGGAATACTGTGAAGTGTTGATGTAATTTCATTTCAGCGCTGCACCCCTGGACGTGCCTGCTCCAAGCAGCCGGTGCATTCGCCGTAAGAGTAAACTCCGCCAGAGGCCTCCGTGGGTGAGCTTACTGGCCTGCGAACCCTGATCTCGGACGAGGTATTAATGTATGAGTATATTGACAAATACTTTAGTTAACAAATTAACAAGTCATAAATTCTTTGTCTATGATTACAATGTGTCACAATGCAATTACAAAGCCACCTTGGGAGCAAAAAATCAAAACAATTGAAAATAATATGAATAAAAGTTAGTGTATATATCAATTTAATAAAAGTACATAAACAAGAGTGGATGTTTCAGTTTAGTATATTGAAGGTCCTGTACTAAAACACAAGTATTAATAGAAGAACATGGACTTCATGGTACAAATGTCGGATGTTATGAGTAATTCATATTCCAATCCATCTAGTGGTGCACGTAATTTTAAAGACTTAAAATAAGTTAAAACTTTTAAAAAACGTCATTTGTCCACCAGTACACTTGTGAACCCTGCTGCTTCTTACACATAGACTGTCGTATTCACACTAGTTAGTCACATACACTAGTCAAACCTTTTACTGAAGGAAGAAACAACAACAAAAACACCTTTGTATAGATTAAAAGGTCGAAAAATGTTAAATGTAAAGATAACGACAATACTTGTAAAGGCAAAAATAACAAATTATCTTTTGTAGAAGCCATGCGGAAGTAAAGCAGGTGGTTCCCAAAACCCCACTGTCCTCTTAGTTTTTGATTCTAATTAATATTGTTTCACCTTATTATCTTCCCTGCGTTTGAAAAGTTTGAGCAATAAAGTATTGATATCATAGGAATGCACATTTTATACCAATCATTTTTCTGATTGGATATACTAATCCATTTTTTTTGCAAATTTCAAAATGGTGGTTTTTGAACAAAAATATTTAGTGAATATAATTTTGTAAAGAGATCATTTTTAATCCTGTAGCATTTGGTAAAGGCTACAATATTTAAAACTCTAGCATTTCGTAAAGGCTACAATATTTTGGTAAGAAATAGCATCGGAAATGAAGAATGTGATTTAATTAATTTTGTCAAAAATAGTAAAAACTGAATGTGAGTATGGAGACAGGGGGAGTATAATCTGCGCATGCTTTCTTCAGCTCCAGAATATCTCCTACCTTTTAACCATAATGAGGTGTATGATGAATTAAAGTACCCAATGCACCAACAAAGCAAAGTTAGTTTGGAATCTACACCTTTTCGCTCCCTAATTTTAGAAAACTAATTTGCATCAGAGAATGAAATACAGATTGGATTTTTTAATACTGCAAACAAATTATTAATTGTTAATAGTAATATATGTATACCTGGATCTACTCCTACCAACTCTGGCAAAAGGAGATCTCTCAACAAAATATGTGCACAGGGAAACTACATTTATGACAGAAAAATAGGCATGTGTCCCTCTGAAAACTTGGAGAGGTGCTCCATAGTCCTATGTAATAAAATATTTTATTTCCCTACATATAAATTATTTACAAATATTATAAAATTCCTGATTTTCCATTTTTAGACTGACAATTTGGGGAATTGATACATGGCATTTTGTGAAGAGGCTCCCTGAAACCAACTGGCAACCCTGCAAATTGTTGAATACAAAACTATTGTATTTACAGGTAGCTCACTTTCTGGATTAAAAAAAAATTATAAATTTTGTATTTGGGTAGGCCTTATTTAATGAAGAGGAAAATTAAAATGTTTATAAGAAATACATTGTATACAGTGCTTGATTTATAAAATATAATGTCTCATAACGCCTCTAAATTAATTATTAATTTACTAGAAACAGTTATACATTCATAACATAATTTAATAATTATTCCTGAGGTGCTGAAACGCAGTCCCGTCGCGTTCCGCCTGAAATAAAGCCCTGGTTGTAATGCTCTCTGATTTTTTCAAGTTATTTTTACAAATCAAGAAACAGATCTCAATAATTTTGCAGTCAAAATGAACCTGGTGCTTACAAATTATTACATTAGGAATGACAGTTTTTGTGGCCATTAATGGATGTGAAACTTTAAACGTGACCTTTATGTGACAAAGATAATGTCTCGATACATCATTCATTCGTCCTTTGTCTCTGAACACGTGACGAATGCGGTCGACTACCGAGCTTTCTTGGGACCAGTACGCAGCCTTAAAGCGTCAGTGGGCTATTTTCAAGTGCAGTGATAAAGTCAGTGTGGATAGCAAGATGAGTCCAGAGAAACAGTTTTCCCAGTCACAGTGCACGGTATTTTTCTTTTTCCTCAATTTAAAGAGAGATAAATTTTGTTTTTACTAGGAATTTATCGTGTTTTTTGGTCGTTAAATAAAAAAGTTTCTTGGCTCGCCAACGTTTCGGAACTTTATTGTTCTCTCATCAGTGCTTGTTAAGGTTGAATATTTAAGAGAAAAATACCAAAACACATCCAACACATGGCATTAATTTCCGAAAACGTTGGCGAACTAAGAAACTTTTTTTTATTGAATGACCAAAAAAACATGAAACATTACTAGTGTTAATAATAAGGTCGTGAATTCAAGAAAATATTTTTCACTTGTCTTTTTTAAGATAGTACCTAGTACTTTTTGTTGGACGGAAGTTTGTGTGACGATTCTTGTCATAGGCTCCAGAAACAAACTCTTTCTCCTCACGTATGTGAATTTTTTCCGAAAAGATTAAGTACCTGTTTGATGCTTATCAAATTTTTAAAAAAGCACCAAAATAGTGGCGCTACTTTTACATTTGAAATGTGAAAGTTGAAGTTTGTTTTATGTTTGAGACACATCATTCACATAATACTTTTGAATAAACTAATAAATATGTTTTTTGATGGGGCACTTCATGATAAAAATAATAGTAATATTTTTTGGGATTCTAGTATACCAGTATGGAGCAATTTTGAAAGAATAGCATTTATATAATCGTGTTTATTTAGATCGATAATACATCCTCTCAACAGAAGCGTAACGAAATACGTGCGGGCCAGCTCGCAACACTTTTACTCTCTAGAGGAGTGTATAGCAACACAAGAATTTTTTCTATCTTAAATAATAATACATAAAAATTTCATAAATTCACATTCCGCAGTCTATTATTACTACATAAAAAATAAATGTTACTAACAGATTATCTTGATGTAGAGACATAAGCCACTGAAGCGGGGAAAAAATTGAATGTGAAGCTATGAGGCAAGTATTACGCCGTTGAGATATTGACTAAAATATTGTTAGTTTTCGAGAAAATAATAATTTTTTGATTTTTTAAATGTAACTAGTGTATAATTTTTCTCTTCAGCAATGTATGGATTGTAAAAGTAGGATTACAATGATGTACACTTGTTAATGTATTGATAGCAGTAATTTTAGTATCACATTGTACTTTCTATTTTCTGTGATTTTAAATTAAATCAATATTTCCTCGCAAATGTCGTCTTCGTGGTGCCGAGAAAGTTACGGGGAGAGAGGAGAAGGATAGAGAAGGAACTATAGTTATGAACGGTCTTGTTAAGAAGGTCACAGAATAAACACGAATATTTACAATCAGAATTTTTTCCCCACTGATTCATCAGAATTGAGCTTTTCTTCAGATGGTGGAAATTCCAAAACATCAATTCATAGCGCCACAAAACTTTGCAGAGAGTTCGTTGACCCTTGCACACTTCGTGTATTTTCGAGAATACAAAATAATTTTAAGGAAAGAAATAGTTTAGGCAAAAATAATGAAAAATAATGAGGATATATTGAACGCTAGTAAAAAACTAAAGCAATGAGGAATATCGTAAAAATGACTACGCCATCTCAGTATTTAGTAGAGAATGTTTTTTTAAGGGATAATGAAAGCGAATCAAGTAATCTGGAAAAAGTGGAAAATCTTTTCAACACTTTTCTAGAATTGCGTCTGAACTCACGAAAGGACTAAAACCACAAAATTCAACATGATTCACTTCCCAAACAATTTTCGACTCGATGTTTATTTCCGGAACTTTTTCCAACGAAATCCTGAGAATAGTTAGCACACTAAAAAATAAATGTTCATCTTTTTTTAGATGAATTTCCAGATTGTTTATTGAAAACTTGTGTACATGCCTGTATGCACTCGTTAAATTACATTTTCAATGTTTCTTTATGTACTTCTTTACTTCCAGATATTTTCAAAACAGGATGTGCATTGCTGTCAGTAGGGAACGCAGATCATAAGTGTCAATATTTTTTTCTGTAATCGTCTGTTTCTACCGACGATGTGTGTGGAAAGAAAAAAGTAAGTAGTAGGTATGGTGCAGTACGAAGTGTCCGTTCACATCACTTTAACCCAGGCCCCCTTTATAAAAGTAGTGGAGGTACCTTAAATAATGAAAATATTCTTTAACAAGTGCCTGATCTTGGCTGTCCGGGTGACGCTAATTACCAGCCATGAGGAAGACCATGAAAAGATGGTCGAAACGTCGGCAACACAGCCTTCGACGCGGCGTCACCCGGACAGCCAAGATCATGCACAGGACTGGCCGCGGAAGCCTACGACTTCATCTATCCTTTAACAAATTCGAATTCATGAAATTCGAGTCTGTAATTAATAACCAAGAGTGGAAAAATCAGCTTTTATTGCCAAATGAATAGCTTGCCTTTAATGATTTCAAAGCAGGGTTACATATATTAGCAACCGAAGCGAAAAAAAATATTCTGGTGGAAGATTCTGTTTTTAATAATGTATGGTATAAACTATCGCAATGTATCAGAGAGAGAGAGAGAGAGAGAGAGAGAGAGAGAGAGAGAGAGAGAGAGAGAGAGAGAGAGAGAGTATCGTGAAATTAATATTTCTTACAATGGCAAAACCTTCAGCCTAAAGGTAGGCCCTCTTTTACCTGGGCCTACCCGCATTGCGGGCTCTGTGGATCTGAACGTTACACCATTGGTATGGTGAAATGAACACATCATACCCGCTACATGACATTTTTGCCTCCAGACGTGGATAATTACTAATCACAGGGCTCAGACCTAGGAACACCGCTAGTCCCCTACAATGCCAAATACACCCTGCAATGCCAAATACATACATGGATACAAACATACAATTGTATTTTGTTTTTCTATAGTTGTAGACGAATTATTTAATACTTGTAAATTTACAAAGAAAAGTGGAGTAACGGTAAATAATTACAAAATATTTTCATGTTTAAAATATGATGAATTATCTGGCGATACCATTACAGTGACAAACTTCGACCACTCATTCTTGTATTTGAACTGTTTTAAAATGTTGGCTTTTCTTGCATCCTCGAGGGATTCTGATGTTTTAAAATAAACTTTGTTAGTATCTTCCTTATAACAAACAATTTCTTTACATCAGTTTCAGTAAAATTTCAGAGGAATAAAAGTCAGATACTCATGAATCAATGAAAAAAATCTTTCATTCTAATTGTTAATATTGATGTTTATTCCTGTGACCTTGCAGTGGAGATAATGGATTGCTGTAATTGCGTCTGTATATGACTTCCCCTGGGTCTCACCTGTATACCCTCTGGCCTCCCTCTCCTCGTAACTGTTTCGGCGCCGCAATGGCTAAAGGCAACAGGAAATTTTGTCAGTTTAGTTTAAAATCACATGTCAGCAAGTATGATAATATATAGCCAAACTAATATCAAAACATTAACAAAAGATTCATCATTGTATCTTTTAATGATCTATCCATTGGTAGTGAGAAAAAAATACAGTTCCATTTAAAAAATCAAATATGAAAAACTTCTAGAAAACTAAAAATATTTCTAACATTATCTCTATAGCATATTACTTGCTGCATGTTACATTTGGATATCGCGAACCTTTTAAAAGTTATGGGAGTGTCCCATGCTTGGTGGGTCACCCGGCATATAAGAAAACGCACGTTCCGCCAGAGCTTTATTTATTGACGTAAAGAAAAGGAATAACACGCGAAAAGAATTTATGTGACCTTGTGTATTTATAAACAAATTCACTTAAGTATATTTGGCATTGAATTCAAATAGTGAAATGCTTGCATGATTTCTTAAAAGTTAACTTCGCATTAGGGTAAACCCGTCAAAAGTTGCAGAAGGAAATGAAACCCCCATATTAATAACTAATTGTAATGGTTAGTACACACCAAATTAATGTAATATTAAATTTTAGAATTTTTCATTCCAAAACCTCATTTATTGTTAGTAATACTTTCCCAAACTGCGGTCAAAGGGACAACGAAACGATTTTAGGGAGACCCTGAAAGGACCAGGTTGTGAAATCTTCGTTTGTTACCACGTGGATATTTTCGATTTATGTATTTATTTATTTACGTCAAGACCAGATAAAAATTGTGTGTGACGAGTGATGGGGAGAAGTTAATTGGAAGTTACACTTTTCTCCAGAAGCAAAACAGGGGGCCATCTCAACCATTGCCAAAGGATCAGCGAAATTAGACGAAAACCGGATCGTGATGGGGGTCATTGACCCAGAAGCAGAAGTACAATAGTTGTTAGGTATTGTTTGTGTGCAGGTTGTTTAGAATTACACAACGAAAATGGGAAATAATACATTAAATGTCATTGGGTGCTTGGTATAATTTCTAATTGAATAGAAACAGTTGTGCTGCAGAAAATATTTTAATTGGGACTCAAACTTTAGTATCGAATTTAATCGTTTAAAGTCATCTGGCAAGGTGTTGTGAAATAATGTACATGTATTATATGTGAATATTTTGTAGTGAGCTGTTGACACTGTCACCTGACGAATATGATTACTACGTCGAGTGTTGTGGTTATAGACATCGGCGTTTGCTGAAAATATATTCTCGCCCTTAACACATTTTTGACAAAAACTACTGATACAGATATGAAGAGAACCTTTCAAGAATCATGTGGGAGGGATTTGCTTATATTCGTACAATTACTTTTTGTAATCTAAAAGTCTGAGAGCTATAAGATGTCTTTCCCCAGAATATTATACCATGTCTCAGGCGGGAATGAACATTCGCGAAATATATACGAGTAGTATGGAGGAGGACTGATTTTGAAACAATTCTGAAAACGTTGCATAAATAACTTAATTTCGTTTTCAATGCATTTATAATGACGTTCGATTTAAGGTTTGACTGAATTGACATGACCAATGTAGATGGCGAATTGTTGCAGTACCACTTTTGCTATACCATGTGACTATTTTAGTGTGTCACCACGTCATATGGAGGAAACGAATATAATATTTCTGTTTTTCTTTAAATGTCTGTGTATGTGCATTGCCTTGTCTCTCTTCCCCGAATGGACATCTTCCATTCCTGTGCCATGTGAGCAGGGAGACTGGCCTTCTCTTCAGGATTGCCCTCGCGTGTCGGTTGTCTTTTCGGTATACCATTTTCTCAGTGTTTTGCAAAAACATTTTGTACTAATATATTAAAGTCTTTCTATGATTTCTGCACCCTGCGACATCATACTACCAATAAAAAATTTGTAAATGGTGGCATATTTATTTTGGTGTTGACCGGTAGTGGCTGTACCAGCTCAATTTTAAGCAATACCTCATACAGCTACATCAAAATTGTAAGAACTATTAATTAATTTTTGCGCAATTAATTAAAATATTTGTAAATGGTAGTTTACACCCTATTTGTTTTTGTAGTGACTGATATGGTTGTGCCAACTTAACCTTCATCTGTCTGGCGTCTGGCGTCTTTTTGGAACCCAGTGGTCATTAAATTGTTACTATTTCCCTAATTATTTGCATGATAATTTCAGCCATCTAGATTCTATGCCTTCGTGCACATATTAAGCAGGTGCCAAACCATTTTCACGTATTATCAAAATTTTATTTGAGAATTATTCATATTTTTCGTTACATGGCATCGGTTTGACCCAAGGTATAGAATTTAATTTTCTCATTGTCATGTCAAACATACTGTCATGAATTTAAAAGAAAGTGTCTGATACTGTCAATTTATGTCTCACATTTGATTTATCTCGAAAAAACTTTCACGAACTGTAATAAATATTTCTCAATGGAGGCTACGTACGCTGGAGGTTATTGTTTTAATGAAATATTTAATATAAATAAATTAAATATATTATGTTATTAAAAATAACTTGGTAACGGTATTCATATACTTATACCAATTGTTATAATTATATTAGTAATATTAATAAGAAATTATATTAATAATATTATAAAAATATGACATGTCATAAACATCCGGGCCCTACTCATGACTATTTCCTTCCCTAGGCTAGCGCAAGTCGGTGGCAGAGGCGAAGGCACCCAGTGCTTGTGGGTGGCTCGGCTGAGTTGCTCCTTGTGCCTTACTGATGTGATATCATGTGCTCTGAAGGCGAGTGAACCATTTACAATATCCAAGAGTTATGAAACGATAATGTAATGATGGGTGAAACTCAATGTATGGCATTAATACACTCGTGTTATTACGATACGAGTGAGCTGAATACCCATTACATCGAGTTTCATACGGCACTTTTTCTATGACGTACGGTAACTTCTATAAGTTAAATTTTTCAATGAATCGTTTCGTGGCAGTTGACATGCTGGATTCAGTCAAGGCCACCTTGTGAACAACTTCCCACCCTCCCTGCCACACATGTCTTATGTTTACCACTGCATCAGTGAAATAGGATGAAAGTGAAATAACGTTCTAATTTATTAGAAGTAATATTCCACGTACAAAATTACTGAAAATAAAAGAAATGAAATTTTACAAGCATAGTATAGTATTAAATGCAGTTTTAATGTACACAATAGAACGAATATTAACTAGAACGATTCTCATAGTTTTGTCGTCACTTGTTTTGTAAACAGATAGAGTATACTACCAAATCTAATCTCATTACGTCATCGTTGACGAACAACTATGTATTTCCGAAATAGGTCCAGTATTCGAAAAAATGGTACGCGTCTATTTTTGGTTCAAAACAGACAGGCAATGTTCTAATTGTTGACTGCAATTTATACTTTGTTCTATAGTACTGTGAGACACTTGATGAACGCACACTTTTTATATTATTCTTTATACAAGGTTTTACGGAACTATTAACACTGTGTTAATTTTTTTAAATTTCGAAAAAACAGAGTACACCGACAATGGGACCTGTGCCATTTTATAAGCGAATTGTTTAAAAATTGCCCTTGTCGCAAAATTAGGAGGAAACTATGCATAATATACTACGGACGGACGGAGAGGGGACGTACGGATTGACCAGTACCTCCTAGATAGTGCATGATTTAGGTGGCATTAGATTGACGGACGGTCGGACGGTCGGACGGTCGGACGGTCGGACGGTCGGACGGTCGGACGAACGAACGGACGAACGAACGGACGGCTGGACGGCCCTTTCTCTGTCTCGCTCTTTCTCAGTCTGTCTCCCTCTCCCTCTTTCTTTCTTCCTCTTCCTCTTCCTCTCTCTCTCCCTCTATCTCCCTCTCTCTTTCTCTCTCTCTCTTGGTCTGTCTGTTTTGCTCTCACTGACATTTATATACACTATCACACATTTGTAGGGGTCGGCCTTGAAAGAGATTGAAGGGGAAGCGAAGAGTTCAGCGCAGATTTCACGTTCTTGCGAGGATAGAACGAATTACAATAAGCACCATTCATCTGGAATTGTAATAAGCACTATTCTCAGGGATTTGATGACGCGCCTGAAGACACTAACAAGAACATCCAATTTGATTAAAAACAACTCACGCTCAAAACACATTGCATACTTTTATTTTATTAGTAAGGTTAAAAATGCTTCTTAATTGCCAGTAGTTCGCTACAACCTCGTTATCATCTATGGGTGAAAAAAATTATCTGCACTAGTGAGCTATGACGAGCTCTTTCGGAAGTTGACTGACCAGCGTATTCCTAGGGAGGGAAATTTGACATTTATTTAATCGTGTGGGGGAGGGCACACGGCAAGTTTAATGATAAATAGAAGCACATCTAAGAACGTATCTTTACAACACGTCGCAAGATTACATTAAAGAGTTAAAATCGATTTACAAATTTATGTTCGAAGTAAATTTTTTTTCTAGATATATTTTTGTATGCTGTCTGTTGTTCATATTTTGGAAATAGTTCCATTTTAATTACAAACAGTTTATTGTCATGTAATACATAAAACGTTTGTTAAAGACACTCTTCTTGTAACCAATCTACGATATTTTTCATTCATTTCAATTAAATACTATTATTTTATTGAGTTAATTAACAATTCCATATGTAATTTCACACCCTACGTAGTTGCAGATAGGGAGACCAGCAACAATCCAATAATTTCAAGTAATATGTGGAACTATAAGTGGAACGCTGAAAAGAAAGCATTAAAGGAAACACAGATAAAAGTTTATGATATTATGTCCCTCCCAGTTCTAATGTATGGATGCGAAACCTGAGTGCAAAACCAAGATTTTAGGAGGATTAAATCAGCTGAAGTAAGATGCAAAAAAATTGAAATAACGCCTCATAATGTGCAATGTCTTTGAAATAAAATTGAACATATCGAGACATTACAGTGGTATGTAGGTGAAATTGATTTGTTTTGCTTTACAGAACATTGGTTGTCTCATAATGATCCAAACACCAAATTCCTAGTGTTGACGTTGTGTCGTCGTATTGTAGAGCGAGGGAATCAAATAAGGGCCCTGATCACGGAGGTTAGTGAATTTTCGTAAGAAATAATATTGCAGTTGAAAAAGTTTTGGAAAGAAGTCATGCATCTTACTACACTCAAAACTATCTTACTTTGCAACTACAGCAACTACTTTACAACTTACTTTGCACCTCCAACAAAGCGAGGTTTAGATAATATGATTTTAGTAGAACACAATTAGTTATCTGTCTTATAAATAGAAATTTCAATATTAATTTTCTGAGCGAATCCCACTAAAAAGGCCGTTTCTCAATTAACTGCATTTTTTAAATTTAGATATTACAGTGAATGTACCTACTCGGAATACATTTAAATCACAAAAAGAAATAGATCAAATTATAATTAAGAACATCACAACAATTAATTTAGGTTACAGTGACCACGAAACACAAATTCATACAATTACTAATAACATGAACACCGACACAATAAATAATACAGGCGTGTGCAGAGCATTTAAAGTTAACATACAATTATATACGGACAACTTGCTGAGAGGATGATGGAACACAGTTTACAACGCTGTTGACAAAAAATGAAAAATATAACTTATTTTTCTCTAAGCTTTCATTTCACTTTAAAGTATGCTTTCCTCTCAAAAAGAGAAAATTAAACATTTTACGGAAAAAGAATACTTCACACAAAATTAGTACATCGTGTAAAAACAAACTTTACTACACGTACTAAAAATACACCTTACTTTATTTCTAAACATCATAACGTATCACTAGGTTTCCATGTCTATTTCTGAGAAGACAAAATAATTAATAATAATAATAATAATAATAATAATAATAATAATAATAATAATAATAGTAATGTCTTTATTAATTGGCGAGCTGCAGGCCATAGGGCTGCTCTGTCCGCAACCACTGAATTTAGCATCATTTAGAACTAGTAACATTTAAGAGGGAGGACAAGCTGTACCATGTTACGTTGGGGAGAACAATTAGGGACCATCCCGCATACGCCTTAGCGATGAGTAAACGCCAGAAAAAAAACATCAATGAGAATGGCGCTAGGCCGAACATAATAGTACTAATAAGTTTAAATAGTAAGTGAAAGGCGAAGTTTGGAAAGAGAAAGAAAAGGACGTTCAGGGAAGGGGGCAAAAAGTAAAATATTATAAAATTTGTGAGGGAAGAGGGAGAGAAAAGAAGCGAAGAGAAAAAGGACGAAGAAGAATAGTGCGAAAAAAGGAAGTATTTGAAGAACGTACAGAAAGCCTACGTTTGGATTTACAGCTAGCACTTTACATAAATTATTACAATATATGTAACACCATACACTATAAGCAAATAACAACAGTAATTTTAAACACAATACTGGCTAGTATTAAAAGGAACAATTACAAAGGGTGGCGGGAATCTTAACATCAATTTGTCTATTGCCAATATATTGAGTAAAAGTATCCCGATGATGGAACAAAGATAGCTACAAGTATCATTTCTTCTGGAACGTCACAATAATATTTTATATGATTATATAACAATGTTCATAGGGTACACAGACAAAATAGTAAATGCTATAATTTAGGTGTGAGAGGAGGAAGATTGAGGATAGAGCAATGAAGGTATGGGTTAGATATTGAGTTAAAGAAGAAGGGAAATAGATGTTTATACGGGTCGGTGACCAGGCGCTTTGGAGTGGGAGAAGTCTGGAGATTGAAGAAAAACGTTAACGCCGTTTCTAGTACCGTCGTTAGCTTTCCCATAGGGTGAATCAGTTTTGCACTTACCGAAAGTATTTTGAATCGTTTCTAGTCTCCGCTGTAATTGTATTCCAGCTCGATAACTGTAATGATGAATTATTTGCTGAGATGAAGCGTGTTGTGACGTGTACACAAATCAGAGCTAATTCACTAGCTCCGATTTATTTCAGGCAGGATTGAAGTTACTTACGAGGCGTGTTGCATGAGACCGGTTAAAACTTTATAAAGAAAGTGCAGAGTGGAAGTTAACCGAATCTTTGTCGTAGAGTAAGGCATACGAATTTTGTCAAAAACATTCGGATACATGGTCGATTTTCTATGATCGAAATAAAACTACGCAATGCGTTCTGGGCTACTTTGAAGTTTACGTTGTTGTATTTGAATGTCATGATCGTCAGAAGAAAGTTCGCAATAGTCGAAATGTGGCATATAGATGTGAGCGCTCTCCGTGTGCTACCTGGTAAAAAGTGCTCGCAGGGTTTCAGTGAATTGCCATTTGAAGCAAAAACTTACGGCAGGTTGAATCTACTTGCAGAGTTCCCAGCTGAGGTGTTGTCGATAACGTACACCTACGGTTCTTGACTTCAGAACACAAAGTTAGAATGTGTTCATTATATTAAATATTAGCGCTAAGCAGATTGAGATTTAATTCATAGGCCTTTCGAGCTGATAACCATTGCACTTGTTTGTTTGTTTGGGTTTAATTGTAAGCCTAAAGACGCTGACCAGTTGTTTACTGCTATCAAATCTTCATTAATTTTTTGTACGAGTGAAAAGAGGTGAGACGGGTGAGCGCTTAGATATATCTGGATATCATCCACATACATTTGATGACTGCAATAATTAAGTGCATTTCCCACGTCATTTACATAGATTAAGCAGGCCAGTGGCCCTAACACAGAGCCTTGAGCAACTCCGCGGTCAAGCTTCAAGTCCCTTGAGCTACGGCTACCACTCTTCCTCCAGAATTGTAAGGAAGTAATAGTTCAGGCAAAAATAATCGAAAATTATCAGGATATTTTGAACGCTAGTAACAAAACTGAAGCAATTTGGAATATCGTAAAAAATATGACCACATAATCTCGGTACTTAGTAGAGAAATATGGTTTAAATGAAAACGATAAAGAATCATGTAATCCGGAAAAAGTGGCAAATGTCTTCAACACTTCTAGAATTGCGGCTGAACTCACGAAGGGACTAAAACCACAAAATTCAACACTATTCCCGTTCCGAACAATTTTCGACACGATGTTTATTTCCTAAAGTTCTAACGAAATCCTGAGAATATGTTAACTAAAGAATAAATATTCATCTTTTTTATAAGAATACTGAAAACTTGTGTACATGCCTTTAAACACCCGTTAACTTACGTTTGCAATGCTTCTTTATGCTCAAGAATATTTCCAAATATTTCAAAACAGCAAATATTAAGCCAATTTTTAAAAAAGGGAACGAAAATGAAGTTAAAAAATACCGGCCAAATTATATTTTGTCAATTTTCTTAAAAATAGTAGAGAGGGTTTTCTTTAAGCGAATGGAAACTTGTCTTGGGAAAAACGAAGACTCACAACACGGTTTCAGAAAATGAAAATCGACAGAAACTGCCATTATTCTTTTCTTAAAATGTTGCTTCATCAATGGACCTAAATGAAGCACCCATTGGAATATTTTTAGATCTTTCGAAAGCTATTGACGTTATTGACCATGTCTTGCTATCAAAATTACCTTCTTATGGAATTTGTGGTATTACCCTAGATTGGATAACCTCGTACTTTAAACATCGATCTCAAAGAGTAGAAATACAGTACTGGCACGAAAGTACATTATTTACTTATCTCTCCAAACCTTTAACAAGTGAATATGGTGTCCCGCTAGGTTCGATCTTAGGTCCTATTCTCTTTCTGTGACCCGTAAACGATGTTCTCGTCTATTGAAAACGGAAGAAGGGTTCTATTCTCGATGACACGAATGCTATTTGCAGAAAAGAAACAATAAATAGCGCGATATGATAAGTTTGTAATTGGTTTTGCAACAACAAATTAATAGTTTACGAAGGAAAAACAATTCAATTAAATTTTGTGTTTCAAATCAGCAATCGCATGTCCTGTTGAAAATTAAAAATCTGTAAATAACAATATTGTTTAGTTAACAAAATTTTTAGATCTCTCAATTCAGCCAAACCTCGAATAGAATGTGCATATAACATAATTAAACACAAAATTAAGTTCATTATGTTAATATTTCAGAATTCATTCACATTATGTCAGCCATCATGCAGCTCTTTGCGTGTATTTTGCAAATGTGCATTCCCGCTTGAGATTTGACATAATGTTCTGGGGAAGCTCATTCTGTAACACACAGACATTTAGATTGCAAACGAAAATTATTGTAATAATAAAAAATGTCATCCGCGTGATCCCTACAAGTCTCTATTCATTGAGCTTGGTATCTTACCATTGCCTTACCTATTTATTAAAGAATATGTAATATTTGTCCAAACTGACTTAACGGTGGGAAAGTATTTTCATGCTATACTGACATTTATAATTAAACGTCGTAAAAACACGTCGTAAAAATCACGTTTATCAAGAGTCTGTATCAACAGCTCACAACCAGAAATACGCACACAATACACGTACCTTACTTTACAACGCATTGTCTGATGACATGAAACAATTTAAGTCGGTACCCAAATTTAAGTTAAAGTTGCTGCATAACTATTTCTAACAATTGGAGACACTACAGATTATTAAAAAGAAAAAATAATGTTTATTTTAACAAAACAGTGACATATAATGAATTAGGTTACACGTGTATTGTATATTTTTTTTAAAAAGACTTAATATTCTTGTAACAAACAATGTACTTTAGCTTCCGGGTCAGTGACCTCCATCTCGATCAGGATTTTGTTCAGTTTCCCTGATCCATTGAGCAAATGCCCGTTTTTTCGCATGTGGGCGTAAATGTAGTTTCACTATTTGTACTTCTTTTGAAGTATCCTTTTGCTTGTAGTGGTAGGAGTAGAGGTAAGGGCGAGTTACTATTTTGTTAGCAATACACGAAAATGAAACCTGCAGTTCGTTTACCGTTCCGAATATGATTTCTATAACTCAGAAACGAAAATGTATAGTTTATCAAATTTTGTTAATATCGCGCTTTTTTAAATTCTATTTTTATTTATTTATTTATCATCCTTCAACTATTTATAGTTAAAATGACAGGAAGTAATTCTGGATCTAAAATAATTGCGCAGATGATCTACTCCCCCATAGGTATCATAGAGTTTTTACTGTTTTTTGACTAAATGAATGTAAATCTCCGATTCTCGCGGAACGATTCGAGGGGACCAACGGGTCACGCCGTGGCGACGCGACCCGTGTCATTTTATTGTATTATAGTTGACAGTGGTGCACTATAGCTACAGGTCACAGATTCTCAAAATGAAAGTAGTATGATGCTGCGCAGCACGCACTGAAAGTACAACAGATTGAAAGCTGTTCCAAAACGTAAAAGCTACCCAAGGTAAGCAACCCTCCTGGCATGGAAGAGTACGTGGCTGCCGACCCGACAGAAAATTCTTAAATGTGAGGGGAATTTGATTGAAATACATATCAAAGCAATGATCCCTATTCAGGATGTTTTACCATGGTATTATATAGTTTAAAAAGCTGTGTGTGGAATTTTATGAAGTTTTCATCATTAGAATGAAGAGTTATAGTACATCATGCACTTTTTATTTGAGCAAAGTGTTAATCCGACTCCGTGTCTATGAGGTATTATATTATCAAAGGTTGGTGAAAAAATGCGGCGGCTGGGTTGGGGTAGCTGGCTAATCAGATGAATGTTGTACGCTACTGAAACTCAGTAGCCCCACGTTTTCACGGGAGTGTCGTTCCGAATGCGACAGAATCAGGTTTTTACTTAAATAAAGTTTGACGAAATTACGTTGGATAATTCCAATCAGGCAAGGTCAACTGCATACTTTCTAAGTGATTATGCATATTGTTCTTTCTTTTTCCTATAACAGAACGAATGTAAACGAATATCTTATGAAAACTGGCTCCCGATCATTCTTCAATTTATTATTTGTAATAGAGCAAAGAACACTAATAAACTTGGGGCCAGTGAGAGATTTTCATTGAACTGTGTGAAACTTTCGAAAATTACAAAAAATACAAATAATGAGAGAAATAGTGTTCTGTTGTAGCACCAGTAGTTTTAATAATTCGATCAAAAAGACAAAATAATTCCAGAGATTTTCCACATGCTGTGTAATACGAAACAAACAAAATATCACTTGATTAAAATGGCGTCTGCTACGAACGTAACGTGGTAATGAATAGGTGGAGGAGTGAAACCATTGTTTTCGCTCCACCAGATGTTTTTAGTTCGAACCACTATCAGGGTTTTTCGAAAATAAAGTACCTTTTCACTCGTTAGCATACAGGCAGACGGAGAAACATACATGGTACGAACGTACATACGTACAAATCGCAAAGTTGTTGACAGGAGAAGTGGGAACTGACAGGATGTAAAACAATTGAACGTTCATGATTTGTGAATTTGGGTTAATTCATGTTTGTCTACAGTCGATATAGAATCAGAAATTTCTGAGAGAGGAAATCAAGCCCGCAATTCACGAGGGGGAAAAGTTTTAATAATTAGAACACTGAATATCATAGATAATGGCCAAATTTTCCAAAAGCAGGCTTCGTTGAATAATATGTGAAACCGTTATTAAGATAGAAATATCTGTAAATTTTGAATACAT
Organism: Gryllus bimaculatus; assembly: GCA_017312745.1. Lineage (NCBI taxonomy): Eukaryota > Metazoa > Arthropoda > Insecta > Orthoptera > Gryllidae > Gryllus > Gryllus bimaculatus. The sequence goes on along the minus strand of BOPP01000385.1, from coordinate 313,367 downwards.
AATGTTTTCATTGTAAGTGTTTACTATTTAGTCAGTATTTGGGTAAATGATAATTAGGGTAGTTAATTTTATGTTATATAGATTTCAGGCCTGTTTTCTCTAAAATTGTAAGAGAATATTTTGAAGAATTGTTGAAAGTAATTACAAATATATTGTATAATGTTGCAGAAAATTGGAATCTAGACGATTGGTATTTTTGTATTGTCCATTTAAGTGCATAAAAAATAAGTAATTAAGGTAAAACCTACAAGTCTGTATATTTCCGTTTTATATATTTCAAATTTTCTCGGCGCTGAATCTCAATACCTGTTGAGAAGTGTCCAACATGCTCGTATAAAACTCGCCGAACCCCGCCGGCCGCCGAACGAGAATCATTTACATCTCTTGGTATTGTGTTGATTAGTTGCTGACGTTTGAAATATTAGAGAATTTGTAATTTGAGAACCCCGACTCTGCTAAGTTGTCAAATTTGTCGGAACTCATAAGCATCCGGTCATGCTTCCCCGGATGAAAAATAGGGACCCAAATTTTGAACAATCAAGTGAAGAAATTTTGTTGGAGTGAAATACTCCGGTAGTTACATCGCGGCGGAGTTTCTCGGACACTGTTCAGCATACATTTGTGGAAAAGAACTGTCGTAAGCTGCGCGTCTTCTTCTTGATTGGAGTACATTTGTCATTTTTCCTGCTCGTACAACGGAAAATTGAAAATACTGTATTACTCGCGCAAGTTTTCTTGATTCACGAGCTCCCTAGTCATCATCCAGCGCTGAACGTTGGGATACTTAGGTTCTATTCGGAACGGCACGTACCAGTTTGCAATGCTGGCAACAACCATCTCGTACCTTAAAAAACGTAGCATTGCACGTGCCACGCTTTGGCGAGTTAAGTTCAGGCCGACTGTTGGTACGCCCTTTTGAAACAGAGCCCTCCTCTCCCCACACCTCTAGCTATGGAACATGAAGAAAACTTGCGCGTATAGTACACCTTCTGTTATTGGAAACAAAAATAAATCCTATTTGTGTCTGTCACGAATTGCAAATAAAAAAAGTGAATGTTGAATAAAAGAACTAGATAGAAACTGAGTTCGTAGTACTGAGTTCGATATTCGTATAATATAGTTTTTTTTATTATTTTTGGAACATAAGTAAATATCCAGCTGTATTATATTTTCGTCCTACAGAGTTTTTTTTTTCTAGTCAATAGATTTGTTGTGGGGTATATGACAATTTATTTTCGTTAGTTATTTACTGTATATGCACCAGAATAATAACGAAAATTTGAGTTGGTTTCTTTTGTGTTGCATGCGTGTCCCTACATCGTGAGGACGTATGAGGTCGAGAGGGCGCAGAGAGCTGCAGCGACAGCGACGCCGGTGCCTGTCGAGCCACATGTGCGGGAGGTAAGTGATTGTTGTGTAGAGTTTTGCGAAAGAGATACGTTCCATCTCTGAAATATGTCCATTACTGCATATTGTAAAATTGCAGCGCTTGGGAGGAGATAATGGTTATGAAGGTTTATTTATTATGGGCAAGGTAATGGAGGAATGAGGCCCTCGGTTTCTCGTTGGTTAGCGTGCTCGCTTTCCACGGTGCAACCAAGGGTTCGAATCTCCACCGGAGCAAAAATATAAATATGAGCTTTCGTAATAAATGCCCCAGTATGTATTGCTGTGTGACGATGAGGAAGCCCACTCTAAGGTTATGAAGACCAGTAAATACGGTGAAGGGATGTCTTCCTGCTAACCACACGAACTCCTTATCCCATGGCCGAGAGATCGATCGTTGGCCAAGGCCCATATTGGGCTGTCGAGTCACAGGACAGGAATGGAAAGAATTCTATAAATGAGATGATGGACTAAAAAATATGCATAGTCGATGCATAATAAGTTACTGCATACATTACTATGCTGTATTGCAAAACCCTAGAGTTGCTTGACAAACTCTAGCAGAGAAATGAAGATGGTAAATTTGAAAAAGGAATGTATCTATATTTCAGTCAATGAATCATGGACATTGTGAAAAATTGGCCTAATTGAGGCAAAGTGATGTTTGTATTGTGTGGTACCATTTTTATTTCTACACATGTAATAAAGTAGCGTATTGTTTACATGCGAAAGTTTAGTGTTCGTTTCTTGCCTCTTTGTTCCAAGATTTCCACAGAGAAGTCGAGATACTTGGGAAATTGTTGTTCTCTCCTTCACTAATTTTTGCTTTTTATCTGTAAGACGTATGCACTTTTTTGTTTGTTTTAAAGTGGCGGCAGCAATAGTTTTGCTCGTGTAGTGCTAAATTACTATTTCGTCCGCTTGTAGTGTATTTGAAGTAGTGATAATTGTAAAAGAAACCTCTCCATTATTTCCAAATGCGAGTAATTGTTTGTTTGTGGGGTCTTTCTAACTTGCTCTCTTGTAGCATCTTCAATTTTGCATGATCATCACTCTGTCTTGTCTTTTTCTTCAGTGGACGGTGTACCATTTTGTAATTTGCATCAAAATCTCCGTGATTTTATTTCTCATGACGTTGCCAAACCGACTTCGGGGATCAATTGATTTGACTGCGGAGCGTGTAACAGGGAGGTCGTAGGGTACGAGTCCCGATGAGGGCAGGATTTCAGAGACCAGTTAAAATAAGTAGATGGAATTCAGTCTGTCTGGATTAAGAATTGTAGCGGACGTCAGCTTTGATCGGCAACTTTCCTGTTTCTCCGATCAACACTATGCGATTTCCGAAGCAGTACGTTCCCTAAGAAATGGGCAACAGTGTCCTATCCCCACCTCTCTCTCTCTCTCTCTCTCTCTCTCTCTCTCTCTCTCACACACAACACCTTTCTAAAATACCTTTCTTCTCCCTCTTTTCATCTTGAAGAAATTTATGTAGTAATCATTCAAAACTTTACATGACACAGGTAAAAACAAGGGACATAATCCATACATAAATAAATGTCTTCTCTCTCACCGTCTCTATCTTTCACAAACACCTTCACACTTAATAGACGCATTTTTTCAAAAAATTTTAGGATTTTCTTCCCACAGATACATTTCGCTCTCAAACAAAAAATTGTGAAATTTAGCTTCACCTAATTTCTCTTTAACAATAAAAATAACTTCATTCAGCATGCACAATAATTCTGTGAAAAATACATTTACTCTTGTTACTGGTACTCCATTAAAATGAATCAAACAGCCCAATAGCAAAATTTATCCAAACATTTTCTCACCAAATCATCTTTCTTAAATATCTCAAAAATCTCATGCTCACATTCACCCTTATTACTTCAAATTCTCCAAATCATCCTACCATCTTTCTATAAACTAACACCATATTCTGACAAGCCTATTCATAAACATAATATCTTTCACATAACCACCTCTTTTTTTCCATAAAATACCTTTGCACTTTGCATCAGTATACCTTTTACGTATTGGAACCACTCTCTATTTTCCGTCATTTAACACAAATGTTCACAATCCCCAAGCATGTCCCATCTACTCTTTTCTTAAACTACATCAATACTAAAACATTTTGAACGAAAATAATATCTACATATCATTTCTTAACACTACAAATTGAGATACAAAGAGCAGAGGTTCTGATAATCACAATGCTCAACAATAAATTAACTCTACATCAAATTGGCTGAGCATTCAAGGCAATACCATGTAGTCATATAGTCAATCACTGAACAACACTCATAGAACGAAGAAGACGAAAGAAGAAAAAAAAAAAAGGTGGGCACATGATGCCTAAGTTATATTTCAAGTCTCTACAACATTGATGGGATTGTGAGAGGAAATTATTTATGATACACCTCCACACTCCTATGCTATCTCTCTCTCTGTATCACATTCACACTTTTACACTCTCATATATCGCACATCCTTGTGTATGAAACATAGTACACATATCAATTATGGGTCAAGTGGTTATATTCAACAAATTCTTTACATAACAAACACACTTCCTTTCTCATTTACGTAAATCTTTACACTATCACCCTCAAGGGGGGGGGGTGCAGATGAAAGACAACATCAACTCTCTCGCTCTCTCTCTATTCTCTCTCTATCTCTCTCCATCGTATCTAATCTCTCTCTCTATCTCTGCTCTCTATCTCCTCTCTCTATCTGTCTCTCTAATCCTCCTCTCTATCTCTCCTGCTATCTCTCTCTCTATCTCTCTC
>BOPP01000385.1:297666-309164 GCA_017312745.1 Gryllus bimaculatus | reverse complement strand
CTATCTCTATCTCTATCTCTATCTCTATCTCTCTATATCTCTATATCTCTATATCTCTATATCTCTATCTCTCTATCTCTCTATATCTCTCTATCTCTCTATATCTCTCTATCTCTATATCTCTATATCTCTCTATCTCTCTATATCTCTCTATCTCTATATCTCTATATCTCTCTATCTCTATATCTCTATATCTCTTTCTATCTCTATCTCTCACACACACACACACACACATCTATAAGGGCTACAACGTACAAGGTGCGTGAGAAAAGTAATGAGACTGGTAACACTCCGGGCGATCTGGCAACGTTCTGTGTAACGGCTGTGCTAGACCGTTTTGTTTATCCCTTCCACATCCTCAGTCCGAGATACAACTCCGATACAAATAACACATTATTTTTAACAGCGCCATCAGTGAAGTTGTGTTTTTGTTGTGTGTTAGAGAAATGGAGCATCGGAATTTAGAGCAACGTTGTGCAATAAAGTTTTGTGTTAAAGTTGGTGAATCCGCGAGTGTGACTTTTGAAAAGTTAAAACAGGCCTATGGGGAACATTGCTTGTCAAAGGCACAAGTTTTTCGCTGACACAAATCATTTTTGGAAGGTCGAGAACACGTTGAAGATGACCCTCGCTCAGGGGGACCTTCAAGTTCAAAAACTGACGAAAACGTTGAACGTGTGAGGGCTCTTGTGAGATTAGACCGCCATTTAACGATAAGGATGATCAGTGAACAGTTAAATTGAAACACTTTCACCGTACATCAAATTTTGGCAGACGATTTGGACATGCGATAGATTTGTGAAAAAATGGTGCCGAAAAACCTCACAACTGAACAGAAGGGCAATCGAAAAAACGTGTACGCTGATCTTCTTGAGAGGATTGCCAATGACCAAGAATTCTTCAATTGTGTGATCACAGGCGATGAATCGTGGATATTTGAGTACGATCCTGAAACGAAGCGGCAAAGCGAAGAGTGGCACACTCCGTCATCTCCTCGGCCGAAGAAATGTCGAATGATCAAATCGAAGATCAAGCTGATTTGTTTTTTTGACAGTAAGGGAATCGTGCACAAAGAATTTATTCCACTAGGTGTTTTATAAAAGTGGCCTTGAAAGGCTAAGGTAAAGAGTGATTCGTGTGAGACCACACATTTCAGACAAGTGGATGCTTCATCATGACAATGCCCCGTGTCACACGGCCATTTCCATCAGTGAATATTTGACCTCAAAACTCATTACTGTTGTTCCTCAACCCCCATATTCACCTGATTTGAGTCCTTGTGAGTTTTTCCTTTTCCTTAAATTGAAACATGTCCTAAAAGGACGTCATTTTGGAACTCTGTACAACATTCAAAAGCCATTCCAGTAGAAGACTTCCAGCGCTGCTACAAAGAGTGGGAACAACGACTCCGCCGGTGTATAGCTGCCTAAGGGAACTACTTTGAAGGGGATCATATTGTTGTTTGAAAAAAATAGAAAATTTAGTTAGTATAACATCAGTCTCATTACTTTTCTAACACACCTTGTATGTCGGGAGACCATTATGAAGCTTATGAAGGGTGGGGCGGTGCCCCGCTTGTATATGTATGTATGGACTCTGCGTGGTCTATTACACCACACATGTACTTGTTCTACCAAGAGGCGTTAGCCACGGGGTCGGTACGTGAGCTTTTCACCTTTATCGGCACCCTCCACCGGCGCTCAAGGACGCCGACAGTTTGGTAACCAGCCAGAATGCAGGTTCCCCTCCCGGTAACCTCCCCACACAATGCCGAGGGTGGGCCGCCCTGCCAGCTCAGAGCCACTAGCTATCAGGGTTAGCACCGGAGTGAAATCAATGCGCCACTCACATGCGCCTTTGCCCGGAGTGTGAGACCACTGCCACGATGAAGCAAAGTGACTAACTGGGGGTCCCCAGGAGACCCAGGGGGCACGAAGCCCATAACTCGTCTCCTCACTGCCTCTCCTTCGAGGCTAGCGACGTGAGTCTGCCAGAACCCAGGCAACCCCGACAGGGAGGTTCGTGTCCCCCGTCCGAACTTGTATATGTGGGTTTGAAGTACGCCGCCGAGCTGCTCAGGGGATGCTAGCCACGTCCAATCCCGCTCAAGGGTTAGTAGCAAGCCACCATCTCACTAAGGACCAACCTCAGATTATCGACGTGAGTTGCATCATGGAGGTAGAAAAGAGGTTGGGGCGAGTCCCGCGAGTCAACGTGTAAGTCGGCGCCGGATGTCGCTCCCGCGACAAAAACATGCACTACCCTTGATGATTAATGACCATAATAGTTGATCCTCCCGGAAATACGAAGGTGGTCCCAGAGGTACCCGGCCTGACCTAGAAATCGCTGTAGTGTTTCGAAAAATATCACTGTATTAGAAAGTAGACAATCTATGAAGCATATGTTTCAAATTTGAAGACGCTACGTTGTTTAGTATTTGTTTGGCAACAATCAATAGTGAACGTTGTGAGTGAATTTGTAAAAATGTAGAAAATTGGTCATCGTTATGTGATCCAATACTTTCATTTCAAAGGCCTCAGCCCAACCAGTATAAAAACTGAACTAGATTGTACTCTGGGTGAGTCTACGTCTTCGTTTACTACAGTAAAATATTGGGTTGCAGAGTTTAAACGATACCGTACGAGCTGCCAAGACGAGCATCGCAGTGGTCGACCAAATGAGGTGACAACTCCAGAAATGGTAAAGAAAATCCACAAAGCGGTACTGGGAGATCGTCGACTGAAAGTGCGAGAGCTAGCAGACATAGTAGTCATTTCGAAAAGTGCGGTACATCGCATATTATCTGATAATTTAGACATGAGAAAGCTGTGTGCAAGATGGGTGCCGCATTTGCTCACACTCGAGCAAAAACAGTGTCGTGAAGATGTTTCAATTGAGTATAATAGCGAAGTTTCACCGCAACAAAGCAGAATTTTTACGCCGTTTCATAACCATGGATGAAACATGGGTTCACCACTTCACCCCAGAGAGAAAACAACAATCAAAACAATGGACTGAAAAGGGAGAACGCGCACCAAAGAAGGCGAAGACCGTTCCATCTGCAGGCAAGGTCATGGCGTCGGTTTTTTGGGATGCGCGGGGGATAATTTTCATTGACTATCTTGAAAAAGGAAAAACTATCAACGGCGAGTATTATGCGATCTTATTGCAACCTTTTTTGCGAAAAATCAAGCAAAAACGGCCACACTTAGCTAAGACGAAAGTGTTGTTTCATCATGACAATGCACCAGCTCACAAATTCGTTATTGCAATGGTCAAAATAAATGAATTAAAATTTGAATTGCTACCTCATGCACACTATTCCCCAGATATAGCCCCCTCTGATTATTTTCTGTTTCCCAACTTGAAACAATGGCTCAGTGGTCAAAGATTTTCCAATAACGAAGAAGTGATGTCGGTAGTTAATGGCTATTTTGAGGAGCGAGACAGTTCTTATTATATAAAGGGTATCGAGCTTATTGAACATGGCCGGGAAAAGTGTATAGAGCTCAAAGGAGATTATGTTGAAAAATTTATTTTTCCAAAATTTTTGTTTTTTCTTTGTTATGTCGGGTACTTCAGGGACCACCCTCGTATCAATCAATCAAAGAATCAATTAGGCAATCAACCAATGTCTGCCAAATTGCTGAAACAGATTGCGATGCCTTTGTTTGTTGCACTACTTTGTGACTTTCTTTGTCTCCTTCTGTTGCTGTTACTCTTAGTTGTCTTGTCCTTTTTCGACTTTGGTACACCATTTTCCTCATTTGATTTTGCATTTCCTTTAAGACCTTCCTGCCAAACTGCACAATTATTTAAATGAAAATTTTGCTACAAAAGATAGAATTGAGAAGTTGATTGTATTCATGCATATGATTGAAACTTGTTGAAATTCACCTTTGTTTATTACTTGCTTACCTAACTTCATCTTGTTTACCAATATCTTAAAACATTCTGTACCATGCACATTCCTGCTTTACTAAAGCTTTGGTACAAGAGTGATTTTATTCATAGTTCTTGTGAGTATCAATGGTAGTTGACACACTACTATAGGTAGTAGAACATTGAAACTTGAACCAATATTTAAAAGTATAAAGAGTTCAATATATTTATAAAAATATATGAGTTGAAATGGATTGAAGGGAACCTATTGCATCTTGTAACACTATAACTGAACACTTAGTCACTAATCTTCACTGTACAATGTTTACTGTATTAAATTACACAAGTTTCTCTTAATGTAAGTAATGAAAAATTAATTTTTCACTTCCCTTATTCAGCGTAGATGTGTATGCTTGGCTGCTGACATATTCAATTTCCATTCCATTCCATTCCATGTTATTGTACTTGGTTATTATCTTCACCGATGTCCTGCCATCTTAGATCCTATGGTACATGTCCACGTTCTCCACTTACTTTGCTTATACTTCACTTAATTTGCTTTATACTTCATGCATCTTATTTCATGAGATAATTAAAAAAATTCTCACCATACTACTTTGTTTTCTTATCCTATTGATGTTCTTCAGAGTTAAATTTTTTTGATTTGGAATTATTTTTATTTGTACACTTGCAACTTAGATATATGTTGAGTTATGAATTTTGTGAAACAAGTCCTGCCTTGTAAGCCAAATAAGTCTTTGTCTTTCAGTTAAAATATTCTTCAATTGCAGCCTTTCTCTCTAAGCATTATAACGCCTTTGGTTGTCTATCATGTGTCTGTAAAGAAATGTTGTCTTTCTTTATTGTGAACGCCTTGTAACCTTATTATTTTTCACACCTTGTCCATGTAGAACCTCCTGACATCTTATAGCTTGAGCTGTATTCCCAGCCTTTTTTCATTAATTTTACTTTATTGTAACTATGTAGCCTGGTTTACTTGTTTCCAACCTGAAACCCTGTGTTTGGAATGTATTTTTACTTAATAAACACAGACTTGACAATAAAATTACATTAAACAGTCACTTCAATACTGTGTATAAAAATGTAAGCAAGAAGAATTATTAAAAAAATTACATAACACATATTTTTTGTTACAAACAAATAAATGAATGAATGAATGAATGAATGAATGTGTATGTAAAGAAAAGTAGCCCCACCATAGCAATAAATTTGTTTAGATATTTTGCAACTTTTACAACCTTTCCTCTTATCTTCCATGTCATAATCTTTATTAGCCCTAGTTGGAATGCTTGGTATCAAAAACTGGTTAGTATGAAATCTCTTGATTATCTGCCACACCTGTTTCATAAGTAGTATCTTTTTAAATATTGACAGTATTGGGAGGAAAAGTGATAGGATTTGTAATTGTTTGAACATTGGCTTGTAGAACTATGTAGAGCTATGTTTGTGCGAGTTTGTGAATGTTGTTACTAGTAATTGTTTTTGGATTGTGAAAATGTGGAGAGTGTGGTGATTTTCTCCAGAATTTTATTTTAGATGGGAATGAACATTTGTCATGTTGACCATGTGTGTAATGTATGTGTGTTTGAATGTGACTGATGAATGTCACTGACATGTGAGTGGTGTAATTCCAGTGAGGTATATTTTTAATGGTGATAAGACATGTATGTATATAAAAATAATATAAAATTGAGAATGAAATATTTTTATAATGTTGTAAAGCGTGATATATTTTGGGAGAAAGAAAATGAAAGTTGCATGAAGGGGATTTATGACAAGAAATATATAGGTCCTGGGATTAATGTTTGTGGTATTCCATGTTTAATAAATGTGGGGTGGGAGAAATGTGTTGAAATAATTTATGTAGGACTAGTACAATGTACGCACTATTGTAACATGTAATGTAAGTAATTGACAAAGTTTTGAAAGATAAGATTTAATCCATAGTTTGTAAATAATTTAACAGTACAAGATGCATAGTCATAATGTTACAAATGTGGAAAGGAAGTGATGGGAATTTATAACAGTGAGAACAAGAAGTGTGTGATTTGGAAATGAGAGGTTGACTGTATTTGTATATTTGTAAATTGAAGTTGGGTCTCTGTCAGTAATGTTATTTGAAATGAGAAATTGAAGTGTAGGCTTGTGATTAAAGTGTTGCAAATGCAGATACAAAGGACATTGGTGTGATGCATTTTTGAATGATGGCTTAACTTGAGCTTGTTGAGAGTTTGTTGGAAAAATACTTGTTAGCCTGTGGTGGAGTAGGTAGTTGTAAATGCGTGTGAGTGAGTGGTTTTAATCGGTGGTTATGTTGCAGAATGTTTAATGAGGGAGTGATTGTTATAATGAATTCGTGAAGAGATTTTTATTTTTATTTCATTAATAAATTGTAGTGTTTGCAACAGTGATGTTTCATTGATGTACATAGTGTTTACATTTGATGTTGTGTGGGTATTAATTGACTACATGTTAAAAGAGAGTTGCTGAATGAATTTTTTGTGAATTTGTAAGACATGTTTATTGAAAGTACTTGTTTGGATTTCTTGTCAATTGTGCAAAATATAATTTTTGTTGTAGTGAAGTTTAGTTTCTTCGTGCATCTATGTGTATTGTGGTTTTAGAGTATATTTAATTGTATTGCACATTGGTTTCATTTAAATTTGTGCTTTGGGTAGGATGTGTTTGTCATTAACGAGTAGTTTGTCTTGTTTAATTAGTTTGATGTAGTTTATAGTAGGCCTATGTATTGAAAGAAATGTGTGATTGATAAAGAAGTACTGAAGAATTAAACAAGTGTACAGTTGCAATTAGGTGTGTCTTTTTGATGAATGCTAGGGGTACTTTTGTTTAGATATTGTGGAGGGTTGATTTATTTGTTTGTAAAAGGAAAGATGTGCTATGTAAATATTTGAATAATTTGTCATGTTTAGATTTTCATAGACAGTTATTGAAGTAACTGTTAAATGTATTTTTATAGTAAGTTTGTGTTATGTAAGACTAAGTACATATAAATATGCCAAGATGTGTAGCATTCTGAAAAGAGAAACATGAATAAAGTCATATCCAAAAGATGGGAAAAAGAAAATTAAAACTTAGAAATATCAAGTAGGTATGACAGTTTCCCCTAAGTGTTTCCTGTTGGACAAAGGTGTAGATAAAAATTGCAAGATGTTTGGTTTGATAATTGCCATTATCATTGTCATCATCATGATTTGTGAGGTTTAGGTGTGCCTTGTCCCCTGAAATCTTCCAGGTGTTTTCATTGTCTTCATCTCTTCTTTGGTATTCCTTGCTGTCTTGCTCCTGTGTGTTGGGTCTTAAGGGCTAGCTCTGGTAGTGTTTTTTCTGTATTTTGACATGTTTGAAGTAGTATTGACTGTGATATTTATTTATAACTTGACACTCCTTGAATGCTGTTGTTCATGTGAGCTGTAGTCATCATAGTGCAGGTTTGTGAAGTAGATGTATTATGGATGGTGCTGTTATTGTATTGTTTGCTTTGTCTGTATGATGAAGTTTGAAAATATTTTACATATTATCACAAAAGATGTGACTTTTATTGTGTTTAATTTTTGGCTTTTGTTTTTGAAGTCCACTTGTTGTTTAGTTATGTCTTGAAGGTAATGAAATCTCTATACTTTCCTGTGTATTATTATCTTTACTGTTTGAATTATTTTCTGCAAAAGGAGATGTGTGTTATGCCACATTACATATTGATAGCATATTTTTGTGTTTTTATTTAATTGATGAGCATATTTGTACATTGCTTTATTTGTTTGCATGCAAAATTTTTGTTTGGTGTTTGAGGTTGAGTTTTATTTATCAATTGTTTTTTGCTCAGCATTTTGTGACAAACTAAACTAGTTGGCTTAGTTGAAATTGAATATTGGTGAGAGTTGATATCCTTGTGTTAGATTGCTTGCAGATTGAAAGTGTTGTGAGTTTGGTTGCCAAGAATACTGTGAATTTTTCAGTTTTGATAGAAGGTTGTAATAGTTTCAATTAGTCTTTGAATTTGGATTTGTTTCTGTAAGAATTGGTGAAGGTTTTTTTTAAGTTCATTGTCATGAGGTCATAGTCTAGTCTGTAAGTAAAATGAGTATTTTTTTCCCCCCTCTGTAAGTGTGCATTATAATTTGATGAATAAATGTGACATCCATTATGAATCCAAATAGTTGTTTTGCTATGCAATATTGACTGTATTTGATAAATTCATTTTTAATTGTGCTGGGAAATAATGTTGGTGCTGATGGAGGGTTATTTCTCTGTAGCTACTGCAATACCCATGTTGTCTTTTTTGTTTGTTTGTTTGTTTGTGTGTGTGTAGTTTTGTTGTTGTGAATGCATGGGTATAAGTTTTCTGCGTATAATGTTGAATATGTGTACTACCAGGTTATGAAATTTGTAATTTGGGTGTATGTTCCAATGTTCATAAATGGCTTTGTGTATTGCTGTTTTTTTGTATTTTCTGCTGCAGTTTGGACATTTTAGAATTGTGTTAGTGGAAATGAATCTTGAAGTTGTTGATATTGAGGATGTTGTGCCATAGTGTTTTGTTTTTGTTGTTCTTTTCTTATTGTTTATATCTGTTTGGCCTGTGATGACTATTTGAATATTCGTGAATATTTTTATGTAAAGAATTTTTCTGTGGTTTTGTAATTTTATTTTTTAGTTATGTTATGTTATGTTATGTTATGTTGTTTTATTTGTATATTTGAATCAATAAATTAATTGAGAGATGTGAAACAGTTATTTTTGACATCAAATACTTAACAGTTCACATGACATGACCAATGGCATTTGTGTGTTTGGATGTCTGTCTGTATGTCTTATTTTTGGTAGATGTTTTTAGCATTAAATGTACTGGCAGTGTTCAGTAGAGCTATAATTAATGTGGTGTAAATATTTTTTGTTATTTATAACTGAATAACTTCAATTACTTCTGGATTTGTAATTTTTTACTAATACTACAGGTAGATATATACTTAGAACATGAGCAAGCACCCAGTTCTATTTGTCTAGTCTCATTTGTAGTTGTGTGTGCTCTCTCTCCTCTCCCCCCCTTGAGGTGTATGTAAAGATATGTTACTAAATAAGAAAGGAATGTGTTTGTTTGTAAAGGAATTTGTTGAATAAACACTTGACCTCATAATTAGTTTGTGTACTATGTCAATACACAAAGATGTGCATTATTGAGTGTAAGTTGTGAATGTGTGTTATACATTAATTAATTTCCTCCACATCCATCATGTTTCTGAATACTTACTCATTACCCACCTTTTTTTTTTTCTTCTTTCGTCTCTTCGAGCGTGTTCAGTGATTGACTATTGACTACATTGGTATTGCTTGAATGCTCAGCCAATTGATGGAGTAATTTTTGTGAGCATTGTCGTTATCACCTCTGCTCTTTGTATCTCAATTTGTATTTTAATAACTTCATGTATATGTATTTTGTTCAAAAATGGTTTTAGTATTGCTGTTTTAAAAATGTGAGGGAACATTGCTTGGGATTGTGAACATTTGTGTAAATGAGGAAATAGGTGGTTCCAATACGTAAAGTACAAGTGCAAGTGCAATGTTTTTATGAAAAAAATGTTTTCTTTTTGTGCAGAATATATGTTTGATAGCTTTCAATATGGGTGTAGTTTGATAAAGATGTAGGATTTATGTTTGGAATTTGAATATAGGTAATGTTGCATGATTTTTGAATATTTTAAGAAAGATTGATTGGTGAAAATGTTGGTAATTTTCTTTTGGCAGTTTGTTCATGTTTATTAGTACCAGTACAAAGTATGTATTTTGTCCATTATTGTGCATGCTGATATTTTTTTGTTAAGTAAATTAGTAGCTAACATTTCACATTTTGTTGTTTGAGCAGAAGCAAGGTTCTTTGGAAGACCTAAATTTTTTTGAAAAATGCTCTATATTGATAGTTTTGTAAGAGGTGAGAACTATTTAGTATGGATTTGTCTCTGTTTATACCTTTCATTAGTTTTTGAATTTACTCCATAAATTTACTTCAAGTAAAGAGGGAAGGATGTATTTTAGAAAGGGTTGTGTGTGTTTCAAAGTGAAGGTATCATCTTGACTTCAGTGTAATTGTTTTGGTACAATGAGAGAATGTGCATATTGTGTGTTGGAACTTTGTACTGAAGTTTGTTGTGATTGTGTATTTTATATTTGACATGAAAGTAGAATATAGTATGAATTCAGAAAGTTCATAACCTATGAGAGAATGGTGTTGAAAGTTAAAATAATGAACTGTGTTCATATATTTCAATGAATTAATGTATTTTTTTTTATGTTCACAGATGTGTGTAAAGAAGGTTGGTGTGTTTGAAAGAAGAAGAAAAGTTGTGGATTGTGTTTGTTTTGTTTGAAGATATTAAAATGTATCAATGAGTAAATTATGCTTGAAATAAATAATCTGCATAAATTTTTCATTTTTCTAGAAAATTTTTATTACACTCCTTAAAGAATGCCCTAATGATCCTTTGTGTTCTGTTAAGTTTTTTAATTTGGTTTTAATGATCCTAATGGCACAAGTAAGCTGAAGTGTTATTATTCCTTAGTGTAACTTTTGCTCAAATTGCATTGAATGTTTCCTACAAGTTCTTTTAAGTTTCCCAGTTGTTAGTGATACCCCTTGACTAAGTAGGTAACTGATTTAACTTACCATTTCTTAGCGTGTGCATCAACTTTTGTAGTTGAGTTTCATTGAATGTTTCCAGATTTATTGAAAGTCGCTAAGTTTTCCTTCAGAGCTCAAGTTCTGTATAGCGTTCTCTTGGAAGTTTGTGGCTTTGCATATACCATTTGCTTAGTGCTTGCCTGATAATGTTGGCCAAGTTTTAGTTTCAATGTTTCTTTCCTTTCTTCCTGTTCCTGTTTGATAGTTTCCTGTGGAGTTTCTTCAAGTTCAGAGTTCGCTCCTGTTCCTTCCGAAGTGTCCTTCAGCTCAAAATTCCTGTAATGGAATCTGCCTACATACTAACTTATGTTAATAGGAAATGAAAGAAGAGTGTAATTTAAGTACCCTTTATTACATCAACTTTCTCTTAATTGCCTAAAAGGGGGAGTAGGGGTAGCTGGCCCAGCCTGGCCGAGCCGTGCAGTGTGCTGTGTGCTCCTTTCGCTCCTTTCGCTCCGACGCTCCACGCTCTCACGGATTACCTATGTGCCACAGCCCCTGGCCGGGCCAGGGGGGGGCAGCTCACACTCCTCCACACAAACTCCTCCAACAGGATCTGCACCTGAAACAATACAAGTCAAAAAATTAGCACATACATTTATTCTATTTTATTTCTAAATCTTAAAGATTAGGAAACAAGGAAAGTTGTTAAGGAAAAAATAAAGATTTCACAAGGTAAGATTGAGGACATGGCAAAGGAGGGGATAAGCAGGTAAAAAGGAAAAAGGATTACAACTTACAAGGATTACCATTATACATGGAACACAGGGGTAGGAAGTGCAATCTCAACACTACAGAAAGACGTGGAGGAAAATGGGAAACCAACCTTACAGTCCAATATGACAATTGATTGGAAAAGGAGAAGAGGGATGTACATACTATTTTAATAAAAAGGTAGAGG
>BOPP01000385.1:284959-297605 GCA_017312745.1 Gryllus bimaculatus | reverse complement strand
AAAAATTAAGGACAAATAGACAAAAATTTGATGTGCAATACTGAAGTGAAGAGAAAGGGAGCAGGACAGAGGAGGATACAATATATTATATACTACTAAGGACATTTAGGTTGAAGGAGACTTCTACAGAAAAGGCTTAAAATAGGTATATAAATTCATGGAACAAAAAAATGAGGAAGGATAAATAAAACAGGTAAAAAGGATAGAGTAAGGAGAGAACATACAACTTATCTATTATAATTTATTGTCAAAGGAAAAAATTGGCAACAGGATTACACAGGATTTCAATTCACAAAGGTAAGGAAAAGTAATAATTTCCTATCCTGCATTTCTATCCTGCAAACTAATCAAACAAAATTATGACACTGAAGGGGAATAAAAATCTAAGAAAAAAATATGAGGATCAATTACCACTTACATGCAATAAATAGCCCTAAACTTAAATAAATGAACAAGATTTTCATTTTAGATCAATTAATTCTTTTCATTTAGAACAGGAAAAGAACAAAGATCAGGGAATATTCTAAAAAAAAAATTACATCTCTGAATATTAACATCATTCTTTACCTCCTTAAAATATTCTTCCTCACAAACTTAGGTCCCCACCATACTAAATAAATCCTTTTCAATTTAACCATATTCATTTACTGTTAAATATACACATCTAAAATACATTAATACATGAAAACAGGACTTATCTGCACAAAGATAATAAAAATCCTTCACTTATCTAAAATTGCAAAATAAAAAATGAATAAAAATTTTGAACTCCTATAATTTGAAAAATTACTTTCAGATTAAGCTCATAATATTTTCAATACCTAAGTAAAACATTCCCACTGCACTGTTACAATTTAGAAATTTAATAGCAAAAGGCACAGGAAAAGGACATTACTCAACATTTTTATACAGCACAAATAGACCAAAGTAACCAATTTACCATGAATAAATTACAAAAACAAATCTTATTTCTTTTTATTACACACAAAAATTCCACATTTGCCAAACATTAATTCAAAAAACCATTCAAAGAAAAAAAAAAAACAACATTTCCCTTCCATTTACCTACCCATACAAACTTACCTTTTCAAACTTCTCCCCTCACTCACAACATTACTTTCATATAAGTTTTCAATACATTCTTTTCAAAGAAATATATTTTTACCCTACTTTTCCTACATTTATATTCCAAAAATTTACACAGACACTGTATGTAATATCCACTGCAAAAATTTCAATTTCATCATTAACAACAAAAAAAAAAAAAAAAATTTTCATTACCTGATTTCAACCAGTATCTCACACCCTATTCTCTACTCAAGCATACTACATCACTACATGGACATCCACTTTTCAATGTCATCCTAACATCCACAATGCTTTTCAACACTTTCAAATTATGCAACTCTTTTTCAATCCATCTTTGCAATATCCCAAGACATCTAACTTTCATATACTTCACAGCACCACTAACCATACCTACAGAAATTCTGTTCCTCCTATTTTTAGTACAATTACCTACAGCAATAAAGTACAAGTGTTATGAATTATGATTAGCTTTCATTCACACTTCAAGGTATCATACCTTCAATTAACAAAGGCCCTATCTACACATACCCCTATGTCACTCAACTAAAATAATGAAACATACTAACACTCCCCAATACACATCTTACAACAAATGTGGGTACATCAATACTATCAGAAATAACAAACATAAAATAATACAATTCAAAAAGTGGATAAACAAAGTAATCAATCATCTACCCAATTTCTTTCCTTAAAGATTTCAATTCACTTCAATTCTTTCCTTTTCAAAACAAAATAAACATTTTGTACAAAAGCAATACTTTGTTCACAATACTATGATGATATTAAACATCAGGGGCCATCCACAAATTACATTACACTCAAGAGCACCTCTTAGTAATGCTTATATTAATTAAAAACCCTTTCAACATTCTCTCAAATAATTTCATTTATTTAGTCTTGTACCAATACATTACCATTCACAAATTACATTCAAAAATAATTTATACATTGGAGATTTTACATAATAAAGAATATCCAAAAACAGATCTATAGTACTCTACAATCCTATTGACATTACACAGTAAACTGAGCCTATGCAGCTTCCACAACAGCTTCTGCATTTCTTTTCAAATTGCCACCTACACTTACTCCTTTCATTTCTACTTGTCCCCAATATAATTATGTGCAGCCTATACCACCCACCAATTCCCACAATAATACAATTTCATATACATTAAATACAACCAACGGGGGAAAGGACGCAAACGGATAGCGAGGGTGGAAGACGGGAGGTGAGTAACACGCGGAGCCCAGGGCAGAGGCGGGGAAGAGGCGTGGCGGGTGAAAGAGTGACGGAGCCTGCTGGCGGAAGCGGGGGCGGGGGCCGGGTCCGAAGCGATGGCATGCCAAACATCCGGACGGAGGTGGCAGGGCGCAGCCGGGATTGTGGGTAGTGGCAGAGTAGGCGTCGAGCGCCCAGGAAGGGACGACGGCGCTGAAGACAAGCGGCGATGGAGACAGCCGGGTGGAGGCAAGGACGGGGCGGAAGCGATGTACAAGGCGAAAGCATAAGCACATGTGAAGTCAGAACAAGAGATTTAGCGTTGCCAGGTGTATTTCAGCGGGCAGTCCACCCCCCCCCCCATATAGGGAACATTTTATTCAAAACCTTCGTGATAAATTTTTACGTAATCTAAAGCCGTACAGTCAGAGAAAGTAAGGATAGGACAATCGCGTTTTATCCTTTTCCACAAAACTTATAGAAAGTTCGGCTACCCATTTACAATCTCATTTCTCCATTCTCTGAAAAAAATATTAATACTAAAGTTGTTTTATAAAACAAGTACATAAAATTTAAAAACCATTTTAACTTTCTCGCGCTTAAAAAGGAAATTCTTAAGAGAAATGTAATGCTACGCGAAAAAAACTTGAATTTGTGCCGGAAACACTTATTACAGAGACCCGGTTCAATATGTAGGTAAATCTGGTAGCTACATTTAGAAGATGAAACACGCGGTGTAGCCACAATACCTGTTTTGTGAGACCTTTATACAGACAGATTGACAGATCTGTCGGTGAACAACGCTAGCTGCTAAACCATTCAGCCTATTTTCTCCAAAGTTGATATTCCCCAATCGATCTGGCTGATGTCACGGCCCCTTCAATTTCAAATCAATATTCTCATTTGTGGAGCGGGAATACCTCACATGAAGCCTTTGGGACATTTTCAAAATTTAAATAAAATGGTGCCATCCATTTCCATTTACTCTCTTGGTGGATAGTCTGAAGGACCTTTAAGGTAATGTCCCTGATCTCATGTTCGTTTAATACATTTCTCAAATTTGAAACAAAAAACCATTATACAACTCCAATTATAAAGATACATTTTTTTCATGAAACGTATTAATCAAAAACAGATTTTCAAGGAAGATCATTTTCAATTTTTGAAACAATTTTCGCAGAAGCCTGTTATACGTTTACAAAATCATCTCTTAGAAATTTAAATCCTATTTTAAAAAAAATATGAAATAAAGATTGCTAGACTTTACCCGCCCACTACAGTTAAACCGGCTAATTTACGCAGTTGCACGATACTTAACTTCGAATTATTAACCATATTTATGTTCTTTCCTTTTCAATTGCGTCCTTTAATTGTGTTAAATGTGAAGACTAAAACTTCAGCGATCATTGTTGTTGTCACTCATTGTAACGCCGCACAGATAGCACTATAATCAATGATTTTCGTTCGCGGAAATAATGTATGCTTTGGTATTTTAATATTCTTTAAATATAAGAGTCTAATAATTACATATTTGTACATTTCTTTGCCAACACTATCAGTATCGTATTAATTATTACCTTAGTTATTTCACTAACTCGCGTTCTGCTTATATTTCGCACTAAATGTACTACGATTTAAAATGAGTTCTACAAAAAAACTATTTGGAGACATACTATAAATAGTATACTATACATAGTATTACAACGGTCACTAATGGCGAGAAAGTAAGCGCTGTTTTAGCACTAGTTAACTCGCATTCACCTATTTCTAAATTATACTTTCATTTTAGTTCGATAGGTATGTATTCTAACACTTAATTTCCATTATTACTAGCCTCAACACGAAAAACACGAGTTGCCAAACCACAGATTTCGTTCAAGATCACAAAAGTTAATTATATAAATACTAATTAAATTATTAGTATTACTTTATATTAATGTATATAAAATATTATGATTTATATTCTTCTGTACTATAGAATATATAGTTTAACAGGAAAGCTTTCAGTTTCTTTTTGAATGTGTGTATCAAGTGTAAGTTTTTTAAATTCACTACAGACTGTTATACAGTCTCACACCTATAAGGAATTTTCACTGTGTAGGAATGCAGATTTTTTAATCTAGGATCATAGTTATGAAATTCAGAGTTTATAGTGACAGAATCCTTGTTTCCCATAAGTGTCTGAATAATACTTCAATGCACAGGAGTGGTAGTTTAAAAAAATTACAAACAGTGGTTTGCAAGACACGTTTGTGAGTTAGTCATTGTTCTCAATATTTGTTTTTGGATGATTGTGCAAATAGGAATTTGAGGAATTTCCTCATAATATTACTCCTTATTTTAGGTGCAAGTCATTCACAGAGTAAGTTACAATTTGACTAAGGGATGTGCAAGGCATAACAACTTGGTAAGCATGTTTAGATATGTGATATGAGAGTTGCGTTTTAGATCTTTAATTGTTCAATCCAAGGAAGGATGTTTGACCTATTTTTACAGGCATGTTTTTTTCATCATTAATTCTGCAGCAGGTTTCTTTAGAGAGTGGAATCCCAAAGTTTACGTAGACAGTTTTACTGGTTTGTAGGCTTTCACGGCCGGAGTCAATATTCTTCATGTCTTCGGGGCTGATGGGCCGTGGTCCAATTGTCAGTCGCCAGTCAGCCACCGGCCCGGACACTTCGCCCGAGACCTCGCCACTGAAGATGCCCACCGCAGTCGAGGGCGAAACGTTTGGCATCCCAGAGCCAATTTGACCACGGCCCATCAGCCCGGAAGACATGAAGAATATAGTTTTACTGGTTTATGAGTATTTCCCTGCAACCATTTTACTACTTCCTTTAAGACCGTTTATGCTTCTTTTTGAAGAGTTTGTTGGTATAATAATGTTTATAACTTAATAATAACGTAATAACTTTAATAATAACGTTTGTGTCATTTGCAAATGGGGTCATTTCCCTCTTTTCCAGGGTCAGGACCATGTCCTTTATAGAAATAGTATGGGGCCTACGATTGATTTTTGTGGCACTCAATTTATCATTCTAGGTTGGGGAAAAAATGGGTAGAACTCTTTAGTGCTAACATGATTCATTTTCACTGCTTGACAACAATTTGAAAGATAAGATTTATCCCATTAATGTGCGATGACTAATTCCCAAAGTTTCAATTTGGATAAAAGTACATGATCGTCAATGTCCAATGCGTCTGATAAATCTAGAAAGAAAAAGAAAAAAAACTGATTTCTTTCTGATATACAGCAACAAGCAGGTCATTTAGAAAGGTTAAGATAGCTGTGTCTGTAGATATACCATTTCTCAATGTATCTTGTCAATGTCATTTGAATTGAGAACATTTTAAGCATCATTAAAAATATTTTCTAGAATACGTGAGAATCCACATAGTAAGGACATTGGTCTCTAATTCATGACCTTTCACGTTATTTCTGAATAGTGGATTAACTTTTGCTTTTCTGAGAATTTTTGGGAAGATAACCGGCATTAAGGAGTGATTAAACACACGAGTGGTTCCATTATGTTTGTTGCAACACTGTTTAATGAAGGTGTCGGTGATCTTATCCAGCCCTGTAGAGAATTGTTTTCATTTACTTTTTGATTTTTTGTATTTCTATGGAGTTAACATTTGTTGATGTGTGGATATTTCACTGAATATTTATATTAAAGAGTTGCAGTTATTTTTTATCCAATTTCTTCTCTCTTTCTTCTCTTTCTTTCGTCTAATGTGTTTGCTACTACTTGTGAGTTGCACATAACATTAGTGTACAAGATTTCAATTGCTTGTGCCATCCTAGCAGTTGTTTGAAAATACCAGCAACAGAAAACCAATATTTTTTGATACACACACTTCATTACGAAAACCAGTTGTATTTTCACAATTTTAATTTTAAGAAGTAGTCCTAGACAAAGCACAGTTAATCTGAGTAAGCTATATTTCTCCTTACATCACTCAAAAAATACTCCTTCTCAAACAATTCAATATGACCTTATTTAAAGATAGGTTTTTGATTAACACCTTTCAGTTACAAAAAAGGTAACTTCACAATTTTAGTTGTAGGAAGGCACTGACTTTTTAATTTTCAAAAAATTATTATAATATACACGAGATCTGCACTATTCTTTTCAGCATCCCTTATGCTACCTAAGTTACTAATTGCATCAAAAAACCTTTTGCAGTTCTGGAGAAAAAAAGTGGTTTTTAAGGGGGGACATAGGCAAAATAACAGACATACATATTTTAGTGTATAAAAATAATTTAAATATAATCTTCAAAATTCATGTTTTTATAATATTCATAAATAAAGTGATTAATGAACTTCCCCTGGGGACACCGCCTTGAAGTAGCACTGTCCGTGCGGGCGGGGAGGCTTGTGTCCTTCGGTGAGGTGGAGGGCTAAGCCGGCGGTAGCATGACTATTTTCTACGCATGACTACTGGTAGGGTCACCCCATGCCAGACAGGCCAAAACTGAGGGGCCAGACTAAGTCGTGTCCTACCACGTCCTATCCATCCTAATCTTAATCGTACATTCTTTCCTATCTTTTGTCCTTCCCCCATAACGTGTTCATATCGTTATGGTTCCTTAATCTACCATTCTGGCATCTTTAACTATCTTGTGCCACAATGCTTTCATCTATTCTATCCGCCTCCCTTGGTCAACTCTTGTTTTTTTCTGACCCCGACGCTATTAGGTTTCGAGGGCTAGGGAGTCTTTCCTCATCTTCCTTCCTTATTTCTTTAGAGTGTAGTAGACAGGTCTTACGCGGCTAGCACCCCAAAAGCATCCAAGTATGAATGGTGCATGATCCAACTGGAGAAGGTGGGATTCACTAACCTTGGGAATTAATTCATCCCTAAAGAGTGGATCAGGGGTAGGCTGGACTCCTTAAGCTATGGTGGAAGCAATGAGCCTAAGGGATGGGAACCCCTGAAATAAAAGCTCCGGTCCTCCAGGTTTGGGGTTTGTGCTGTAGGCCAGCACCCTGCACACGTAAAACATCACACCGCTAAAAATATCAGTTATAGGAATGCCTCGGATATTTCAAAAGGGAAACGACATCAGCAAAGAAAATGGACTGAATATCGGTATATGGAATGTACGAAGTATATCAAAAAGAAGTAATCCAGGAAATGAGAAGAAACGTAGATATAGCCGTCTGGTCTGAAACAAAAAAGAAAGACAAGGGAAGCGAGACCCTGAACAACTTTGTGCACTTTTATAGTGGCGTAAACAAGCATGAAAATGCCAAAGCAGGAATTTCTATTGTTATTGGAGAAAGATTCGGTAAATGTATAAATAGTTGGGATTATATAAACGACCGTCTTATTAAAGTAGTGTTAAAAATCAGAGGAAAATGCATAAGTGTCATAGGAATATATAATTTGAATGATGATGCCCAATGGCTAAGAAAGATGATTTTGAAATGACGCTCAACATGAATTCATTTATCTACTTGCTTGACCAAACAGATTACTGCAGAAGATAAGATTTATCAAGGTTAATGTGCGATGACTCATTCCAAGTTTCAATTTGATAAAAGTACATGCATCGTCAATGTCCATGCGTCTGAAATAATCCTAGAAAGAAAAAGGAAAAAAAAACTGATTTCTTTTCTGATATACACGCAACAAAGGCAGGGTTCATTAGTAAAGGTTAAGATAGCTGTGTCTGTAAGATAATACATTTTCTCATGTATCATGTCAATGTCATTTGAATGAGAACATTTTACAAGCATCATTAAAGTATTTTCTAGAATACGTGAGAATCCACATAGTAAGGGAGACATTGGTGTCTAATATCATGACCTTTCACGTTATTTCTGATAGTGGATTACTTTTGCTTTCTGAGAATTTTTTGGGACAGATAACCGGCATTAAGGAGTGATTAAACACACGAGTGGTTCTTTGTTTTGTTGGCAACACTGTTTTAATTGAAGGTGTGGTGATCTTATCAGCCTGTAGAGAATTGATTTTCATTTACTTTTTGATTTTTTTGTATTGTCTATGGAGTTAACATTTGTTGATGGTGTGGATATTCACTGATATTTATATTAAAGAGTTGAGTTAATTTTTATCCACTTTCTTCTCTTCTTTCGGCTTCTCTTTCTTTCGTCTAATGTGGTTTTGCTACTACTTGTGAGTGTTGCACATAAATTAGTGTAACAGAGATTTAATTGCTTGTGCATCACTAGGCAGTTGTTTGAAAAATACAGCACAGAAAACCATATTTTTTTGATACAACACAATTCATTACGAAAACAGTTGTATTTTGACAATTTTATTTTAAAGAAGTAGTTCCTAAAGACAAAGAAGTTAATCCTGAGTAAGCTTTATATTTCTCCTTTTACATCACTAAAAATACTCCTTTTCAAAACAATTCATATGACCTTATTTAAAGATAGGTTTTTGTTAACACCTTTCAGTTACAAAAGTTAACTTCACATTTTAGTTGTAGGCAGGCACGGAGTTTTTTAATTTTCAAAAAATAATTATAATATAGTTGTGCTGTAGGCCAGCACCTGCAGCACGTAATACATACACGCAAATTAATTCAGTTATAGGGAATGCCTCGGAATATTATCAAAAAGGGAATTACGAATCAGCAAGAAAATGGACTGAATCATTGGTTACTGGAATGTAGAAGTATATCAAAAGAGTAATCAGGAATGAAGAAGAAACTAGATATAGCGTCTGGTCCTGAACAAAAAAGAAAGACAAGGGAAGCGAGACACTGGAATCAACTTTGTGCACTTTTACAGTGGCTTTAAACAAGCCATGAAAATGCAAAGCGGAATTTATATTTGTTATTGGAGAAAGATTCAGTAATGTATAAATAGTTGGGAATTATACAAACGACTCTTATTAAAATAGTGTAAAATCAGAGGAAATAAAAGTGTCATAGAATATATAATTTGAAGTGATGATGCCGAATGGCTAAGGAAGATGAATTTTGAAATGACAGAGGCAAAGAAACCCTTGACGGTATTCAAAGTCCCATGAAATAATATTTGGCGGAAGATTTTAACGGCAGAGTTGGAAGAGACAAGAAATATTGTGGGTCACCATGATGAGGAAGCTTGCAATGACCATGGAAAAAGACTTATAATATTTGTGAAGAGTATGAAATGAAAATTAATAACACTTTCTTCAAATACATAAAGATATATAAGTTAAACCTGGTACCACATACAAAAAACTAAATCTGATAATAGACTCTGTGTAACTAAGCAAAAAACTTCACTCAAAGTCAAGATGTTAGCGTGAAACGGGGAGCCCAATGTAGCGACATTGTTTGGTAATTGCTCAAATATTCATACCATTTACACATTAATAGCACCAGATATTTTAGAAAATAAGGAGGGATTGGTCTATGAAACGCTACAAATGCAAATAAGCAGTCCTTTTCGATGAAAGTAGCATTATTTTACAGAAAAGGTTGAAACTTACTACTGGTGAAACACAGGCTAATAGAAACAATTAATATGGAACACATAAAAGAGTGTATTACCAAACGGCAGAGGAGGCTTTAGGTACTTGTAAAATTAAAACTCGAACTGTAATGTTGGTGGACAAGTTAGAAGAAAAAAGATTAAGAGGAAAGAGAAATGTATTTAAAATGGCCTAGTGAACAAAAGAACAAACTAATTTTACAGTACAAAGAATAAGTAGAGAAGTAAAACAAGAAGTATTATCAAGGAAGAATAATTATGGCTGGATAAATGCGATTAATATAGAACAAATTCATAGTGAGGCACGGAGCTAAGAAACCTGGAAAGTAATTAATCTATTAAATTGAATTGAATTTGCCTTATTGAATTTTTGCCTATTGAATTTGCTTTTGCCTTAAATCGAATGAGAAAAAACAATATGCGCATTAATCAAACTTGGATTCAATAAATGGAAGAGTATTTCGAAAGACTTGCTTCTAAGAGAACAGAAACTTTTCTAAACACACAGGAAGTAAAAATTTGAGCAAAGGGTAAGAACTGCAATTAAAGATTTAGAAAAGCACTTAAGACAATGAAATCCAATAAGGCACCTGGTCCGGGAGATATACGACAAATAACTGAAATATGGTCCTATAAACTGCGCTAATGCTCAAACATGTTTTCAGGTTGCATGAAATGGAAGAAAATCCTCCTCAGGAGTGGCGAAGCGTCTTACTAACACCAATCCATAAGAAAGGATCTAGAGACAATGAACAAACTACAGAGGAATAGCAGTTATCGGTCTATTGGTACTGTTATACCAAAATAATACGACAATAATAGAAGAAGATAAAAAGAAAAAATAGGAGAGGGAACAACGTGGTTTTACTGCTGCAGGTCGGTCATAGACAATATATTTACATTGAAACAACTTATAGAAAAAGAGAACAAGTAGAGGTGTGAGTTATCTTGGGTTTCATTGATCTTCAGCAAAGCGTATGAAATGTAACCGGTTTGCTAGAAGTATGGAAGAAATTAGGATGGACTTTCAAATAGTGAAAACTTACTGGACCCACAAGAATCTTATATAAAGAAATAACACCTCTCCAGAATTAAGTCTACAGCAGCTGCTCGGATCCATTCTCAGTCAGCAAAGGTCTGCGACAGGGTTGCTTGTCTTTCTCGCAACACTGTTTAAAATTATATCTGGCATCAAATTTTTAAGCAGTGGGAGAAACAATGCAGAGTAATGGGAAGCGACGATCGGAGAGTGATATAATTTGTTTAGCGTTATATTTTTGCGAATGGCCAGGTAGTAATTGAAGAGGAATGCAGAAAGAATTTGAGTTTCATGATCCGTAAAACTCAAATGACACTTTTTAAAAGCAGGACTAAATAATATGGACAAGATCCTGAAATACATGGCAGTTGGTAAAAATTAAATAGATCTTGTGGAAAATGGAGGAAAAATGATGGGGTAAACAAATATAAATACCTTGGTGTCCTTTTTAACATAAGGGAATGCCATGACGAAATTTAGAGACGAATAAGGTTGGGGAGAAAGTGACACGAGTATAAACTATCTTATGGAACAAAACATCACTAACACTACTAAAAAGAACGTTTTTACTCCTCGCTAGTTAAGAGTGTTACAAACATACGGTTTCAGAAAGTGCTGGGAGAATCGATAAAAGAACAAAAGGGAAGCTTGCTGGACCTTGAAAATGGACCTACTGGCGTAGAAGCTGCTGTTATAGCAGACGTGACAGAATAGGAAGCGACGAGAGTAAGAATAAATGGATGTCAAGAAATCTATCTTGACGAATAGAGAAAAAACAATCGTCTGGTACGGTCATGTTATCCGAATGACAGACGAAGGTGGCCAAACGAGTCTGAATGGGTGCGACAGAAAGATAGAAGAGATGAAGACCCAGACTTGCATGGCACCAGGGAGTGCAAGAGGCTATGACGCAAGAGAAATGCAGACTGATCTATGGTCCCAATAGAGAGGCATGGAGACAGCGGAGCAAGCGGCGACCAGCTGTAGAGCAACTCGCCGTTATATATATAATTTCAGTTAGTAAACCGATTCATTTTTTTCCAATAACTGAAATTAAACCCGATCTCGAAGAAGGAATCGAGGTAGATAAGATATTCAACACATCTAAACGCACTCTCACACAAAGAAGGTGCAGCAATACACATACACTTAAACACAGTGCGGCCTGAATGGAATCCCAATATATTCATGCAAAAGATGCTCACCGCCATTAAGTACCTGTTGGCTATATTTAATTGAATCTATATTCCCATCAATGTATTCCCTAAAAGTGGTCTGAAGCTATTATTGTGCCGATCCACAGGACCAGGGAGAAGGAAAATCCTGATAAGCAGCTTAGGCCTATTACATTAACATGGTTGCCCTTTGTAACCTGGTACAAAAAAATAGTGAATCAGAGATTGAGGTGGTACTTGGAAAATACTATTTACCCCAATATATAAAGCGGATTCCGGAAAAATCTCAACAATGGACTGTTCTAGCATAATACAAAACAGCAATATAAAGACGGTTTTTTGCTAATAATAGGAAACCCTTAGTTGTAAGCTTAGACGGTGGAAAAAGCCTATGAGATGAACGTTGGAGAAAGACGGGTTGTGAAATTAATAACGTCGCCAAGATTAACATTAACAAGTTTTCATTTAGCAATTTCCTAAATAACGCTTTATAAGATTATGAATAAATGGAATCCTGGTCGGACGCTATCGCAAGTTATGAGAGTGGCGTCCACAGGGGTCAGTATTCTAGTGTTACTAGCTTGTTTTACTTATTAATGATCTCCAGAAAATATTAACCTCCAGCATCATTTCAATATGTATGCGGATGAACAGGCAAT
>BOPP01000385.1:246678-284934 GCA_017312745.1 Gryllus bimaculatus | reverse complement strand
ATTAGCATAACTGGCAAAGATATTACATCATTAGAAGAAAAGGCTCAAAACATCTTAGATGCAGTCATAGAATTTTCAAGGAAAACCGGGCTCAAGATTTCAAAGACTAAATCCACTTTCATAGTTTTTTCTAGAAAACGATCTCATAGAAGAAAACATTGAACTAAAATTAGGACAGCATAAGTTGGTACAGAGTAAGGAAATTCAAATGTTAGGAATGATTTTAGACGAAAAGATGACATGGATTCCGCATATCAAGAATTTAAATAACGAGTGCACCAAAAGAATGAGCCTTGTCAAAGTCATTAGCCATACGTCCTGGGGAGCGGACTATACGATTATAAGGAGAACTTATCAGGCAATCGTCAGATCAAAATTGGGCTATGGCTGTATACTATACGATGCGGCCAAGAAGAACATCAAGAGACTGTTAGATCCTATCAATTATACGGGAGCAACACTCACGTGTGGTCCTTTCAAGACCAGCCCAACAATGAGTACTTTGTGTGAACAAGATTTATTATCATTGGAAAAACGTAGAAGAAACCTAATTATGGGGTATACGATTAAAGTGGCAGCCAACAAACTGAATCCAATAAATAAAGTGTTCGAATATGCATACAAACATTATAGAACATTAGCTATAAAAAGTAGCTCCCGAGATCCCTAGCAATAAGAGCAATTCAAACACTAAAGAAGATACAAGAGAAAATGCCATCCCTAAAGATGGCGCCTGTACCCGACTATGCCCCCTGTAGAATACGAAACATCAACGTTATTGAATTTGCAAATATCCTTAACAAGCAGAATACTAACCATCGTAAAATTGGTGCTCAAATAAGAAATGAACTAGCAAAATATGATGGTTACAATACAATTTATACTGGTGGCTCAAAGATTCTAAACAACGTAGGTTGCGCATTAATAGCTTCATGCTAGGTGATCACAAAAAAAATTACCGGATGACTTCTCAGTGATATCCAGCGAATTATATGCCAT
The DNA here is from genome assembly GCA_017312745.1 of Gryllus bimaculatus. Classification (NCBI taxonomy): domain Eukaryota; kingdom Metazoa; phylum Arthropoda; class Insecta; order Orthoptera; family Gryllidae; genus Gryllus; species Gryllus bimaculatus. Next base: position 283,935 of record BOPP01000385.1, on the reverse strand, counting down.
AGCTGAGGCTCTTAAATTCATCAAAAGGACCAATCCAAAAAGATTTATGATAACACACTCTAAAAGTGCTGTATCTGCTATAATGAATCTATCCATTGATAATGTATTGGTAGAAGAAATAGTTGGAAAAATCAACCATTTGAACACTGAGGGTAAAGAAATAGCTTTGTGCTGGATACCTTCGCACGTTGGCATTGCAGAAAATGAATTGGCAGATAGAAAAGCTAAAGAAGCAGCGCGAACCGAAGTTCGAAGTGATATACCAGTAAGCTATCAAGAATACCTCAAAAGGGGTAAGAACAAATTAGCTGACCTCGACAGTAAAGAATGGAACAACTAACAGGGTTGCAAATTAAGATCAGTTAGGAAACTTGATGATAAACCAAAGGTCACTTTCGGCAGAAACGATCTGGTCGTCTTAACAAGATGTAGAATAGGACACAAAATTTTCACACGGCTACTTATTGAACAGGACGGATGCTGATAACTAGTGTGTGCAAGATCCCTCTTTCAGTAGAACATTTGTTTGCCCTGAATATGAAAGTGCAAGAAACAAGTACAAACTAAGTTCTCTTAAAGATATCAATAACGAACAGTGCATTAAATTCATTTGCTTTGTAAAGGAAATTGAAAGTATAACAATATATAACCATATATGTAAAATTCTAAGTTACTGTGTTATTTTGTACTGATTGAGTATTATTAAGGTAGTCGCCAATAACTATGTAGTTGATGCGACTGTAAATAAATCAAATCAATCTTTTTTCCCCCACATTTATTTCAACAATTTTTTAATATTTATAAAAAAATTAAAAGGTCATTTTTTTCAGAAATTATTTAACATAATTCTTCAATTTTTTTTTACACATACCAGGTTGTAAATAATTGAGAGGGGATTTAATATTGAAGGATGAGAAACTTTAATAAATGGTTCAATTTAGAAATTAAAATTACTTCATTTCAATAAACATCTATATAAGAAATTAACTCGTGATACAAACATCTTTTGCTCTCAAGGAAACATTAAATATATATTTTAAAACAATGCTGCACAACTTTAGAATTCTAATTTTGAAGAAAAAAGGTACATAAATATTCCAACACTGTACAGAACATGTTAAGAAAACGTGCATAGAGGTTTTCTTTTGATAACTTGCATGATTTTTTCCATTAAAATGCCCCACATTAATATTCTTCATTTTCTTGTCTCCCTTCACACACTTCAGTTTTCTTTGTTTCTGTGCAAATTTGGCACATTTTCCACTTCATGCAGCAATCCATCTCATCAATGTCTTCAAAAATGTTCACAGTAAATGCACTGGGAGAGAAACCTTTATTTTTAATTACCTTACGTCTACCTATATTGCCATCATTAAAAGTAATTACAGCATCACATGCTGCAATATTTACAACTTTGGAAGATACAAATAATGTTTTAGGGCACCTCTTCAAAATGATACAATTAAAGCTCTCATTGGAATTTTGTGTCTTCCCACCAGTTCATTTTTCCAGCAAACTGGTTTTATACAATGGTCTAAAAAAAGGGCTTGATGGTATCCATAACAGATTTTTGGGGAGATTATTTTTGTGCTCATATTCGCAACCTCTTGCTTGCATTTTCTTACATTTGCAACATAATTCCGAACACAAACCATGGGCAGGATTTTCATTTGTAGAGAGAAACTACTTTACTCATGTCCTCTACACTTGAAATGATGTTCTCCATTGCCATTCCGTAAGAGCTCTGAATTTATTTACTTTTTTTGCTTAACAATATTTCTTCCATTTATTGGTTTCACATCATCTTATTTCTTTTCTTTCAAATTTTGAACTACTTTCAATAATCTACTCCCCATTCTCTTTTGGAAGTGTCCAATGCATTCAAGTTTTTCAGTTTTATTCTCTTCATAAGACAAACTTTCACCCAGTCTTGAAAGCACTAGTCTCCATCACCTCAATATTTTATGCATTTTATGTACCATGCTTCTATCAATCTATGAAATATTTTCTTACCTGCTGCCTCCATTCCTCCACTTGAACCATCAATTTCTGAGACATGTCTTGTTATGTTTCTCTTGCCATTCTTTATGAGGATCATTATCTGGTTTTCACAGAGCATTCTAAGCAAGATTTGTTTACTACCCACATATCCACCACAGCATGTGTCCACTACAATTACTGTGCATATGCAGTGACTGGTTTTCATGATTCATTCATGTGCCATTACAAGACACAGACCAGTAGATTCAGCATTTTTACAGCACCAACATCTGCTTTTAACATACTTTCCTCTGACACTTTGGAGACAGAACTCAGCAGAGTATTATTTGCTGCTGTAAACCAAGCAGATGGCGAAAGCATATTCATCATCTCTGATAGAAGATTGCCACTGTTTTCCAAATCCCACACGTCTAAGACCATGAACCAATGTTACATTAGCCTCATATTGCCAGTTACAAGATTTTGACGTCTTCTCAGTTATCGCATTGCAACTGTCACATAATTTGTAAATTACAAGCAATGCTCACTCGCTTCCATCATCACGAAATCTCAAACAAAGATTAGTGTAAATCCACTTGAGTTCACCAGAATTTCACAGCTCAGTCTGCATTTTCTGACATTATGCACTTTAAGGCGTGGATGTAAACATATGAAGTTTCTGGTACTCTGCCCTTATGTAGATTTTGCACTCTGCTCTTTTTTATCGTCCAACACTGATCGCCATTATTTTCATAATAAAAATCACCACAAAATGCTATCGAAACGCTATGTAAAAACTGCACTCAATACGCCACACAGTTGAAAAGAACTCAGGTGAATCTCTAAAGTTACAACCCATGCCACCTAAAACCACCAATACATGTAGGCACCTAGGCACTAAAGTTTAGGTGGTATTGGTGACAACGAATACCGCCAAAACGCATCATGGCCTTCTAGAAATATATTAGAATGTCCTGACAAAAACACGCACGAAAACTGTCTTTTCAACGGATGTCTTTGCAGCATTTATGACAAAAAAGACTGTCTCCGCTGACGGGGGCATAGCACCGCGCGGACCCGCGCTCTTTACATTTTAAAGGACACTTCGCGGCGTCGTAGAAACTTCAAGCTTTGGGAGAATGCTCCTAACACATGAAGCTAACTTACAGTGAAATAAAAATTTTCGCCATATTTGCCAAGGTCTTCATTAAAGAATTAAAATTGCCTTCACGAAAGCACTAAAAATATTTCTGTTTTTGAAAAAATCAACATGACATTTAAAAAAATCTTATTGATGAACACATTTCACAAACAAAAAAATTGTATCTTCTTAATTGTAGTTTTAGGAAGACGAAAAAATGTTCTATTGCTGCACTTTTTGAAAAAAAGGATTTTTAACTAACATGAGAACCTACTGCCCCATTTTCTTAAACGTCCTTCACGTTCCCAAAAAATATTTAAATACAGCAAAAAACTGAGCTATTTCATTGAAAATGTTCCAGGGGCTTCAATTTAATTCTAGAAAGTACTTTATATAGTTTCAAATTCAAAGGTCCGTAACCTCAGATGAAACCGGGAAATTCCGATTTTCGAGAAAAATCGACCGAACGATTTACATTCATTCAGTGAAAAGAAACAACAGTGAAAACTAAGTGATGTATGGGGGAAATTATCTGCGCACGTTTTCTTGAGTTGCAGAATTCTTTCCCGTCATTTAACTATAAATAGTTGAGATATTTAAATAAATAAAATGACATTTAACACAAAAAAAACAGTCACAAATAAATAAAAAAAAATTTAAAAAATCTCAAGATTAACAATATTTGAAAAATAGTCATTTTTGTTTCCGAGTTACAGAAAACTTATTTGCAGCGGTACACGAATTGCAAGTATGATTTTTATGCATTGCTAACAAAATAGTAACTCGCCCTTACCTCTACTCTTACCATTACAAGCAAAAGGAGCCTTCAACAAAACGTGCGCATAGTGAAGCCACAGAAGCAAAACAAGGGGCCATCTCAGCATTGGCTCAATGGATCAGGGAAACAGGACAAAAACCTGATCGAGGTGGGGGTCATTGACCCGAAAGCTGAAGTATATCATGTTACAAATATATTAGTCTTTCAAAAAAATATACAATACAAATGCAAACTAATTTATTACATATCACTTTTGTTAAAATAAACATTTTTCCTTTTTGATAATCAGTATAGTCTTTAATTGCACAGAAACGGTTATGCAGCAGAAAATATTTTACTTTTAACTTAAATTTGTGAACCGACCACTTGTTTAATGGCATCTGGCAGTGCGATGTACATTAACGTACATTCATTGTTTGTGGATATCTGATAGTGAGCTGTTGATACTGACTTCATGAACGTGAGTTTTACGACGTGTTGTAATTATAAATCGGTATTGCGATGAAATATGATACCGTTAAGTAAGTCACTTTTGACAAATCTTACAGATTCGTAAATATATAGGCAAGGCAGTGGTAAGATTCGTAGCTCAATGAAGAGAGGCTTGCAAGGGTAACGCGGATGGATTTTTTTCATTATTCGAATAATTTTCTTTTGCAATCTAAAGGTTTCAGTACTACACGATGAGTTTCCCCAGAATGTTATACCATATCTCAGGCGGGAATGTACATTTTCAAAATACAAGCAACGAGCTGCATGAAGGCTGACAGTATTTGATAGAAATCTGAATGCGTAACATAATTAAACACTAAATTAAGTTTATTTTGTTATAACTACATTCCATTTCAGATTTCACTGAATTGAGATACCTACAAATTTTGTTACCTGAACATCAGCAAATTGCACGTTATTAATTTTCAATGAAGCATGCGATTTGAAATTCAAAAAGGCATTGAAACTGTTTTCCCTTCATTTGTTATAACTAAACCAATTTGAAACTTTTAAAAATCTTACTATTTATTTCTTTTGCAATGAACATTCGTGTCATCGCCAAACAGAACCGTTCTTCCGTTTTTATTAGACGACAGCGTATTGTTTACATATAACAGAAAGAGTATAGGAGTTTAGGCGCTAGCGTTATTCACAGAGAGAAACGGACGGACAGACGTTCTGCCGTCAACTGTATCAAGAACCCACAAGGATTCCTTGCTTGGGCCCTGTAATAAGCTTCTTTCCTGCCGAAATTGGCCGTTCCCAGCATTATTGAACTTTCTCTTTACCGCGTAAGCGGTAGCGAGAGTCAAAATAAAATTTGAAGCCTGGTCTTTTCATTGTCCAACGTAATTTTTTCCTTTACACAATTATTCTTGTGATCTTTAATATATAGCTGTCTCTTAATTAAATGTTAATGTGTTAACTACACGACTACTGCTAAACCTCGGTCGGTACCTACATTACAAAACAATGCGACTTTATGCTTCCTTAAAGATTCAACGAATGCTGAATGGCATTTCTTCGCTTCGCAATGCTATTCCTCTATTAGTAAGGAACCTTATGACGTAGTGAGGCGTGTGCGTGCGCGTGCGTGCGCGCGTGGGGGGGGGGCTATAATATTCTCAATAACAGCTAGCCTTTAATGCTGACGGGAAACGTATTTACGTATGAAGTTATTTAAGAGGGCTGATCATTATGTATTCTTAGACTAGCTAGGAAGCTAGTATACTTTTCTTCGAAGGCAAAGTCATGTATAGTAAGTATTCGTTTGGAACAATCCGATTTCATGTCGTACACGCATTACTATCCTGTAAACCTTATTAAAACAAAAATAGAATCAGAAGATTCACAGATTTTCAGTGAAAGCGTTGATGTGAGTTACAGGTTTTCCATTTTAAATAGTTCCTAGTTTTACGTATTCGATTTTACGATCTGAAAACTAACTTTTCTGAAGACGGCGTTTCTTACCGACAACGAAATTTATTTCCCATCGTGCAAAAACTTATTTTACACTATTACAACGTTCATTATTCTCGTATTTTGCCACATTCTTTACCATAAATATTTTGGAAGAATCCTTCAATTCGTTGGTCTTGTTACCACGAACCTTCCATGGACGAGGTTTGAGGTGGCAATAAAATACATTCATTGTGTTTTGTTGATCGGAAATATTTTTCGTGAGATTTTATTTTGTTGGGGAAATCTACCAAAAACTAAACATATTTTCTGGTTTTTTCTTATTTTCAAAACAGCTTTGACCCTTGCAATACCTAACACACCATAAAGTTCTTAGTGTAAACAGTTTCTTTTAGTACACTAACTTTAGTTGTCGAATTTAGGCAGGGTCTTAAAGGGTCTTCGAAGATTCTCTTCGAATGGATTACATAAACCAAATATTTGTTTCAGCCGAAATACGATTTAACATTTTACGCCCAATGCATGGCAATTAACAAAAACATGGATAACCTTTGGATTAACAATAATTAAAACCGACCAATAACTCAGGCACACTCAACACCGCACCAACTCTCAAATTCTCACTGAGCAGGTTCGTTTCAGTTCCCAGAGTGCATTTGGCCAGAAATGGCTGCAAACCGCCGAACAATCTACATTCTCCCACTGACGCGATCAGTAAGAGGGCGCTTGTCGCCATGTAAAAGAATAAGAACCGCTGAGGCCGGCTGAATCCTCGAGAGCAGGCGGCCATTTCTATTGAAGCTCTAACATTAAATATTCCTTTGCCGTCTTTATGTTTTATGACTATTACCCGCATGTCCCGAAACTAATATTGGTTAAATGTTTATATATTAATTATCCAATTTTTGTCTAAAGTATTTTAAATGTAAATTGATGACAGGGTGCTTCCCCACATTACCCTAAGAGAGATCGAAGTTTCTTTTTCTTAAATTAAAATTGCACGTATGTTAGAACTAAATGATCACGATGAACCATTTTCTTATTTATCCGTCTAAGATCAAAATGAAATAAAATGATTAAAATATATAACTGAAACAAATTCACTGCATGTTGGCAGAGAAGTTTCTTTACAAGTTAGGTTTTTCATACAATTTTCCTTCACCCGTTGCAGATACAGCCCTTTGTTTGGATTCCGGACAAATTTAGCTTCAATTTGCGTAGATCTTGCTTGTGGTAGAAATACAGACAAGGTTGTCGTTTGCTCTTTTAGTATCTATACTCTAAAATTTTATTTCTAGTTCATTTATCGATTCAAATTCATTTTCTATGAGAGAAAATTTATTGTTGATAAATGTTGCTGACCTCACTAATACTTTTCTTCGTATTTAAAGTTTAGTAAAAGGGCAAGAAAGGGATTCTGAGAAAAGTGCACAGGTCTACTGCTTCTCCCATTACGTCATAGTCTCCTCTTATTAAAAAAATCTTTTATTGCAGTGAGTGAAGTGGTTATATTTACATGATTAACAGTGGTAGTTACAGTAAATTCAAAAATTTTCACAAAAGGAAACTTTAAACGCATTCAAAAAAGTAGTGGCTATTTGTACAGACTGAGGAAAACGTACAGGAAAAGACCCTGTGCGCAAATGCGTTTTAAACTCCCTCTCTCATGAGGAGAAAAGTTTCGGAATTTAAATTATAATATACAGAAAGCCTATGTTACTGGCTGAAAGACCAGACAGAAAATAAAAATGGCCTTCTGTAGAGAGAGAAAATTACACTACATGGCTTGTGTCCATGAAGAAAATTACGCTCAAATATACAAGAGTTTTAACAATTCATGCCTTACGTAATAGACGAATGTCTAGGATCATACAACACAAAACTAAGGGCACCCGAAAGGTATCCTATTAACCAAATTAATATCGTCATCTACAAAATGAGTGATCTTTAACAGTAGACTCAAACTGTTCAGTAAAAACAATTACAGGGATCAGAAAAACTGCTTTAAATGTTTCAAGTCTAATGTGCATGTTTTTGAATGTGCTGACAAAACGCACAACCAATTCTATCGATGACGTACAGTTACTTTTCCAATTTCTGAGAGGCTGAGATGTCCATTTAGGAGAAAAAAATAGTTCCTACCAAGACTGATTTTTCGAGCCCTTCATTCTACATTTTTAGCAGTTTTGAAACTAGGTATGATTATGAAATTTTGGAACTATTCTTTCCTTTCGTTCTCAGTTTCTTCGCTAGAATTTTTAAAGTTTTCGGGTTCATCATGCAGCACTGACACGACTTTCCTCGAGAACATTCAGTATTTTACGCAATTCGCTCGGAACCTCCTTGGGAAGCCCCCAGTGGAATTCTGGGCGGCATAGCTAAAGGATATACTGCCCTAGTGGCGAACTCGTGCAGTCCACCGAGACTAACAATGCTTTATATACAACTTGTAGTAGTGCATCTTCATTTAATGCAGCGTTTTTCTGTAGTCCTTCAGTCGAGTGCTAATCCTTCAAAATAATTAATAAATAAATTAATCCTTCAAAATAAACTGAAGCCGCCCGCCTCAGAAGGCCTTGGCCTCTGTCAAGCTGTGTCAGAAACAATTGCTCTCCGCTACAACCCAGAGCGTGCCGTGGATGTAAATTCCGCCCATCAAGGTGGAAGGCAGACCCTCGACATGGACAGTTTGGGAATTCAACACCTCAGCGGCCATTTCAACTTCAAGTTTCAAGACGGTAGCCCAAGATACAAATGTTTCCTACGGTGATTTTGCCAGATAGACCTCAATAGGTTAGTAGCCAACTTCCATGCTATGGTGAGAGATTTGTTCCATCGGAAGTGATAGTTTTCGTAAACGGATAATTTGGTAAAAATACAACAGAGCAACCTCTTAAAATGCAACCAAAACAGTCTGGACACAGCAAGAAAAACTTGTAACTTTATTAATACTCTTCCCACCCGCACGCTAAGTCTTTCCAATTCTCTCTTCCACAAAATACATTCCACATTTCAACCCCATCCTTCCTAATACTAACAGTAGATACACCTAAGCTCAGTGTAAATATTGGAAATTAACTTTCATCGCCCACGCCAATGCTATACATTCAAACAATTACAATTTCCCCTCATAATATTAAGAGAAACGCTAAACACGCATCCTGCGGTTGTAGAATTTACAATTCAGTGGGTAGGTACAAAAATATCTGATCTCTAATTGTAAATACTAGCACCAGATAATGGAACTCCTCTCCCGAAGGACATTAACAAGATTCCCTATACCCTTGCCACATGCAACTCCAAAATTAAATTTTTCATAAACACGCTGTGAGAACTTTATTCATCACCTACCCGTCATTATCTCGACACAACTCCACACTTCTCACTCACCTTCTCCTACATTACGTACAAAACTAATTCGGGAACCTTCATGTTCCTGAAACCATACTTATTAATTCTACACCGAAATTCAAGCTTTAAATACCAAGATAGAAATAGAATAATCGATAATCACCCTAAACAATTTAATACCACATAATTAGCTCAATTATCAAAACTATTCCCCAAAACACCTCACTACCCAAATACACGCTAAACATAATTAAAACAAGAAACAGAACCAGAGTACTATGAATAAAAACTAAAAACACCATACGAAAAAAACTAAAGACACTGATAATTCTTAACAGCTTTTGTTGTTAAATTTGTTAAACGACGTATGATCCAATCGGTAACACCCGTGACAACACTGGCCATCTACCAAACGAATTCTAAACTAAGATCAATATTATTTCAGTTAAAGACGCCTATAGACAAGTGCTACTTCCGCCGAAATATTGGTAGATCAAGTTAATCATTCTCATACCATCTTCCTCTCACTCGGTTCACAACTATGCAAGTCCATCATCCCCTGTCCCAAACTTTAACTTAAAATTTGCACTTAAAATTTTCTATCCCTCCAGAAACCACGTCCCTAATTACAGTGCTATCCAATAATTTTTTTTTCATCAAAAACAATCTCCAACATTCTCAAAAATATCCCATTGAACAATAGCATTCCTAAACATACATAATTCAATTTTTAGATTCGGATACACTTCAAACAGGAAGTTCTTTAATATGACTTCGGTACCCAAGCCCAAGAAAAATCTATAAAATCCTTAAAGTTAGAGAACGATCAGTATCCTCACCACGGTATTAGATATTATATCCGCACGATTTTTTGAGCCCCTGAATATCTACCTCCACTCCTTTCCTAACATTAGTTGCATTAAGAATAAATTATAGCAATGAGAGTTTTAGACAAAATCTGTTGACGGGGAATGTTCACCCCCGTGTGTTAAAAACTATCTTGCATGGAAAAAATGAAGTACAAATGCGACGTAAAATTCCTTTTATCAAAATAACCAAACTCTCCACCCCACAAGGGCTCAAGGAAACGTGCGCGGATAACAATTCTTAAATTTTTAAAACTGTACACAAATAAAACCAAGGCCCTCCCTCACCAATTTGGATTCATTAACACTATTTCAGTCTCCTCAATTACTAAGAATCGGTGAATTTATTCAGGAAGCTTTTCAGAAAAGCGATAAAATCGTGCCTGACGTGACATCTGTCTCACATGCAAGTTCAAATCAATATGCACCCCTGTATATCCACTCAACAGTCTTATTGGATAGACCTTTCGCAGTTACTATGAACAATCGCAATCCAGAATTATATAAGAAGGCCTCTCACAAGGATCTTCGTTATATCAGACTTTCTAACTATACGTAGTTGACCTCCCACTAGTAACCAATACCAACATCGGCCAAGTCCCTGACGACACCGTTGTTTGTGGGTCCAGTTATTTAATATCGTAAGAAACGAGATACAAAGGCATCTAGACAAAGATGAATAGTCTAAAATCGAAACAGACTCAATGCCTCAACATCAAATGCAAAAATCTTTACTCTCGGAAAAATGTTTATCCACCCTCCACATCAGTAACTCAATTGCTTACTCTTCCCGCCATCAAAACTTCAAATACTCTAGACAAAATTGTACACGAAGCTACAAGGGAATGGCCCTATAAATGCAAAAAACTCACCATGCAAAAGTAAAGATCCAACTTCAACCACTTATTAATTTCAGAGGTAACATCTCTGAACAATGCAGTAGCTCCTAACAAAACGTATCTTACCTATTACAACGTATGCAAAATAAATACCTCAGAACGATTACAGAGGCCCTTCGGTTCGCATCAAATTTACAGTGTTACAAATGTCGCATACAGAATTCCATTCATTACCAAGATTTCCAGCAAATTCTACTCAAGCATTTAACAAATTAACATCTATTCTAATTTAACCCTGCTCAAATCAATGATTCCCAGAAGATTATTAACAACGTTCCCGATTCAAGTATTTTTGAACTTTCAGTTCGAGTTTGAGAATAAGAAAGGCGCTTCCTGAACTTCCTTACACTTGAGTAGTTACATTTTGAATTAAGCTCCTAAGGGTTCATTCAAGTCTCCAAAATGATTAAGTTTATAAAAAAACCGTTGTACTGACCTATGTACCTTATTTCAATAAATAGAAAATGAAAATGGAAATAAATCTTTTACACCATTGTGTGATCTCACTTCAATGAAAAATCCCAATTTCCTGGCAAGTAGTCCAAGGCAATACAAGAAATTACCTTTGACTCCTTTTACAAACCATGTTGAATTTATTTATAGACTGCTTCAATTGAAAATCTTAATTTTCACCTTCTTTCATCACTTCAGTGAAGACTTCATCTAACAAAGAGTTTAGAAGTACTACCAAGATCCACAAACCTCAACCACGCTGTTAAAAATTACTAGCACAAATCACAGAGCAAACCAACTGGTAATGTTCCGTAGGTGAAAGACTTCGTCAAACCTCGACCATGCAAAGACTTTTACAACATTCTCACTAGCGACTAAACACACTTAAACACAGGTGCAAGTTGTATGGAGAATTTTTTAATTTACATTCTTTAACAGATTTTTTTAAACATCCGTAATTGTTTTGCCAAAAAGCAACAATCGAAAAGGAATATAAAAACCGGAAAACACAGAGTTCGAATTGAGAAGATAACTTAAAAGTAAACTATCAAGGTGGGTGGGAGGTAATATTTATTATATGTTTACTTTCAGTTCATTTGTATTTTCTTGTTAAAAATAATGCACGTTTCTATATTTCTGCAAATTTTTAAAAACTCCAAGACAAGAAAATGTTTAAAGAAAGAATGTGCGATTCACAACACGATTAATTATTTCAATTCAAGTTTAATGTATAGAGTTATTGTATTTGTAAATTATATCTTTGCCTTTCTTTATATCTTTGCTATCTTTATCTAGGCGTACAAAAACCACCGTGGCTGAGTAAATGCTAGTAGCTACTTTTAACGAAATCTATGCTATTTGTTCTATATCCCGTAAGGGCGTAGCTTTTGTTCATGCCCACCTCGTCACAAATTCAATACATCAAAAACTGCCACTATTTTATTACGTGCAGTGAGTAACTGTCCTCGTGAACAGCCGTGTCTAATGCGGCCCAAAGATCGTAAGTGAATGTAGATTGCGACTAGCTTCGCCGCATTCCTACATTCTAATATCCCCGACATAATACATTCACGCATATTCTCCACAGGTTCATTCATTCAGTCAGCCTCCACACTGCTCGTTGTGTATCTTTCGCGTATGTTCATTCCCGCCTGAGATATGGCATAATATTCTGGGGAAATACATCTAATAGTTCCTAGATTTTTATATTACAAAAACCAATTGTACGAACAAGCAACTCCCACCCACGTAATTCTTGTAAGCCTCTTTATTAATCTAGGTATTTTACCATTACATTGTCTCTTAATATACGAGTCAGTGGTATTTGTCAAAAATGTCTTTCTTAAGAGCGGGAATACATTTTCAGCAAACTCCGTTGTCTATAACTAGAACACTCGACGTAGTAATCACATTCATGAGGTAACTATCCACAGCTCACTATAAAAAAATATTCACATAATACAAGTACATTATTTTACAACACCTTGCCAAATGACATTTAAACGATTAAATTCGATACAAAAACTTAAGTCCCAAGTACAATCTTTTCTGCTGCACAACTGTTTCTATACAATTAGACACTATACTGAGCATCCAAAAGAAGAGTAATATTAATTTTTAAAATGACATTTAATGTATTATGTATCATTTGGATTGTATAATTGTAAAGAACCTGTAACGATTATTGTACTTCAGCTTCTGGGTCAATGACCTCCATCTCAATCACTTTTTTGTCCAGTTTCCCTGATCCTTGAGCAAAGGCTGAGATGGGCCCCTTGTTTTGCTTCTGGACATAAATGTAACTTCAAATTAACTTCTCCCCGTAGCACGTCATACAGTTTTTAACCGTTTCTGACGTAAATAAGGTTTTTAGTCCCACGCATTGAAACATACCTTCAAAGAGTTACCGCAGACAAACAACTTTACTTAAATATATTACATACATATTAGCTTCAGATTGAATGATAGCATAAGGTACAGGGTGTGTAGTATGCATTGGCCGAAAGTGCGCCTCTGCGCCTACCGGACCAAACAACGATTCGGAAATTTTCACACTATGGAGTGGTAATGAAAATCTTAAGCAAGTAGATAAATATTACCGTAAATTTTCATAATTGAAAAGGTTTTATATGCAGAAATCCGATGTCCTTTATATAATCAGGAACCAAAATGTTAATAAACTATAATGTTCATATCGTTAATATTATAATAAAAATTACCCCAAGATATAAATCTAAACGATCAAATAATTTAAGAACTAATCTTTATGAAGGTTTCAAAAAAAAAAAAAAATCTTTAAAACTCAAATTAAAACGTTCATACAAATCAAGCTTGCCTCCTTCGAAAACCATTCTCACAAAAAACATTATGAAGGAAGAAAGACCGACGTCTCAAATGTTAGTACTAATTATAATAAACTTAGATTACTATTGCATCATTTATGCATCTCAAGCAAAAAAGCGAAAATATATATAAACTTGATTTATTGTGATATGTATTAATGAGGTGTGTTTTAATCAATTCACTACTTTTGATCTAGTGTGGAAAGCTTTGCAATACATACTATTTATTGCATGTAATTTCCGTTCACTTCTAAAAAATAATTGTCATACGCTATGAGCAATTGCTACATTGGATTTAGAAATGGAATGAAATGAAACGAAATCCATTATTCATGAACGTAACTTCTGAACAAGTAAGTGTTCAATCCCTCAAATGGGCTGAACTTCCTACATAATTTCACGCCAAGTTAGACACTTTTCATCCGAAGGTTATCTCTTTGTTCCCACCCAAGGCCCTAAACCCCTCATGACCTTTCTTCCATTGCAGGATTTCGCCTTCCATTCACACTAATTTTTCCATTTTCAAACTTAAAAATTAATTGCGAACATCAATACTTATTAAAATATTAGGTAAAAATAAGGCACACTGTATACCCTCAAAGAAGCAAAGTGGCGGGGGTGTTTCCTTAAGCTCCCCCTGAAATTACGCTACGCGATAAAAGTTTCAGAGAGGCGATTTGGTGTATCATGGCTGGCTCTTCATACAATATGTCTACATCGCATTTTAACGCCAATTTACTTTCAAAGGCAAGGTTTCTCGTTTCGCTCTCCCGAATCCAAGTCACGGCGAGGCTCGGGCCTTCGACCCTCGCGTTCACTATAAACATCCTTGAGTATTCACCACTTAATTACCCATTCACTTTTATAAGAAAGCACTTTTCAAGAAAGCCTCCACAATTCAAACTACGCAGAGGCCACCGGAGCGGCGCGATGTGCCTGTTTAAATAACTTCTGTAAGTTGTACCATACACCAGGCTTAAGCCAAATATTTTTTGCGTACATCAAACTCCTGACTTACAATACAGTCTCCGTTAAAATAACTGTACCCTTTGAAATTAATCCACACGCAAGAAAAATGCACGTGTATAAAATAAATCTTTCTCCATCTCAAAAAATAAAATGAAACTCCGAATGATAGTCATTACTGAGAATTCCGTTGTTAAAGTATCCTTATTTCTATATTCAATGACAGTAATAAGCACACTTCATGAAAAACTCCTATAAAGGAATTCAACAATCTTATTTCCGATTGAAGGGAAATACTAAACCTACGAAACTTCTACAAAATGAACACTTCCATGTAGTTCATTACTTCTGATAAACAAACCTTGCCTTCATTTAAACAAAATAAAACTTATTCTCTTATATATTGGACCATGATTAAGGTGCACTGACAAATTCAACAAGATGTCTATAAATTCAATACGTAAACTTACTATAAAAGCAGATTCAGCAAATCTCACTCCAAACTCCCTTTGCGTCGTCACCATGTGTACCGCATCTATTGAGTCCGAGCTCCTCCAAAACGGACACTATCTACAAATCAGAAAATTTTTGGATTGTATATTTCATAGATTATGCATCTTTATGATGTGGTGTAAACTATTGAACTATCCCAAATATTGTAACCTTTACAGCACGTGTCCATGTGTCACGCAGCCATAGGTCCATGCATTTTCTCAAAAACTTCGTCTTTTTGATATTACATTTCAAATTATTTTAGTGGACAATAAGTAGTTTCCACTTTTTACTTTCCGAAAGTAAGGTTTTCTTTATTTAAAGTATAGAACTGTGTAACAAACGTAACTAATAACTATAAAAACGTACAGTGAAATATAAACGCCTAATATTCTAATAAAATCATACTCACAAAAAAAAAATTACAATGTTATTGCAAATAACTGAGAATTGCTTACCTAACAACAGCCGCAACAAGATACACAACTGCATCGCTCCGTATGAGGTAACCACAAGGAAAGTCTACCGAACTATCTTGCTTCTCAACTGCAAATGAACAGGCGTGAAGAGCCCCGCAGCACCGCAAATCCTGAATACTTGTCGCAAACCGTCACATTCATTTCATTTGCGTTTGAATCGTCACGTGAACTCAAAGTCGTCACAGATACGTCACAGTTTCAGACGGTGCAAGCGCAGATTTCTAGAAGATTCTGAGAGAGTTGCCATAGCTCGTTTGTAAACCACGAACATTTTAATGACATACGCTAAAAAAAGTCACTTTTAATTTTGATTGATATTGTTACTTTTAAAACCAATTTCAATAACAAAAACATGAATAAACAATTTAAAGAGCACTTACAATCCATCATAACTTTCTAAATAAATAAGTTCAGCTTTTTTTTATTCAGATTACATATTTCATTTTCATTGCAACGTTGCTGCAATTACTACTAGTGAATGCGGTTCAAGAAAATAAAATAATATTAATAAGCATTATAGTAATTAACGTAACGAGTGAATAAAGATGGGTATAATTACATGAGTTCGAGAAAACGAGGGACGACAGGTGCGAGTTTCCTTGTTTACCATGAGTGCAATTAAATCCCTTTATCCAATGTTACGTTCAGTATTTTTTCGTTTACATTTAAGAGTCACTTAAATTTTGAGAAATTCAAGCACATATTTAACATTCGAAGCCTACATTTGATGACGTCGCATGGCTTCTAACAGGCCTATTTTAGTGAGCCATGCAATGTGTACGTATGATCACTATAGTGTCTTACAGGGCAAAGAACTTATTTCGGATAAAACATTAGAAGCTAATAAAGAGCTTAAAAATTACTTCCCAGGAAAGAGTAAGACATGTAAGGGAGAGAATACGTGTATTGACATTAGAAAGTCACTTCTGTCACAGTTCTGCAGGCGTGCTTTTTAGAACTGGTACGTTTACATATTGTTTTACATTTGTAATGCTAAAACCAAATGTTTTTCATGTAACACATTTAATTTATTCATGTTCAATATATTATGTTGTTCCATTAGTCAGCTAGATTAATGTATACTTCACCCATTTAGTTATACTCATTCATTGTTTATATGTAGTTAATGTAGGATCTGTGAAGTACTTTTAGCTCAGGTTTCATGGCCGAATGGAAATACCTTGGCTACGTCATTGTTATGATGTCTTAATTAAACGATTTTGATTCTTTTTTGAATTCCGATTGATAGTTGTGGAGTTTTAATTGCACGCATGCTATTAATATAGAGATAATCAACGATTTTTCATGGAATTAATGAGCATATTTAGTTAACTTAATAAAAACGTAATAAATGGCGAGGGGACGGAAGTAGTTACGTATTCTAACTTGCACTAGTAAATTAAATATATTTACTTTTCAGAACCATATAGTATTTAATACGTTAACACGTTCTTAAAATATCCATTTTAAGAAATGTTTTTTTCTTATTTCTTAATTAAAACATTGTATTTCAATTTTCGACAATAATTCCATAAAAACATTTGTTTTCCATTGCATTTTGCATTGCAGGAACCCAACATTTACTGCCTATATTTATCAAAAATTATGTAAATATATTTTTATAAAATTCGTCTTATAGAAAATCTTACCACGTACACCCAGCAGAAGTTTGTTTCTTCACAGTATTCTACTATGCTGCGTTCTCTCCTCACAACCTTTCAAATTCATAAGGAAATTTACCTCCTTTTTTTAGAAAGGGGAATATCTCACATCTCTGGATACTGATTACCCATGAAATTAAGAGAGACGGGATCAGGTAGGAAATAAGGTACGAATGAAAAGCGATCTAATAAACATATATAAACAGATTTAGAAAAATACCTGCTTTATTGTTTTGACGTACTCGAATTTAATTATAAACACTCTCTATGACCATACAATATTCCACGAGTTACATTTAGACTCGTGAATTTCAAATTCACATTTCACCATATCATCCTAGGGGTGTCTAATTGTTAATTAATAAAATCATTTTTAGAGTTTAAAAAAAGATCACATTGACATATGAGTCACATGATGAAATGGTGTGACTCCACGCTTGACATAATCGGTGCTAAAGTATCTTCAAGCACTGTTAGAAATCATAGCCAAGTTGCAAAACAAATGAACCTACTATTCGTGGCGAGCAAACATGATTACATTTTTAAGCTTAAAGTCTCTAGTTGTAACATCAATTCCACGTGCAAGCTATTGAGGGAAGTGATGGAGAGAGCACAAACCACATAACCGCCTGTCACCGGGGTCCGGTGTCCACAGCTCAAAAACGCCTTGCTCTTTCAACTTTTTTCAGCATATTTTACATCCTTTAATGTGCTTGTGCTCCCAATAGAGCTTTCTGGATTTTTTTTGATATTTTCCATTCAATGAGACCGTAAGAAGCAGAAGTGATGTATTAAATTGTGTGACACCTGCAAAAAAATTGCAATGCAATAGTAATGGGAATACCGAAACAATTCCTTCTGTCATTACACAACAATACTTACTTTAACTAGTGGTGCTACAGAATGGCACATACTTTCCCGTATTACATATCTATTTCCATTGGTCTCTGCTAGCTATACGAACTTGCCACATACTTTTGCCAACTGCCATCTATCGCCGCTCAAGGTACATTTTTTGTCATTTTCTTAATTTTTCGGTTTCCTAATAATATAACGGAAATATTATTTTCTGAATATATTTAAGAACAATAACACTGTCCGTAATGGCAGCTTTCTTTGAAAAAACTGAAACTGTTTTTATTACAATGGCCCGTAACCGCAACTGTAAATTCGAAATGTGAAGGTCCTCTTCGCAGAAACGTTTATTTCAAGTACTTTAACTCACAAATACTACAGTGTTTACAAATTGCTGGAAATACGCATATTTACGCCGTGAGAAATATTTCAAAATAGTACATTTATGTAATTTTAGAGGAAAAATCTGAAGACTGAAGAGAACTGAACGGCGTGTGCACATAAGTCTAAGAGCACATTCCCAGGACTAGCTATCCACTCCTATCAGTACAACGCACAGTTTTTTTGCTTGCTTGCTTTTCGCCCAATATCGGGTGTTGCTCCCGGGTCGGGGGGCATACTTGTGGGTCTACTTGTACCCACACGCTCCTCTTCTTCTCTCCCAAACGTCACGTACAGTTTTTTACTGTGTTTTGACTAAATAAATCTAAATCTAAAGCTGTTCGTCGCCAGCGATCGGCTGATTTGCGGAGGTGATCCGAAATCTCCCGACTTACCTCACTGCTGCGATTGCCCGTCTGCTCTGAAATACTGGAAGTGTTTGTGGCAGGGAGAAATACCAAGCATAACGCACAGAAATTATTGATCTTGATTACACACGAATTTTATTTGTCCGTAAATGAAAGATGGCGATTAAATGATTCTCTAGTGACTGGAGATTACACGTGATCGCAAGCGCTACTAAAATAGTAATTTACGTCACTAGGACGGAAAATGTTACATAAGAGTGAGACGTTTCCACCCGAAATGACGTTATAGGCTGAGGCTAAGATTTCTGACGAGTAATTTAATATTTCCGCCCATATACCGTGACACGTTTTATTTGATACTATATTGCATTCCCTTAATTTTCTTTTAATTTTACGATGTACGAGTGCTAATAAAGAAGTGTCCACGGCGACAAAGCCTCCTAGAATCTTCAGTGCGAGACAATTCCAGTGTTCTGAAGATTTTAAAATGGAATTCAAAGATGAAGGGACATATCGGAAATTGATTGTACATGAATCCAATGAAGAATATGAATAATTATTCCTCAGAAATCGGAAGACAAAAAATAAATATGAAAAATTTGGTTTCTGGAAAAGTACAAATAAAACATGGTAAATTAATATGTAATGTTAGCTTCATCATAAGACTTTGTTCTCTATTTTTGTCCTCGTACAGTACTCTCAACAATTTCCATGAATGAAAGTTTTCTTATCATTATTGTAATTAACTATGGTACGTCATTGGCGCTGGCCATGTATTTATCAGAAACGTTGGTACAAAATTTGCACGTTCGTAAATTGGTATGAGATTTCATTACTGTACACTGTACTGTAAAGTCTCATTTTCCGGCCTGTTTTGAGGAACGTAAACATCCTAAATGCGACATAGTATTAAATAAACAACCTTACATCTAATTCGTATGTTTTTCTGACGTCGGCCATCTCCTTCATGTTATTTCGTTGGAGGGCGACTGTTTGCGGCTCTTAGGAATATGCTCTGAATATAGAAGAAGTACAAAGTCATAAACAATGCTTATAAACTTACATAGACATTGTACAGCTATTTACATTTATAACACGTAATTTTTTGCGACGTTTTGAGTCAAAAAGTGACCTCATCTTCATGGTAAATAATACAAAAGTTTTTATACACTACACTTGGAAAGGGTTTTGCACCAATGTGGGTGCACCTAAGAACATACAAGAGCCCCTTCGTTAAGAACGTCTTCTTACAGTTAAAATACTGAAAATGTTTTAATCAGTGGGTGTGCACGTGACCATCCAATGTCCAATCTTCAAGGAACATTTTCTCACAGAAACACTGAAAAGGTTTTCCACCGGTGTGGATGGGTATGCGCATAAGTGTTATTCTTTAGTTAACGTCTTCGCACAGTTGGAACGCAGAAAATATGTTTTAATCGGCGTGAGAGCGCGAATGATTATCAAAGTCCTCTTTTCTGTAGAAGGTCTTTTCACAGAAGGAACACTGGAAAGGATTTTCACCCATATGGACACGCATGTGCCTGCGCAAGATACTATTTAGAGCAAACGCCTTTTCGCAGATGGAACACTGAAAAGCCTTTTCACTGGAGTGGGTAAGCAAGTGGTCACGCAAGTGCTTCTTTCGAGTAAACGCCTTCTCACAGATGGCACACTGAAAAGGCTTTTCACCGGTGTGGGTGAGCATGTGGCCATGTAGGCTTCCGTTGTTAGTGAACGCCTTCTCACAGATGGGACACTGAAAAGGCCTCTCACCTGTGTGGGTGCGCAAATGTTTCTCCAAGTTGTCTTTTCTACAGAAGGCCTTCTTACACACGGAACACTGAAAAGGTTTTTCACCGGTATGGATGCGCATGTGCACCTGCAAGTTACTCTTTTGAGTGAACGCCTTCCCGCAGACGGAACATTGAACAAGCTTTTTATCTGCGTGGACACGCATGTGCCTACGCAAGTTATTCTCTAAAGTAAACGACTTCTCACAGACGGAACACTGAAAAGGCGTTTCGCCGCTGTGGGTGCGCAAATGGTTATCCAAGACCTTCTTTTCATAGAAAGTCTTCTCACAGAAGGAACACTGAAAAGGCTTTTCACCCATATGAATGCGCATGTGTTTTTGCAAGATATTTTTCAGACTAAACGCTTTCTCACAGATGCAACACTGAAAAGGCTTTTCACCGCTGTGGGTGCGCATGTGAGTAAGCAAGTTGCACTTTAGAGTAAATGCTTTCTCGCAGATGGAACACTGAAAAGGCTTTTCACCGGTGTGGATGAGCATGTGGCCACGCAAGGTCCGGTTTTGAGTGAACCTCTTCTCGCAGATGGAACACTGAAAAGGCCTTTCCCCAGTGTGGGTGCGCAAGTGGTTATCAAAGTCCTCTCTTCTGTAGAAGTTCTTTTCACAGAAGGAACACTGAAAGGGCTTTTCACCCGTGTGGATGCGCATGTGTATCTGCAAGTTCCGTTTACGAGTGATTGCCTTCCCGCAGACGGAGCACTGAAAAACCTTTTCATTCGTGCGGTTGAGAAAGTGATCACGCGAGCCTCCCTCTTTAACGATCGCCTTCTCACTGATGGAACATTTCTCATCAGCTTGGGGACGCATGTGTCGCTGCGCGGTCCACTTCTGAGTATTCTGAACGGAACATTGAAAAGGTTTTTTGCCAGTGAGAATGCGCACGTTTGTGTGCGCGAGCCTGCCATCCATGGTCTGGCCATATTCAGAAAAGCTACTCTTATGGATGCAATCCGAAGCCGCACTTTTACTCCGGCGTGGCTGGGTTTTGGAGTCTTTATCTGATGCAAAACTCTCTCCATCTAGCAACAGAACACATGGATAAAACAAATCCACAGAAAAATTTAAAAGATAAATCATATTATACTTAACAACCAACCATGAAGTGTTCACGGGAATAATCATTGAAATCCAAATTGGAAGAATTTGAGAGAAGAAAAAAAGTTCATGATTTGTATTTAGAGCAAAATTTTAAATAATTCTCTACAATTTTTATTACATCGTCTGAAAATTCTTGTTCCTGAGTGTCCACATTCATTAATGTTAAACAACGGAAAATTGGACATTTTGCTTCCCTAACAATTACGTGAATCACCAAATTGTTGTCTGCCACTGTTTTCAGCCGATAATTGTGACCTATTAGATTCATTTTACGAATATTATCTCCTTATTGGGACAACAATTTAAAAATTGCGATTTGGAAACATCCGTCTGCAGTGTTTGTATTCTTACCTCCAAAATGGTTTGTAATCTATATTCACGAATTTAATAACAAATTATCTTACACCTACCTGGGGAACATGAAGTGGTATCTTGTTTTATTTCAGCACCGCAAACACTATCACGCCACGACGAATGCGGTTCCTAATGAAAAAAACACAATAAATAATCACTATAAGATATTGAAAAGTAACATTTTAACAGTACCCTTGCGTAACTCATTGTTGCTGGGTGATGCCATTTGGAGACCGAGGCGAGTAGGAGCTGACGTCGCAACATGCAGAGAGGTGAAAAAGAATAAGAGGGAAAAGGGAGGGGGGAAAGAGAGAAAGAGGGGGGAGAAAGAGAGATAGAGAGAGAGATAGAGATACAGATAGAGAGAGATAGAGATAGAGAGAGATATAGAGAGAGAGAGATATAGAGAGAGAGATATAGAGAGAAATATAGAGAGAGAGAGACATAGAGAGAGAGAGAGATATAGAGAGAGAGATATATAGAGAGAGATAGATATAGAGAGAGATAGATATAGAGAGAGATAGATATAGAGAGAGATATATTTAGTATGAGATGATAATAGACAAAGGATACGATAGATAGAGAGAGAGAGAGAGAGAGAGTATTGAGAAGAGAAGAGAGAGAGAGAGCAACAGCAAGAGAGGAGGTGCCGAAGGTAATTTTTCCAAATTGCGCAAAATTTGCAGGTTGTTCGGAAAAACAAGACGAAGGTGCATCGAGACATGGTTTGTCGAGATGAATAAAGAATCCAATAGAAATAGTTTGGAGGTGAGTGTTTTGTTTTTGTTTCGGTCGTCAGAAGGGAAGTACTGCAAGGCGAAATTAGACATTGCGTATTTGTTTTGGTTCACATAAACTAATGTATGTAACGAAACTAGTCTTAGGCGCATCGACGAAATCTACCGACTAGTAGCAGAACTGCTTCTGGAACGAAACTGCACTGTGAATGGGAATTTGGTTTCGTTCACTCATGACAGGATTTTAGTTTCTATCCAGGTGTTTGAACAACATTTCAGTTTCGTTAATTACATTTCACGACGTGACAAAAATATTTAGTTTCGCTCCCAGTGACACAGGGTGTAAACGAAGGAATTCATTTCCGTAATTGTACCTTAAGTGAGCGCTGGCGTTACTTCAGCGAAGGAACGGCTTGGCTCACCTCTGATTCGCGTACTGCTTAAGAGTATGGACAAAGACCTGACATGCTCCGGGAATAAACGGCAATATATTTTTTAAATCACCTTATTGTCGGGCCCTTGCAACGATAAAGTGGATAAATCTCTTCCTGTATGTAGTAAATTACTTCGAACACGATGTAAAGTCAGAATCCATGTTTTGTGGGTCTTTGATGCCAAAAAGTCGATTGACGGCAAAACGTTGGCCAGACAATAACGCTAGCGGCTAAACCGTGCTTTAAGAATAATTATTTTCGTCAAAATTGGTATTTCTCCAATCGATCTGACTGATGTCGCGGCCCCTTGAATATGAAACTGATATTTTTATTTTTGGAGGGACTTTATAAGAAGCTGAAACATTTTCAAACCTTTCTAAAAAATTGCTCCTTTTTCCTCGGATAGAGAAAATATTTAAAGTAATGTCGTAGGTCGCACTTTCGTTGAACTCCGAGTTTTCAAATATTCCATAAGTTTAACTTTCTTCGGCTTCTTCCCACTACTACATTATTAAAGATTTAATTGTTTTCGTTGATAAAATCTGTTCATAAAAATAGATCTTCAAATAAGGTCATGTATAATATTCCGAGAATATTAGTACTACGTTCTGCGCCATTTCGCGTGAAACAGGCAATTCTGAAACAATGTTTAACAACTATTTTCTCAAAAAAGACTCCAAATGTTTCTTAATCTTTCGTCGTATGTAGCAAGCAACGGTAAAGAACGTGGTGCTGATCCTACTTGTTGCGCACTTTGTAGTTTCGAAAATTGCAAACAAAAAATGAACCCCGCAAAAGTGCAATATACTGAGTATAGAGATATTTTTGTTAAGGAGAGAGATCGTGCGCGCGGCCCGTAGCCCGTTTGTTAGGGAACTGCTCCGGCATTTGCCTGGTGTTGATCGGAGAAAACACGGAAAACTACCGATCAGAGCAGCTGGCCGCTAGAATTCTTCTCCAGACAGCGACTGAATCCGACCTAGCTGACAGGCTAGGGTCGAAACTCTTGGCAGCGTTGGGACTCGAACCTAGGACTGAGGTCAGAGGGACTGCAGTGACTCAGGTGATGCCCTGAGCCACCTCTCCCGACCACTCTTTGTTCAAGGCTCTCCTTCATTAGAGAAATGTTTATTGGCGTTGGAACTCTTATCGGAGAGCTACGGTTCAATTCGCTGAAAAGTCCGTTTCGCGCCATTTTGCCACTAAATTTCGCATTGCAGACTTTGCTGTATGTTTCGTCAAGAGACTTCGAGTCTCAAACTCTAACGAAACCAGTTCCGGACACGTGATCGCTCCACACTAGGCAACGAGCACGCTGTTTCATCGCGAGCCATTTCGTGTTGCTCTCTCCTGGCCACTAAGCAAGTCTTGCTTTTCTCGCGCTCACTGAAGTGCAGTAGTAAGGAACATGAGGGAGATACGCATGCGCAGACATGTGACAGCAACGGATTCGGGTTCGAAATCACGGTTTCCAGCATTTTGTGCGACTAGCATGTCTGTTCATTCACGTCAATTCCGCACAGGTCTTACAGAAGTTGACCATGCCAATTTTGACCCCCCCCTCCTAAAAATTATTTCGTCGTCAAAATCCACGTTTTGAGGGAACTTGATATTGAAACATTGATTTACATCAAAACATGTCTGTCCGTCCCTTCTTCTGTACAAAAGACTTGCGGCTAAATCTTTGCAAGGAATCTCATCACAATTGATATTCATTGTATGGTTGAAATAATAATTATTATAATAATGATAAACTGCTAGTATTACCTTCTCTTCGTCACTACAAGCTGTTTCTTGCTTCACTGGAGGATCTTCAAGAGATACGGCAATTGGAGGCTCAAACTCCTCCTGCAACGAAGACCAAAAATATGATACAATAAAAGAAGTAAATGATAATAACGTAACCATATAGTACCGAAGATTCAAGGTAAGATCAGGATTATGTCAGTCAACTTAAATTGGACTCATTACTTACTGAGTCATCTCCATAAGAAGTTACAGAGATTCCACAGGTACTTAAAACTCTGTTAACACATACCAGAAATAGCAATGGCCTTAGCACTTATATTAGCAGTACACCTGTGGTGACTGTATCAACATTTTATTTTAAAAAAATGAAATGTTTTCAGAATGCCAGAAAATGTCTGTATTTTGTTTACATTCTGTGAGGTATGACCTTTCGAAGTCATTCATAACTCAACCCCTCATTCAAAAACTGTCCAGCTTTGTTTGTAAGAGTATTTTGTGAGACACGCTATAAAATACCTTTGAAAGGTCAATGAATATACTTGCTACTTTTCTGTTTGCTTCCAAATCTCCAAGAATTTAATGAACGATTCCAACAGCAGTTGAAGTGGAAAAACCTTTCATGAAATTGTGTTGTGACATACGAGGGATACAATTAGCTTCCAGTAAGTAACAGTCTTAGCATAGCATATGTATCATACATTAGTACCATTCAGTCTGGGTTTTTTTGGCTATTGATTTCAACCCTGGTGGAGAGTAAGTAAAACTACAATAGCTGCTACTGAAGTATGCAGATATGTATGTGAAGTTCCATTTATTAACAGCTGGTTAAAAACTTAAAAACAAAAATATGTTGTTTCTTGACTTCATAGTTTGTGGTTTTATATTCCTGGAATTTCAAGGGCAAGTCATTATGTAGCAAGTAAAGTTAAATAGAATCAACATATTAGTAATTTAACGTGTACTAAGTCACATTTGATACGCACCACCTGAATTCTTAAACTTTTCCAGTGTACCATTCATAATGTGCAGTTTCTTATTAATAACAACACGTATGTTGACAGGAGCACTGTTCTGCAATTAAAATGCAGAAATAATAAAGGAAAATCCCTAAGTAATGTTGTCACCGTTGTTTGATTACATTTCCCCAAACACCAAGAAATATAGGAGGTAATATTATTGTCGAAGAGCATAACAGAATTATTACCTTCATTTAATAGTTTCAAGAAATTTTGCATATATCCAGCAGTGGGAAATGAATATTCAACACCAGAAGGAAAAACTTCCTGCAGTAAACAAGAGATTTATACAAAAATTGTAGTTTGTGTAAGAACTACATTTATGTATTTGGTTCAGAATTTTTTAATTAAAACTGCAGTTCCAAGACCCTTTTCTACATTTTACTTCCCAAAACCGATTTTTCTGAAAAGAAAACCTCAGGCCTAATGGATACATTCCTATGTAAACTAGTGATGGGACAGGAAGACATAGACTTTCTTGCACTAGTTGGTTTTCTAATATCTTCAGTCTTATTATAGCTTTTCAGTTATGCCCCACCCTCTTCCCAGCTGTTACCAACTGATACCCGATTAGATATTTTCTTAATTCTCTTGTCGCTTAATATTTATATTGTGCGCCAGGAAAATCTGCATCGAGCCGAATCAGAGGCTCTTATTAAAAATTGCATCATGTTCATAGCAACCAGATAACACGGAAAGGGGGGCGACCCCTCCAGCATATGTTATGATTGTGGTGAGTTAACCATTTACGTTTTCATTTCTCACAAGTTGCATTTCCTGCTACCAACATAATTTCTCTTGCTAGCACTCTCACCAGCCATTGGTGTCACTGCGGAGACACTTTCCTAGTGCACTGTAGTGAAATTGAAATATGACTTTAAGAATATTATAGAAAGGTAAAATCTGGTCATAAGAGCAAATTTTATGAGAAAAATTTTATGCTGTTCTTGAGAAAATGTTGTTTGCACCATTCTGAGAATACAGAATTTTGAGCTAATTTTCATTGCAAAGTCTTTTTTGAGAAACTTGATTAGAAATCACTTGAAGCACTTGTGCTCACAAGTTTAATAATGAAGAAAACAGGGAAAAAAGCCTGTGATGGCAATAATACATCAGATATAATTAAAAAAAATTAATGGGTAAGTTTTGAAAAATGAAGAGAACATATCATAACATTTCAAGTCATGTTATTCAGTGAACTAAGCAAAATTCATGCAAAAAATTTAAAGAGAGGAAAAAGAAAATCCGTTTTTGAGAAAATACTCATACAATTTTTCATTCTACAGAATTCCCTTAAGCATGCATTTAAAATCTCATTTTGGGTTATTTTAGTACTGATGAAGATCAGTGATTTCATGACATTTTCATGAAAAATAAAGAAATCTTGTTCTTTCTCATAATTACTCTAATCACTTTCAATGAACATCATTCCCTAGATTTATATAATTCTTTCCATAAAAATTGTACAATACTTCTACTTCACATATGGTATTTTATTTATATTCATGAGGAAATTAAAATATTTTGCTCAAATTTACCAGCACGATGCTGTATTACAAACAGTAACATGGTGACAAGAGTATTATGACAAAAGGCACTGGTTTTAATTAATTTTTGAATTTCTAACTGCATCACGAATTCCTTAGTTCAGTCCCAACTATTTCTCAAGAATCTGAGTCTTGAACTTGTAAGAGATAAGCTCTTCCCTTAGGCAGAGTCTAGCAAAATTTAAAGTAACAGATAAAACACACAACTTCCAATAACATTTTCCAGTTTTACAATTAAAAAACAAATTCCAAAAATAGAGTAAAGAGAGGCTGATGTCTTCTTAAATGTGAGGAAAAAGGCAGAAAAACTCAATATTTTTCATCAAGTGCCCCAAACTCCATCTCTAAGAACACAAATCGGTTCAGGCAGGGGTGTCTAAAACATAGATGCATATCAATAAAGTCATGGCATGTGCCATGCGTGCCACTCAGAGGGACGCTATTCAGAATACACACACTAAAACAATCACAACCACCCTAATTTGAAGTCTCCTCAAAGATGCAACTTCTATGCTTGCCATGGATGCCAGAATTACTAGATAGCATCTGCCTAAAAAAGATAAACAAATGTCTCCATAGTAAATGTTATTACAAATTTTCATTGTAACAACCTTCAGTAATAGATCAAGAATAATTTTTATACCGAAGTTGTAGCATTTATTAAGTTTTGCATTGATTTGATTTGCATTTAATAAGCTTTACATTGATTAACTTATAATTAAATACACACACTAACACTTGCACTGCAATTACCTTTCATTTTCTCCACGCTCATTTATTCGAATACTTTACCTTACAAAGGGACCAAATGCCAAATAAAAAATATGTGATATTACTTAAGAAGGAATTACACTGCATCTGTCATCCCAGCAAAAGCGACAACAGATATTCTGAATTTTCAGCTTGCTAGGTTGACAGATCCCCAAAGTTAATTAAGGATGTTGTTTCTTTACAAAGGTGGAAATTCAAGTGGTGCGTTTTCAGTCAAGTTTTCCTCTAAATAGCTGTAGCAGCTGATCTGCTGTGTTCGGTGTGGTTAGTTAATGTTATAATTAAGAAATTAATTGTGTACACTATAAATTGGTTAATATGGAATCAAATGATAAAATGAGAAGGCCTGAAGGCTCTGTAAGAGAGCAAAAATAAAAGAAAGAAGTTAAAAGCAGGAAAATAATATGTAATACCCCAAAAAATAAACATATGCCTGCAAAGAAGCAACCTCCATTAGAGACAGACCTGAAATTAAGGGGGGAAAAAATAAAAAGGATTTGTTCAATAATTCCTATAATGTATTGGCCAGAACAAGAACAGTCGGTAGATTATCTTTTGTGTGTTTCTACTTGCAAACGTGTTTGATCAATCAGATAATACATTCCTTGTGAGTGAACACTGTTTCATGCAGTGTGATAGGGATTTTGCACTAATTGAAAAGCGAAAATGGGCTATGAAAAGTTACATTACCAAGGATCTGCACAATCTTGTCAAATGTGCCAAGCTCAGGAAGCCTTTCACTGTCCTAGAAATAAATGAATGAGCAACTCTTAAGTTTAATGTGGTAACTGATAAGGTGATTACCAATAAAATTGAATATAAATTCTAGTGTGAATATACATAAAATCAAAATTTCCTGGCACTGTTTTTATTAGAAATTTGTTAAATAGAGCCAGTCAATAGGAATAGATCTCTCTTCTCAAAAAGGGGTTTACTGCAGACCTTGGAAAGGTCGAGGTTAATCTGAGTAATGTGTTCAACAAAGCAACGACTGAAAAAACAAAAAAACATGATATGATATCCATCATAAAATATTTACCTACAGAGCAGCACAAACATTTTTACAGAAATTTGTGTTCTGATTTATTGTAAAAAATAAATTATTTGAATATTGGACACATACTGATATTAATTAACTTTTTCTTAATACGAGTCTTACGTACCTAATCAATAATAATACTTGATTTCTATATATATGCATAGTATTATTTATATATTTATGTACATTGTAGTAACGTTAGCATTTTGCAGTTATCACTTTTGTAAGGCAATGACATTATACACTTGACTCTTTCCTAATTTTTGATTTTCATACTGTCACTGTTACTTCAAGCACTGAAAATTTCATAGAAATAATTGCTTTGGTTCAGGGGAGTTTTTTTAACTTATAAACTTAATTTTTGCACTTAGCACCCTTGTAAGGTTAGGTGTTCATACAATAAAGCATTTAAAATACTGCATAAATGATGAGTATTCTTTAAAATACATAGAATACACATGGTACCTCACTAAAATAAAAATATGTCTCCGAGTCTTCAAGACTCAGTGCATGCATTTGGGGTTTAGAAATTCATAGAGAGCTCTACCAGGAGATCATTAATGCAGTCAAGACTTGAAATTAATCTATAATGAAATGACTATTTAAAATTTTTCATCTTCAGGGAACTGATTACTAAATTTGTGGGTTCAGCCACAACATAAGTGTTCTCTGCCTCAATTAATAATTTTTATTTAAAGTTTATAAAAGTTACATATAATTTAAAATTCTAAATATCTTGCAGAAAAGTTGCAATCAGAATGACGTCTCCTTGGAGATTCTTGTTGAATGAGTTGGGAACTGAGCATATTGTTAATGAAAACATTGAAATAAAATAAATAACAAAAAGGCTTCTAAAGCTGAATAAATAATTCTGAACTCTTGAAAACTAAATTAAGTCTGCATTGATGGCTTTATTATATAATAATAAAGATTCACAGACATACCAATATATTACAATTTCATGTTTTCCCTTCAAGTAACTACAGTTTGTAATATCCAAAGAAATCTCCCTTTTTTATTCTGTAATTGAATTACTCCCATTTATATAAATACTCATGTAGAATGCATCATACATAAAAATATGACAAATTGACAAAGATGTTTTTGAAGGGCTATTAATGGAATTGTTCAATAGAGTGTAATGTAATACTGTAAGTTAGGAATTAGTAGTGTGTGTAATTATTATAAAAAACATTGCTGGCCAATTTTTGATGTGAACCCATAGTCTCATATATAACTAGTGACAAATAATTATGTGATTATATTGAATGTTTTACAACTTTCAATTATTATTTAAAACTTTTAGAAAAAGATGATTTAGTTAAAATTTATATGCTGGATCACCTAAAAACTCAATATATTAAGTTTTCATTCATATTAAAATTTTAGTAAACTGAAATTTCATTCTTTTACATTAATTTGTAAGAATATCTAATTTGTTTTAATAATAAAAATTACACATATTTATAGTTAAAACAGAATGCTTCGTAATTCCTACACTATTTATTAAACAAGGTAACCCAGGCATTTGAAAACTTTTTAATGACTTGAATTTCCCCATAAGCTCTATTGATCAAAAGCTATTTCATTTTCCAATGTACCATTAGTGTTCAAAGTTTCTACTGTGGTGAAGAGATTTAAAAAGGACACTGAAAAATTTTGTACAAAAAGAAGAAAGAACTGTTCACTGAAGTCAGCAATTTTGAAAATTATACTTCAAACAATTCGTAAGATTTTACTACAAATAACATTTCGAGTGTGGTAAACTTTGATTACTAGCAGGTGTTAAATAAGCAGATGGAGTGAAATTTACAAGAGCAAAACACAACACTTGCAATTTAAGATCCTGGAATATCAATTGAAATAAGATTTCTTTGGTGACAGGTCATGGCGCATTCAAATGAAATTCATCAAAAATACCAAGGATGCTTGAAACTACCCCTTCTTTCTTATCTCCACATCCAAATGCTTGGTGCTTCATTTGTGAATTTTAAGGAAGTGCAACTGCTTTCCTAACCAAGCCCAAAAGTGCACATAAATCACATCAGCCCCTTGAGAACAAAATTTCAAAGCTTTAACAACATTTCCCTGACCCACTCATACAAATTAGTTGCCTTACACATTTAGCAACAGCAAAGAAGTTATTTCAGCAGAACCCTCAATCATGAATTCAACACAGACACTTAAGCTCTGAAAGCTAACATACAAGCTATGACCACAACACTATTCTTGCACAGCAAAAAAAGGTTACAAATGCAAAAATATGAATTTATATAATAATAGCTCTTATACATTCTAGTCACAAACATGTCAAATCCTCCACTATTCAGTGACAACCTCAAAACATTGCAATTAGTATGTCACTCAATCTTATTATAAAACTACTCACAAATGTATTCCAGCAATGTTCTTTCGTATCGGCCGGTTCTTCTTTAACCTGAAAATTAGACAATCATTCAAATGTCATTTGAAACACGAATTTACATTACACTTGACACACTTGAATTCATAACAATTGACTTTAAGAAACAAGAATAATTAGTATTCGTAACTCTCGTTACTCTATTCTGAAATGATGATAAATCACATTTCATCATTATATCAAAAATATGAAAATGCTTACGTCCTCGATTTTAATTAAGCTTTCCGTTAAAACATTAATTTCTTCCATTATTACCACAGACGACACAAGGTGAATACGAACTATTAAGGTTATGCAGTTGTTGACAAAAGCTTGCAAGGCGTAGTTGCATTCTCTCTGGGCGAAGGGGGGAAATAATGAGGCATTAAATCTCGCAGCCCATTTTATGAACACACCGAGCTGCTCTCACAGTGGCGGGCTTCATCAACACCCTATGGATGTACTTGGGTTTTTATTCTTGGCGAGTGAAAGCCTATTTTAATGATGAAATATCTCACAGCATTTCGCATCTTTCTCAGACTCGTATGATCGCGACCGTAATATGCAGTGCTGGCGATCCTGCGACACGAGCGAGAAAGATGCGAAATATCGCGAAATATTCCATCGAGAAATACGATCTCATGCGTTAAAAATAAAAACCCAAGTATTGGGTTTTCAGCGTGCTTTGGTCCCTAGAATTTTCAATATAGCGAACATTCGGTTTTGCCAACTTCGAAAATGTATACAAATACTATAGAGATAGTATTTGATGTATATGAAGCTACACTTTGGCGCTACATTCAAATATACGCAATTCGAGATCGCCACCAAGAACTTATCTCATTATAACGTTAATATGAATCCACTGAATGTTTTGAAACATATTTTGAATAATTATTTCTATAATTTTCTCCCGAAACTCGTGAAGAAATATGAGAAGTTTAATGTTATATTGTAAAATGTAAACATGAAGGTTAAATTAGAAAATTTTGGAGGAATAAATTAATAAATTATATTCTTACAAACACTGTTAATGATTGATAAGGATATAGAATGAATGAAAGGAAAATTTAAGAAAATGGATGTCAGTATTCCTTAAATTTTATATGTGTACATTTCATAATTATCCTAGTCCTACAATAATATATTTTATCCGAACATTCGACAATAAAAAATAAGGATGAAGAATTAAAACACTATTTATAATTTTTTTACCTAGTAAATTTACTTCACAATAATTACATATGGGTATTTTTCTGTGAAATCTTCATTACTCTGTCCCTGTTTAGATCTATGATGCATTTATTGTTTTCATAATCTGCCCCATCCTTCTCTTTATATTCATCCACAAGTTTTTCAGCATGTTGCACAGCATTTTTCCAGTTTGTAGATGACACCTTAAAAATGTAAGTAATGTATTCATAACACTTTATTGAATTTAAGAATTGAACCTCATTTTCCATCTGTTAAATAAGTTAATGAATGTACATAACTAAGATATCTGCTCTAGTCACAACAAATCTAAATCAATTTATTTAAACGAATTTCTTATGGATTCCTGAAATAAATATAGCACTTAATTCCACTGATGTGAACATGAAGTAGGAGCATACATTTGATATGCTTCTGTATGTTTTTTGATACATTTCCAAAATAGTAATCGCAAACCTAGTACGGGTCCCAGGTTAAGTACGAAATATGCCTTATTAGGGGCCTTAGGACTCTTCCGGTAAATAAACGTATCCCTTGGTTTTATGATTTCAAAACTGTTTAAAACCCTCACTAACATAATTTTTCATCTTAACGATTACATTAATAAAACAGTACCTCAAATACATTATATATTTACCACAAATCGTGGTGAATCTATTTAGAATTTATTATTTTTTATAGGAAGTGATTTGATCGGCTGTTAGATAAGCCGCAGATGTTGTACTACGTGCTTCTGTTGCCGTATCATAATGTGCTCAGAAAGTGCGTTCCGGTTGTTTACTTGTTCGTTCACCTGTGAATAGTGGCGTTTAGTTTTTGAGATTTATGGTTTTAATCGCGTCAAAGTTCTATGTAATTTCGTTTACTTTTCTTCATTTTTGTTTTTAGGTTTGATATACTGATATTTATATTACAATTCTAATATTTGTTACAACAATTTGTTACAACATTTGTTACAACACACCTCCTAGAAATAACATTCATCAAGTGTCAGTATCAACAGCTCACTACCAGAAATCCACATAAAATACAATCCACATACCACACACAAATCGTTACTTTACAACGTATTGCTAGATGACTTTAGACAATTGAAGTCAGTACACAAATTTAAGTTAAAAGTAAAATATTTTCTGCTGCAAAACTGTTTTTATAAGTAGAGACTATACTGGTCATCAAAAAGAAAAATAATGTTTATTTTAACAAAACAGTGATATATAATGAATGAGTTTTGGTTTGTATTGTGTAAATTTGTATTGTATAATTTTTTGTAAAAAAGACTTAATATGCTTGTAACAAATAATGCACTTCAGCTTCCGGGTCAATGACCCCCATCTCGATCAGTTTTTTGTCCAGTTTTCCTGATATATTGAGCAAATGCTGAGATGGCCCCTTGGGTTTGCTCCTGTACGTAAATATAGCTTCACTATGTGCACGTTTTGTTGAACTCTCCTTTGGATTGTAGTGGTAGGAGTATAGGTAAGAGAGATTTACAATTTTGTTAGTAAAGCAGAAAATGAAATTTTAGTTCATTTACAGTTGCAAATAAGTTTTCTATTACTCGGGAAAGAAAATGTCTAGCTTTTCATATGTCGTTAATATCGCGCCTTTTAAAAATATTGATTTAAATTAATTTTTATTCATTTTTCAACTATTTACATTTAAAATGATGGAAGAGATTCTGGATCTCAGGAAAATGTGCGCAGATGATCTCACCCATAAGTCACATACAGTTTTTTGACTAAATAAATCTAAATCTAGATCGTGTGAAATTTATTAATTTACAATTTAAAAAAGTTAATTCCTTTTGCTTTGCAAACTTAATCTAGAATGTATGATCCACGAACCGTAAAGCGCAAGGGTGATAAAGTGCTCCATAGTCGAAAAGATAAATGGTTATTAATGTGCCTATTTAACTATAATTATATTTTCGAACGGGATTCGTAGTACTCAGTGCTTGCCGGGAGATATCTGTTCACTCACCTGGCGCGAGGTAGCTCGGTTTCCCGTGAATCAAATCAGTTTGTTTCCGTGGAGCTGACTTATTTTATCATCAAAATGATTTCAAATATTTTGCTAGGTAATCAAAACTTATTTCTCTACTGTTAGAAGGAAACACGAAGATTGGACTCTTTGCAACTGCATGTAGTTGGCTTGAATTTTGGATATAGCATTGAAATATTGGTGCACTTAAAGAAAGTTAATATTTCTTCCTGATTTCTTATGACATTTCGAAGCAAAAATGACGTGAGAAGCTTAACAGAAACGTTTCCTATGTATTGGATACTCATAGGAATAGTTTTAGATCTGATGAAAGGGTGGAAAATGCGATATCATAATATTGGAAAGGTTCAAGATATATTATACTTGAGCGCTAGACTAGAGCTCGCCCCCATTGCGGTTTTCGTCGGCATTATCGAACGCATAACTTTCGATTCAAATACAGCAGAATAGCGCCACGTGTAGCATTACTACCGCCATTAGAGACCGCACTTCATTTTTAACCTCTGACGCGCCATAGTATAAATGCGCAACTGTCCGATGGTCAGACTACCTATGATGACATCACAAGTAGTCACAATCAGTGTGGAGGCGTTCTATATATTACAAGTATGATTTGTTTAGTCGTGCGTCTGACACAGGAAGGGCTCTTGCGCATTGCATCAGCCAATGACCTCCATACACCAGTTTTCGTCACAATATTAGCGGGAATTTTAAATGCACACATACCAAAATTTTCAACTTGTTACAAGACATTGAAACAAATTTATGATGCATTTCTTTTAAATATTACATCTTGTACACCTTCATTATGTTATTTTTGATTGTTTACCGTTGAAAATTGTCTTTGTACCAACCTCAAAATGTTTCTCAATTCTTCTCGCTCTCCACAACATGGCGGCCAGCGTCTGATTTGGCTTTCCAAACGAAGTGCTCGTGTTGTGGTTTTGACGCAAATGGTGTTGGGCAAAAATCAATGCGCTGGAGGAACTCACCCTTGTATATCCACCAATGGTTTGGCAGGTATGAGCTGTAGGCGGTTTCATCCAATTGGGAGCTTGTATGTCGTTACATATAGGCCTTGACAAGGAAAAAATACAAAGCATGTGTGAGAGAAAAGAAAACTGAATACATAAAAAAGAGAAAGAAAATGGCACATTTAAAAAAAGAATATTTGGATATTGCTATTTTTAAAAACAATATTTGGCCGCGAATGTTTTTTAAAAAAATTGAAAATGTCAGGGTGCTCTACATTAAGTATACCAAAATTTTAAAGATTTTTTTAAAATCTGAAAGCTCCAATTTGAGCCAGATGGACAGGAGTTTCTTTAATTTGGAAAAAAATCCTACGTATGGTTTAGGTGGCATTCACAGGCGCCTCTCTGACAGACGGACGTTTTGAAAGAACAAAACAAAAAACAACAACACTTTTTCGGTATCAGGAGACCCCAAAATGTACATTTCCGTTTAAATCTCAAAATAGATTTTCCGCAGCATTACATAACACATGTAGTATAGGGAAGTGTTACAGCATTACACTTCCCTACTTTACGTACACTCCGTTTATACGTATACAGGAAAGTAAAAAAGTAAAGAAAAGTTGTTTAAGTGTCATCCTTTGAAGCAGTGGACACATGTTTATTTTGAAATAGTACTGCTCTTTTACAAACGAAACGGTGTTAAATTCTTTTGAACTAAGCAATTCCCCTCCTTTGTCCATTAAGTTTACAGACTGAATGTGGACCTGGGCCTAGCGGTACAGGTGTTGAGAATTGCTAGTCAGCCTTTCCGTTGCGTCGGCGCAGAGTTTGCGCACCCCTGAGGTCGCCTCGGGAGGAAAGATGGCGACGCTGACCGGATGTCGGTCGCGTGGGAGTGGTCACTGGCCTGCGGCGTGCACCGGCTCCGCGTATCGATGTTCGTCTCGCACTCTCGAAGCGATGTTCGAGATGCTTTGGCGCCGGGTAATGGACGTCTTACGACACCTTCCAGTTGCACGCCACACGGCAGGTAGCGCCCCGTGGCAAGCGCTTTCCGCACCGTTTTTGAAACTGACTGGCTATGTAATCATTAGGCGGCGGATAAGGTTGCGTGGGCTTCCGCGGCCGGAGTTTGTGTTGTCTAGGCTATCCGAAACGAGCCGCGTCACTCTCATGGTGGCT
>BOPP01000385.1:221882-240538 GCA_017312745.1 Gryllus bimaculatus | reverse complement strand
TGTGCGAGGGGTTGGCGTCGAGTGGCATTCTGCGCACGAGCTGTGGGGACCAGGAGCCGGCAGCCGTCTGACAGGGCAGTCGATGTGCGGCGCGCAGCTTGAGCAAAATGTTGCCGCTGGGTTGGCAGTTGGAGCGAAAAGATTAGGAAATTCGGATACGTGCAATAGAACAGCTTCGCGGTCGCAGAGTAATGAGAGCATTTTGTAAAGTTCTATAAATATTTACGTTGTTTTGACTTATTGATAACTTTACATTAATAGGGATCGATCACCACATTGCAAAAGTCTAAAATCGTAAAATGTATACATAGTATGAATATTTAAAATAGATTGCTACTATAAATAAAATAATTAATTAATTATTCATGATATTTTGATTAATAGCACACAACTACATTAAAAAGAGCCATAATTTTGTTGTTTCTTTTTCCGTAGCCTCAATGAGACTGCATTCCCGATTAAGAGTCGGCTTAACGGGCATAGGTACAGTGATTAACGTCACAGTTATTGGATTGAGTGTACCGTTTAGGGAGGTAGCTTTTTGCGCATTCTTTACCATGTAGTGAGTAATTAAGTATCATAGTTTGTTTTTATGCATGTTTGTTCATCATAAAGCAATATTTTGCAGTTATTTTTAATCTTATAAAGTCATTGTTTGAATAATTGATTTAAACTATAATTAAATTTTTGTGTTGTTTGATATATAACATTATATTTTCACGGACAGTAATGTTCTGTTAAAATTAAAACGAAGAAGCGGTGTGAATGTTCTCCGCTGATATTAAGCAGGCTGGTGCATTTGTAAAAAACCTGAGGGAAGTGATATACATTGTCGTTATCTATATCAGCAAATGAGATCAACTTTTAAGGAAAGTTATACATCTTCGGTAGCTGTCGTTCATCAGAGGTCGACCGCTAACAAAAGGAAAGGATTGGAACGCTTCCTCGCACGATCCGCCCTTCGCCCCCCTCGGCTGCCCTCTGTCTTTCAGATGCAAGAAACTTCCCCCACGATCCGCCCTCGCCGACCTCGCAGCCGCTCCTTCCTGCTCTCTTCAGTGCACCTCAAGGGTTCAATTTGTGAATATCATTTTCATTCTAATTGTTGCTGTAGTTCACTATGAACTCTGTAATTTACGATTTTTATTACCCAATTAAAAAATATATAATGATTATTAGAAAATAATTAATTATGACCATATACACACCATCCAGCATATCCGTGTTTGTAGGAATCACAATGTCTTGTTTAGACTAAATAGGGTGAGTGATTTGTGTATTGAATGATAGGGTGGATAGAACCGGATGTACTTGGATGGTACTATGCCATAAAATGTGTAGAATTAAAAACTTTTAAGCTCAATATTGTGAACAGAACGGCAAAATATTGTTGTGGCAGTTCAGGGATAATTAAAAATGTTTTTAATTGTTGCTGTAGTTATTCATGAGGCCTTTTGAAACTTTTTAAAATTTTCTGAAATGGCCCTTTTT
Organism: Gryllus bimaculatus; assembly: GCA_017312745.1. Lineage (NCBI taxonomy): Eukaryota > Metazoa > Arthropoda > Insecta > Orthoptera > Gryllidae > Gryllus > Gryllus bimaculatus. Next base: position 239,047 of record BOPP01000385.1, on the reverse strand, counting down.
TGTTTATTTATGCTACATAAAGTAGTGAAGGCAATTTATAAACTTAGTGGTATTTAGAAGTGCACTTCTCTAATATCCAAATCGTTCATTCAGACTCGTGTATTTATTGTAATTAGTTTAGGGTGGTAGGGTTGAAGTTACGCGTTAGCAGTGCGTACTGGGCAAGCGGTTAATTCAAATTCTACAAATTTTTTTGTGTTATCGTGTCATTTTGAGATTGGCCGCCTAAAGTAGTGTTTCGCGTTCCATTGAGTATGAGTTACTCTGGTATTGAAGGTTTTGCTGCGGGCTGTTGTTGAATTATAATTTAAAAGTAAAACACTCATTGTTTTTCACTTGTTGTCGTGAGTTTCGTTCTTTTCGTATTGTTTTGGTTAAGTGTAGAGATATCTTACTTTCTGTTGATTCTAAGAAATATGATAGTAGGACATAGTTATAATTTTCATTAAATTCGTTCGAGGACGTGAGAAAAAATGTGGAAGAAGTTTAGATAAAGGATTTAATTGTTTTTTCGTTTTAATTTGCCTGTAATAAGTGTAATTCTAACTATTAATTGTTCTGTCTTTTCCAAGAAGTATCACTAATTACATTTAGTTCGTTGAAGTAGTATTAAATTCTATGCTCATTCCATCTCAAGTTCACAGTCCCGGCCCAGTTTGGTCTTAATCCCTTAAACCTGATATTATTTTCACTTATTCAGCTTACTTCTTAATTTATCTTAGTCAATTCACTGTTAAAGATAACGTCGTTCATACGTCGCGAAGGACGAGATATTGTACAAGACGTATACTCGTGGCTCAGAGCGGAAGACCGCATCGTCTTTCACAAAAGGTCGGGTTAGATTCCCGGGCAATCTCATGTGAAAGTGTGTTCCAACAACAGTTTGGCTTGCTTCACAAGGGCTAGCCAGCCCTAGTGAAGTAGTTCCTAGAACCTATTAATTTGCCTTCCTATTTGCCCCCGGAAGGCGGAGATGCTACCCGTGGGCGGTCCTTGAAAATGACTGGCGACGTAGAGTGAGCACTGATATAGCTTGTTAAGGAGATTACTCTAATAATCGCATGAGATTGGTGGAAGAATTATGCAGCGGTTAAAGGCTCAAGCGCCCTACCATAGGGTCTGTAGAGACGTGTTGGCGTCTACCGTTAGACATGCAAAATAAATAAAATGTCTTTACGAGATGATCTTACCGAGTTAGCAACCTGCAGGCTGGGCTCAGACTAATCCGAGGCCATGTGTGTGTGTGAGAGGAGTGAGTGTGCATCTGGTGTGTAGCGGAAATCCCAGCAATCAGTTCACCCGGGCCGGCTTGCTCTGCTGTCATCGAGACGTCGAACGGGTACGGGCAGCCAGTACGTCCTTGCTGCGCTGCACACTAAATAGGGCCGCAACGGGGAGAAGTTTCAAATAAACATGAGCAAATCTTAGCAAAAAAATTAGTATGAAAAATGGGTTTTTTCGTTTCGGTTAGAATGAATGAAATTGTTTATATCTAAACCGGAAATGTTCTAAAGTGAAAGAAAAAATAGACATTTTCTCCATGTAAAAATTCGGCCCCCTACTGTGTTTGTCAAGGCTAATTCCGGGACGAGCCGCGTCACGACATGGGGCCAAAGTTTCGGCCAGCGCATGTAAGCGACGCGGCTCGTCCCGGCATAGCCTAGAAAACACAACTCCGGCCGGCGGAAACCTTACGCAACCTGCAGTAACGATTTGAAAAGACAAACGCCCTGGCCGAACGGTAGCGCACAATGTCACGACGCGCTCTGTCCCCGGATAGCTAGACGAACAAAACTTCCGGCCGTGGAAGCCTACGCACCATGCGAGTAACGCTCTGGAATGAGGCACAGACACGCTGGCAGAGAACGGTGCCACCATGAGAGTGCGGCGGACTTCGTTTCGGATAGTCCCTAGACAAGCCACAAAATCGGCAGCGGAAGTGATCGCCACTGCAGTACGGCCTCTGAAGAAGCACACCCTGGAACGAAAAGGGTAGAAACCATAGAAGGTGACGCGGCTCGTTTCGGATAGTAGAACAACACAAACTCGGCGCGGAAGCCTACGCCACACCTGCAAGTACTCTCTGAAGAAGGCCACAAACACGCTGGCCGAACGGTAGAGCACATTGAGAGTTGACGCGGCATCGTTTTCGAAATAGACTAGATCAAACAAACTCGGCCGCGGAAGCGCTACCACTGCCAGTAGCCCTCTGAAGGAGGCCACAACACGCGGGCGCGAAACGGTAGCAACATGAGAGTGACGCGGCTCAGTTTCGGAATGCCTAAGACAACACAACTCCGGCCGCGGAAGCCTGACGCATGTCAGTAACCTCTGAAGTAAGGCATAACACGCACCTGGCCGAAACGGTAGCCACCATGAGAGGTGAACTGCGGCCCGTTGGATAGCCTAGACAACACAAACTCCGGCTGCGGAAGCACTACGCACCTGCAGTAACGCTCTGGGAAGATAGGTCACAAACGCTGGCCGAAACGGTAGCCCCATGAAGTGAACGCGGCTCGTTTCGGGATAGCCTAGACCAACAACACTTCCGGCCCTGCGGCAGCCACGCAACTATCACGCGCTAATGATTACATAGCCATCAGTTCCAAGGTGACTGGAAGGCGCTTGCCACGAGGGCGGGCTACTGCCGTGTGCGTGCAACTGGAAGGTGTGTTAAGACGTTCCATTACCCCGGCGCAAAGCCATCTCAGACATCGTTCGAGAGTGAGGACGAACTAGATACGCGGAGCCCGGTGAAGCCGCAGGACAGCTGACACTCCACTGCGCCCGACATATCGGTACATGCGTCGCCATCTTTACCTCCCGAGCGACCTCAGGGGTTGGCAAACTCTGCGCCGACGCAACGGAAAAGGCTGACTAGAATTCTCAACACCTGTACCGCTAGGCCAGTCACAATTCAAGTCTGTAAGTTAATGACAAGGAGGGGAATTTGCTTAGTCAAAAGATTAACATCCCAGTTCGTTTGTAAAAGTAGCAGTACTATTTCAATAAAACTGTGTCTGTTCATACGGATGACACTTAAACTTTTCTTTATTTTTTACTTCCCTGTATTTAGTATAAATCGGAGTTACGTCAGTAGGGAAGTGTAATGCTGTAACACTTCATATAAAGTGTGTTATGTAAATGTTGCGGAAGAATTATTTTGGATTTAAACGGAAATGTACATTTTGGGGTCTCTCTGATACCGAAAAGAGTGTTGTTGTTTTTTGGTTTTTGTTTTTTCAAAACGTCGTCTGGTCAGAGAGGCGCCTGTGAATGCACTAACCATTCGTAGGAATTTTTTTCCCTAAATTAAAGAAATCCTGTCCATTGGCCAAATTGGTCATTTTTCAGATGTTACAAAATTTTAAAATTTGGTTTACTTAAATGTAGAGACTGACATTTCAATTTTTTTAAAAAACATTCCGGGGCAAATATTGTTATTTAAAAATAGCAATTACCAAATATTCTTTTTTTAAATTGTTGCATTTTCTTTTACTCTTTTATGTATGTCAGTTTTCTTTTCCTCGTCACTACATGATTGTTATTTTTTCCTTGTTTCAAGGCTATCATGTAAGACAATACAAGCCCCCATTGGAATGGAAGACGCTACAGCTGCTATGCCTGCGCAACATTGGTGGATATAACAGAGGGTGAGTTCCTCAGCGGCTTGGATTTTTGCCCAAATCCATTTGCGTCAAACCACAGACACGTAGCATTCGTTTGGAAAGCCAATATTAAGACTCTGGCCGCATGTTGTGGAGAGCGGAAGAAGTGAGAAAGATCTTTGCGGATGGTCAACAAGCCAATTTTCAACTGGGTACAATCAAAATAACATAGATGAAGGTGTACAGATGTAATGTTTAAGAAATGCATCATAAAGTTGTTTCAATAGTCTGTAAAACGAAGATTGAAAATTTTGGTAATGGTGTGCATTTTAAAAATTCCGCTAATTTTGTGACGTGAAACTGGTAGTAGTGGAGGTCATGTGGAACTGGATGCAATGCGCAAAGAGCCCTTCCTGGTCAGACGCACAGACTAAACAAATCATACTTGTAATATTGAACGCATTCCACACTGATTGTGATACTGTGATGTATCATGGTGTCTGACCATGGAGACAGTTGCGCATTTATACTATGGCGCGTCAGAGGTTAAAAATGAAGTTGCGGTCTCTATGGCGGTATTAGATACACGTGGCGCTATTTGGCTGTAATATTTGAACTGAAAGTTAATGCTTCGATACTGCGAGAAAACGCAATGGGGGCGAGCATCTAGTAGCGCTAAGTTAGAATATATTTTGAACTTTCAGATATTATGATTATGCATTTTCCCACCTTTTCATCAGACAAACTATTCCTATGAGTAATCCATAATAGGAGAAGTTTCTGTTAAGCTTCTCACAGTATCTTTTTTGCTTCGGAATGTATTAGAAATCAGGAGAAATATTGCACGTTTCTTAAGTGCAGCAATAATTTCAATGCCTATAATCCAATGTCAAGCAACTACATGCGCGTTGCAAAGCGTCCATCTTGTGTTTCATCTACAGTAGAGAAAATAGTTGTGATTACCTAGCAAGAATATTTGAAATCATTTTGATGATAAATAAGTCACCTTTTCCCCAACGGGAAAAAAAAAACAAACCAAACTGATTTTGATTCACCGGGAAACCGAGCTACGTCGCCCAGGTAGTGGAACGCATATTCTCCCGGCGAAAGCATGAGTACTACGGAATTCCCGTTCGAAAATATAATTATAGGTTAGATATGGCAATTAAATAACCTTATATCTTTCGATATGGAGCCACTTTCACCTCTTGCGCTTTACGTTCGTAGGATAATACATTCTAGATATCAGTCGCAGCAAAAGAATTAACTTTTTTAAGATTGTTCAAATTAATAAATTTTCACACATGACCTAGATGTTAAGGATTTTAGCAGCTGCAGATGGCCGACGACGTCGTTCAGCGCCAGAACGTTTGCTGCGTCGTAGCTCTGCTGTACCCGTAGTGCGGTCTCCGGTAGTACGCCCAAGCGAGCGGCCAAGCCAAACGACGAGTTGAAATCGTCCTTCCACTTACGAATGAGACCAGTTTCTTCCATTTGCAATATTATCAGTTTCAGAAGATCAGACCATGGCCAATTCCTGTTGATAAGGGAATTGAAATCAACGTTAAGAATCTGAGACGTAAACTGTAAGAATCGTAGACTAATATAAGTAACTCTTGTAAAGAATAATAATATTGAAACACATCTTTCTCACATAAGAACAAATATTTTTTTGAAAAACAATACCTGCAAAGAATTTGGGAATAAAATCATTTGTGTTGAAACAAGAACTGCAAACGCACAAGCAATATGCAAAATAGGAAATATGACATTTTGATCTTCAAATATTTGTTCATCAGAGCAACTTTATTATCGTAAAACAATTCTTTAAAAATAATAAATTGGACACTAAAGCAGTAAATACAGTTTTTGAAAAATTAAGCAAAAGCGTGATTCTTATTCAATAGATTGAATTTTTCAGTTAAATAAATTTTTTTGCGACAAATCTCCCTGGCAGAATGTAAAATAAAATTTAAAAGAAGCATTTACGAAATACAGGTTTGTAAATTAAGATCATTTTTATACACTCACCGTCTGCTGCAGACATGTGGGCTAAATGCGACGACGTATTCATTCATTTTTCTATAAAACCTGGCTTCAGTGAAAATGGAAGTTCCGTACTGTTGCCAAAGTTCAGAAGGATAGAACATTGCAAAGCGTTCCTTTTTTTTATATCTGAAAATTTCCACTAAATCTCGTTTATTTTTGTATGTACGTATTTGAATCTTTGATCGCAACCTTCCTAAAAATGACGAGATTGCAGCTTCAGGGAATAACATAATAAACTTATTTTTAACCAGCTGATCGAAAGTCTCTATCTCTGCTTCATGTTGTGGATTCGTAATTAGGTCAAAGAGGTGGCCCTGAAACACAAAAATCATCTGAAATGAATACTCATGAAATAAATTACGTCTCCGCGGATTTTCGAATATAACTAAAAAATGAGAGCGTAGGTTTCCGCGGCAGGAGTCAGTATTTACTAGGCTGCCCGGGTGACGCCGCGTCAATGGCGAAGGTGCCGACGTTTCGGTTGCCATTCTGCGACCTTTCTCAGGGCGTAGCCTCAGGGGACAGCGTAGTAAAAACTAAAAAAATGCGTAATTTTACAGAAATGTTTTGCTATACAAAAATTAAATTGTTTAATTTCATACAAAGTATGTTTATTTGGCTTTTTCAATCAAAAGAACAATTTAGAAGCTCCAGAGCAATGCATTTAAAGGGTACATACATACATCTAATGGGTACTTCAACTCTCTCCTGTTGACATATATTTTCTCGCTTCTTATAAGCAAATATTTTTGTCCAAATTTGATTTCATTATATACCTAATTTATGGAATTAAATAATTATTAATAAATGAAATTAAATTATCATTTTTTAATGTTTCAATCTGTACTCAATTTGTAGTCGCGGAATGTTTTGCTGAAAAGATTTGTGTTCATAATGCATGTAGACGGTTCTTTAACTAAGGACTACAATTTTCTACGGAACCTCCAAGATGCTTCACGGCGATGGATGGAGTCCCTCAGGGAGGATTGATGGGGTCAAATTTTGAACTAATCGTATGTGTCCTCGCAGTCGCGAAAGCAAACTGGACCGAACATACCTTGCACTTACCGGGCCGAAAACAAAGTTCTGTGTTTTTTAGCGACCGTGTCTTGTTACAAGTCTTCAATTTTATTTTCAATAACGTTACAACAAGTTTCCTACCATTTTCAAACTTCAAATGCTGATTCTTCAACAGAGCATTTCATCTCAAACGCTCTTATTGCACCCAAGTCTCCAATTACAAATACTAGTAGCTCAAAGTTGACGTAAGTGACACCATCAATTCCCTAAAACATATTCTTGGTCCTATAGAGAACCATTAACTACAGTTGGATAACACTTTTAACAAGAATTTTATTTTTTTTTTTATTTTTCAACAGAAGTTTTCGCGATGTCTGATACAAAACGATTAAAAGAAAATAATCCTTTTATTAAATTTATTACACGGTGACATTAATTAGTGATTAACTCAATTTCAGATTCTGAAATGACTTGTTGTAAAAGAAACATTGTGGAACTGGAAGTCGCCAGATTAAAAGAAAGAATTGAAGTAGAGCTCCGATGTAGACTACACACAATGCGCTGGATCTCGTGAATGAGGCAGGTCAAACCGCGCCCGTACGAGCTTCTTGCCCGTCTAGGGAGCCGCACACGGGTTACTGCCCCTCACTCCGCACTCATTTCCCCTAAAATACAGAAAGGGGTGTACGTGCGCAATCTGGAGCGGCGCGAGACGGCGAAGAGTGGTTTCATACGAAAATATGTTTGCCAGATTTTTTCTATCAAATAACTTAAAACTGTATTATGTTTACATTCTTCACGACTTAATACTATTTCATGTTTACTTTCTCATTAAATTATCTCTTATAAAAATACATCTAAGTGACTGGAATACTATGTTCGAATTGCGATTTCTTTCCTTGTTTTCGTTTTGTGTTTTTAATCCATTGTTATTTATTTATTTAGCAATAATGTGAAATAAATTAACAAGTCTCTACAAGTAACAATTTTCAGTTACGGACGGCCAGCGGTTTTAACAAACAAAAATATTTGTCTGTTAAATCTAATCAGAACGTAGAAAGTTCATGCTTTCAAATCACTCTTCAGGATTACAAATCAAGATACTTTTGATTCATTTTTTTTAAATTCTCTATTGGGAATGTCAAATCGGACTGATGCATTATTTCACTTTAATGAGTATTTCTTTGAATTAAAGAAAAAAAGGGAATTAATATATTTAAATTCGGGGCAATAACTGTCAACTAACTTCTCGTAAAGACTGTATCCGTAAAGCGTTAGGCTTGGGGGCATTCCACCTGCCTTATCCTGTTACAGCTGAAATCCGTCAGCATTTCTTTGAAAAAGTCGGAGTCGGCGATAAGGGCTGACCTGATACATGGCGACGACGACGACGGCGGAGGCGAGCAGCGCGGCGGTCAGCTGCAGGCGCTGCGGCGTGGCGCGCACCCTTCGTCTGCGGGGCCCCCCGCACGAGGAGAAGGACGCGCATGCCCCCGCTGACCGGCCAGCCGAACTCTGCCCGCCACACGGCGCCACGCCAGCGGGCTAGCCCACCGCCCCCACAGCGCCAGCCAGAATCCGGTGGAAACACAGCGCACACAGCGGACCACGCCGCACGGCGACGCAAACCGGGACGCTCGTAATGTGGTGTTTGGGCTCTCCGACGGACACGATATCCATTAAAGTTGTGTAACCAAACCTTTCGCTGTAGTACCTCAAATACTGTGGTACAAAATCAATTTCCCCCGTAACCAACAGTTTTTCCATATCATTCGTATGTTTTTCAGTAGAGTCCTAGAAAATAAAATGCCTGATTAAATATGGCAGTGTATTGAGTAAGGGACAAATCTAAATATGATTGACAGATTTAAAATCATCTACATGCCGACAGATACAACATTTTTAGAGATATCCTGCGCATGCATACGTTTGGCATGCATAAACATATTACGCTCTATGTTGTAATGAATTAGAGGTGTTTCAGAAAAAAAGAGTACATACAAAGATGGCATATCAAGGAAAAATCATTAAATATCAGTCTAACAGATCAAGGCTCGGAATTTGTCTACCAAACCAAAGTAAAGTTGCTACAAAATATCAGACCTTCTCCAAATAATGAGTTCCCCTTTCCTTCCAGTGAGGGTGGTATTTTTTCAATTTCGCCCGCCCCCATTCCCGGTTGCCCACTATCGACGCCTACACGACGGTCCAGGGTCTCTCACGTTAACAACCACGCCCTTGTGGCAATGTGCTGCGGACAACTCTTCTTTCTCTGAGGAAGAACTAATTGGATGTGAAGAAACCGGATCGTGTCCGTCCGCTGAAGCACGTGGTCCGAGGCCAATGAGCTGTAGTCTAATCCGCTATCCACTATCACCCCAGACTGTCAGCAATGTCGAGTTCATCCACACAATCAGTGGAGGTTGCTTCTTTGAGGATTCTGGGGCGGTGCCCTCTGAGTACAATTTACAAATACGAATGTTTCAAAATTTAACATACAGGAACGAAATGGTTGGCTAGAGCTTTACACAAAAGGGACAAAACACATTGGATACCTTCTAAAATTGTGTACAACCTCCTTTTGTCCCCTGACGTGCAGCAGCTCGACGTGGCATGGACTCAACTAGTCGATGGAAGACACTTACGGAAATATTGAGCCACGCCTCCTCTACAGCCGTAATGTGACGCTTCGCTAAATTTTTGAAAGTGTTACTGGCGCAGGGTTTTGTGTGTTACTTGCGCAGGTGTGTTTTCGTTCCACAGAAATGAACGTTTGAATATATACAATTTTAACGGTTTTGTCATTAACTACCTTGCTGAATGAAAGAAGAGAACAGATTTGATCTTCAAGCCTGTTAATTAAAGTACGATTATTTTCCGCAGAAACCACATCAGCCTCAAAAAATGCGATAATTAGTTTCGATGAAAACTAGCTTAGAAAGGCAAGACGCATCTCAAGTGTAAAAACAGAGAAATAGTTCAATAGATACTGAAGTTAAGCGCATAATAATTTGCATTACCTAATAATGTTAGACCTAAAACTGTTAGAAATATCCAAGAATTTGTGACCTAAAATTCCGAAACTATAACCATAAATATGACCTTAAAATTTTTTGATTGCATATTCGAAACATTCAAAATCTTTCGGCTGTTTAAACAACTATTTTATTGAAAATATTCTTTCAAAATCTAGCTCTTTCACAGTCCACCCCTACTCTTTTGGCACCCCTTGAAGTCCATTCTACTTGTTAAAGTTCTTTTTTTGTATACCAACATTATACACAATCTCGTATGTCATAGAAAATCGTACAGAAAATGTAGGATTTTGAAACTAGTTCAATAAAATAACATACGTCATCAAACAATTGCCGAGAGTACAGCGGTAATTACACGAAACACAGAAATAAAATTACAAATCGCAAAAAGAAACACTACGAAACATACATTAAACTACCACCACCACCCACCACCACCACTGCTAGGCTACCATCTACCACTACCGCACTCACTAGTTACTACTACTACTGCTGCTACTACTACTACTGCTGCTACTACTACTACTATTGCTGCTACTACTACTACTGCTGCTACTGCTACTACTATTGCTGCTACTACTACTACTGCTGCTACTACTACTATTGCTGCTACTAGTACTACTGCTGCTACTGCTACTACTGCTACTATTACTACTACTACTACTACTAACAATAATAATAATAATAATAATAATAATAATAATAATAATAATAATAATAATAATAATACAACTACTTACGGCATTAATGACGTGTATCAGCTGACCGAGGAATTCAATTTTGTATCGTTTGCTCATCTCATCAAACATCCGGAGAACGTAGCCGACAACAGACACATCGATGCCCCGTATAGTTTTCGTATAGTTGTAGTAGTCTGACGTCTCAATGGCCATTATTTTCACTGAGACACCCCTCGGGTCTGGCGATCGCGCCGCTAGGAGCGCTGCAGCCGCCCTCTCACCCTCGTCACCATCCTCGTCACCATTGTCACTCTTCCATTTGAACACACGCATCCTGCGATACAAATACATGATGAGCGTTAGATAAGTTTACATTTTTGGAATCCCCTTAAACAATTACTCTTTTGACCAAGCAGATCATTCACACTCGCTTAATGTGACGTCTTTTTCGACTAAAACCGCTTTAAAAGTACTTGCATAACTTCAAAAAAATTGTACTATGCACATTAAAAATAAAAAGAAACTTTAGCATACATGTGTCTGCTTTTTCATCCTCAGGAGTACGTATTATGTAAAAAATAATCTATAAAGAATTAAAATTAAATAATAAATTATACAGAAAATGTACGCAACTATTCTTGTCGAATGAAAAAAAAAACTTACGCCATTAAAGTTAAATCACCCAAATTGAAGAAGAATTTTTAACCTTGATGAGAATTTTAAAGTTTTTTCTCCGAAGTGTGTGAGCAAAAATATTAAAAACATTTCTTCATTTTTCCCCAAAATATTTTTTCGAGACGTTATTAATTTTCAGAGCTTTTGAAAAGTGCCAAATTGCTGAAGTTAATCGTTTGCAAGACGTGATGTAATTGTAATAAAACTTAATAATTTGCGTCTTTAGAGAACAAAAAATGATAGTTCATTTTATGCATCTAATTTATTAAGGTTATTTAAAATACATTTTTGACATTTTATTTTTTAAATTTCTTTTCTAACACGACAATTTAACCATTTGAAAAAATAACATTGTTAGTTAAATAGTTATCTCACAAGCAGCACCCCATCATAACGTAGTAACGTGCCGCAGCAACAGAATTCATTGGTTTACTACCTCAGTAATGTAAATTTTCGCATAAATCATGAGATTTTATGGTGAACGATAATATGTAGAATACACCACGAAATTTTACGGTTATTACTGCTTCTCTCAAATCAAAAATCGAGCCGGAGCGTAGCCTCAATTTTTAACTTTTGTCTTCTGTGGTAATAATACTCATAACATTTCTAGGTATGTTAATATCTATGATCCAATAAAGCTGGGTGTCATAAATCTCCCGGAATTGCCAGTTTCCAATGTTCGCAATTGCTAGGAAGAGCCCTCTTCCGAGTGTACGTGAACATGTCTCACGGTTTCCACGAGCCCATGGGCAGCGTCAACCTCAGCTTGGAGGCAAAATGCGTCTTTATTGTAGGATCTGATTTTCTCTCATATTCTTGACCAAAATGTTTCCACGCCATTTTTGAAGGAGTGTTTTCCGTTCTACTATTAGGAAACCGAAAAAGTAAGACAAAAATATTCTTTGGGGGCGATAGATGGCACGAAGCAAATCCAAATAGATAGCCGGGATTAAAGGAAATAGAAAACTAATACGGGAAAGTCTGTAACATTTTGTAGCACCACAAGTTAAATTTGGCTGATGAATGCCCTAAGTCTGTAGAAACACGTAGGAATGTTTTAAAATTTAATTGAGTGTCGGCCTAAAACGAAACTTTCAAGTAGTCTCAAGGTGGAGGTAGTGATTGCGCGATATTAAGCTACTGGTTATCACACCTGCTCGGTAATCCACCGGTCGGGCCTATGGCGCGGCGACCTTTGCCAAAGATCGGGTGAAGGATGTTAGAAGTCCGGCGGGAACCTGATCCCAACCATCAGGTTACCGAGGTTCATTGGCGATACTCACGTAGTTAGCCTAAAGGTGTAGGCATTAGGAGACGGGGAGGGGGCCCCAAGCTCCTCGAACCTTAGTTCTGGTGGTCTCCTGTTGAGCTCTTGGCTTTGTCGAGGCAATGGCCCAAAGCTCTGGGTATAGACGAAGGGTTCGTCCCGGCGTATAGGAGTGACGCATTGTTGTGACTCCGGTACTAGCCTGAAAATCTAGGAGCTCTGAGCTGGCAGGGCGGCCCGACCCAGGCCTTGAATGGGAGGGTTACCGAGAGGGTAAACTGCGTTATGGTGGGATCCAGACTCCAGCCCAAGGGCGTACTTGTACACCCTTGTACACCTCGTACACATACACGTACTTGTACTCACTCTAGTCATTGCTCATTGACGAAGTCACCTGCCTTTCACCACTGATTCCGGGTTCCGGGTTCAATTCTCATAGAATCCCCGTAGAACCTCACATGAAATTTGTTACGACAAAACGAGTTCGCGTGCTTCACAACGGCTAGTCCAACCCCTGTGAAGCGTCCTAAACCTTCCCCCTCCTTATTCCTTCCCAATTCCGGCCGATGGGTAGATGACACGGGCGCGAAGACGCTACCTATCGGCGATTCCCTGACTTGACTATGATTGACGTGACTCGACAACACAGCGGTTCCTAGAGGGCGCTTATTAACGGAGGATTACTCCGATTAAAAAAATTGTAAATGTTAACGGAGGATTACTCCAGTGCGCTCAGCGCTCCTTACGGAGTTTGGAGACGAGTTGCGTCAATAGAGACTGAGCCTGCGGGGGGGGGGGATAGAGCCAACGCCAGGTGCTCACTGAGGAGTCTCACTCCCCCCGGTACAATACGAGATCGAGGTAGGTGAAATGCAGTCATAATATGAAAGAACATTTTCATATTCAATTTAAATGTTGTTGTATTTTTCAGCAGGAAAAGGTAAATGCGTGAAAAATATTTAATATCAACGGGTGTAGGAGTCTTCAAAAAAAATTGATACTATTTTTGAAAGGAGTGGGATTCGGAAAAATATATGTGTCACTAAGTTCAACATCAGAACGAATACACAAAGTTTCAAAGAGTAAAAATAGTAATATTTTTTGACTGTGCAATTTCGCGTTTGATAGTGAAAATCTAATAGTAAAAGTTACGTTGACAAAAAAAGACTTTCAATGTAGGTAGATTCAATTTCATTGTAAGACATTCATTTTCACATTCATTGTAGGTAGATTAAAATTCTTACCCGCCAGTTGCTGGGTCCAGTGCAATTCCTCTCCAATGGACCCCGGAAAGAGCCTTGCCCGCATCAACCACCCTCGAAGGACTGGTGGTGCACCCTCAAACATTCCTGAGGCGTCCAAGTCGTCGTCCAGGTCGCGATTCTCCTGCTCCCATTGGCGCTGCGTTTGCCTGCGCGCCCTCGCCTTCCCCTTTTGCCTCTTCGCCCCTCGTGCTCGCATCTGCAGCTGCCTCGAGCCCCCGCCCCCATCGCCCAGAGACTCCCTCTGCCCTCGGCTCTCTCTTGGGCCACTTTGGGCTCCTGGCCCCTCTTTGGGGATTCGGTGATTCCTTCTCGCCGCTCTGGATCGGTTTGCATTCTGCTCAGAGCCCACCTTCCCCTCCCAACGCCCTCTGTCTCAGCCATCCTCATCCCTCTGGTCCATAGCCATCGCTCTTTGAGATTTCACTGCTTCCTTCTCGCTCTAGGATCGGTTGCATCTGCTCAGCGCCCACCCCTCCACGCCCTCTGTCTGCAAGCGCAATCCTCATCCCCTCTGGTGCCATAGCCATCTCTTTGAGATTCACTGCTTTGCCTTCTCGCTCTGGATCGGTTGCATTCTGCTCAGCGCCCACCCCGCTCCAACGCCTCTGCCTCAGCGCATCCCGCATCCCACTGGGTCCTGTAGCCATCTCTTTTGGAGATTCATGCTTCCTTCCCACTGCTGGATCTGTGACATTTGGCCCAGCGCCCATTCCCGTAATCCAGAGCGCCTTTCTGTGACAATCCCTAGGCTCAGCTTGCCTTTGGTCCACTGGTCCTAGCGCGTCCTCTTGAGTTTCTTTCCCTTTACTCCAGATCATTGTTTATAGAACGTTTTGATTGATCAAAGTGATCCACAGATGAAGCGATTATTGTTAAGACTCACAAGGATCAGTATAAGGGACAAAGCCTTCAAATGGCAAAACATGACGTGGCATGCGATAATTCTATATCCTTGTAACCCGGAAGCGTTCTGTGAACACCTGTTCTTCTGCCATTCTGTTCGCTTGTCGCCATGAACAATAGGCACAGCGGAACTGAGCTGCAAATTTCGACGGAATTGTTTTTGTAAGATTCTGAAAAAAATAATATTACTTAAACGTACGTTTGAGCTCAGCTTGGTTGTATCCATTGGAACATGTAGTTTATCATGTTTGAAATTCCAAAGTACCAAATACTGTTCTTTGTAATTTTCTTCATCACCTGGGATTCGCGTGAAGGACCGAAAACGAAGGGCTTACCTTGTACATGATGTCTGGAATAGGCTGCCCATGTGTTCGTAATGGAGGAAGAGGAGAGGCGCAAAGAGTTGTCGCCTGCCAGGACGTAGCGCTCCGAGCGCCTCCAGCCACTGGCGGTGCAACAAACCTGTGCCACGGGCTTACGAGGTAACGCGCCACAGCAGCAGCGGCGCCGCGCGGGGCGTGCAGGGCGCGTAAGCCCAGCGCGGGCGCGTCGCCCAGGTTCACCACGCCCACCGCCCCCCCGGCCCGCGCCCGCGCCCACGCCCACGCCCGCCAGCGCCGCAGCGCAGCCCGGCCGGCCGGGCGGGCGCGCCCATCACAGCACGCGCGCCCTCGGCCCTTCAGCCCACAGGGCCACCGCCAGGCACAGGGCCAGGGCCCGCACCCCTCCCCCACAGCTCATCTCTCTCCCACTCTCGTCCCATCCCATCCCGCTCATCTCTCTTCCGCTTCTAATTGCCCTCCGACAGCCCATCTCTCTCGTAGTGTCCACTATTCTTTCTCTACACTCTCCCGTATACCCGGTTTCTTCGTTCACTCTCCAGCTGTCCTGTTGTTTCAGGGTTTGAGCAACACCTGTTTTCGTCGCGATCGAACTTCTTACAGCAACCGCCTTTCAAAAGAACGGGCGCTCTTGTATTAGCTCTCCAATGGGCCTACCCTTTTTAGAGCGTAATGCATAGCATTAGGTTCTGACGCACAAAATATAATATTACTGTCGCAGTTTAATGATTTTTGAGCGTTTATTTGAGTAAAAAAATATAAAATAAAAGTACAGAAATAAATATTTTGTATGGAAATATACTACAACATTTTTATAAAATAACTATTTTGTAAGACTATCCTGCGTTGGGTAGCGGGTCAGTTATTGTGTGCCATGTGTAATTTGTTTTGCTGGTGTGAAACGTTTAGTGTATTTGTGTTTGCGTCGGGTGTAACAGATTGCCTGTTTTGTTTCACTCACTTAAGCGTCAGATTCAATTGTTTTTGGGTCTAGGTTTATTGCTCTTGCTAAGACGGCAACTTCGTCAGCATAAAGGAAAAGCCGTTTTCGTAGTATACGTCATTGACATTCAGCGAGAACAATAGCGGAAAGAGGACGGCGCTCTGGGGACTCCGGCAGCAATCCTCCGCCTTCAGGATCTCGCTTTAACCACATGTACCACGAATGGATGTTTGGACGAATGGCGCTTTGTGAGAAAAGACTTAACTACTTCGATTGCGGCGGCGATGGTGTAACGGTTAGCGTACTGGACCGTTGTATCCAAGTTGGCGGGTTCGAACTCGATCGAAGCCGTGGATTTTTAAGGGCGAAAAAATCCTTCGTACGCCTTCCTTCGGAGGGGAAGTAAAGCCGGCTGTCCCATGTTCGTAGATTTACTTGCATGTAAAAGATCCTCAAGCCTAAATGACGTCTCTGAGCTAAATTCAAATCGCCTGTTTCTCGCCCAATAAATACCTCCTTTCTCTGCTAGTTGGTGAAAGGAGCGTAGCGTGGTCAGACGTAAGAGCGGGGCTGATGGCCCGAGTCTCGCCACGTAAAAAAAGACAAATTCAATTCAATTCAATTACGTCCTGTGAAAGGCAGCGCCGACGTTTTGTGAAGAGGATACTGCGTGGCACTTTGTCGAATGGTTTCTCCATGTCGAGATATATGACGGGTACATCCTGTGTGAGTAACAGTCCAGGGAAAATCTACCGAGCCCTGCAAAGTGCTTGAAGTGAAGTGGAATGGCCCGGTGTGAAGGCAAGCTGTTCACCTCGGATGAGGATCCGCGAGAGAGCAGTTGGCAGAATTCGAGCGAGTAGAAGCCTCTCGAATATCTTTCCCACAACAGGAAGGAAACTGATTGGCTTGTGGCACGCTGCGATCGTGAGATCCTTACCGGGTTTCGGAAGCATGGAGATGCTTGCGAATTTCCAGTTTTTCGGAAAGTACCGCTCTGTAATGCAGCTGTTCTAGATTCGGCCAGGGCCCGACGCCTTGCACGCATTTACTTGTAGTCGAAACGTCTTCGACTGCACAATGTGTAAGTGTGATAAGTAAGTAAATCCGTCACTCACGGCTAGACAACTTCCCGTGCACCAATCGACACATATCAGGTGTTATTCGACGCGTCTCGGTCTCCGGATGGACAACTGATCATTTGTTTTTGGATCTGGTAAGAACATCCAAAGAAGTTTCCAAAGACGTGTTTTGGCGCTGCGATCGTAGCGAGTGGGCCGCGAATTAAATCAACGCCATCTAAATATATTATATATATATATTGAAACGAAGAACGTTTCTGCATTGTAACAATCAAAATTGATTACTAATTATAA
>BOPP01000385.1:198235-221857 GCA_017312745.1 Gryllus bimaculatus | reverse complement strand
AATAGCGGCGCTTGCCGGCGCGCGCGCCCGTGGAGGGCGGGCAGCCCAGCCGCGGCGCCGTCCCAGGTCCAACCACAACGCACGCGGCCCCCGCCGGCCCGCCACGCCCGCCTCCAATCCCCGCCCAGCGCCCAGCGAACGCCCGTCGGGCGGGCGGGCGCCGCCCTCTGAGCACACGCCCTGCGGCCTCGGCCCTGCAGCCCCACAGGGCCACCGCCCAGGCACAGGGCCAGCGCCCGCACCCGCTCCCCCACTGCCACATCTTTCGCTTTACCCCGAATTCACTTCCCACACCCCATCTTCTCTCCTAGCGCCCACCATTCTCTCCTTGCTACCACCACTCCTCGCACCCTTCTCCTGTCCTTGTGGCGTCTCTTCCGGTTCTCGAGCAACACCTCTTAAGCGCCGCGATCAACTCCCTTGCTGCACACCAACTCCTTTCACAGACCGGCGTAATCCGGCTCGGTTCCTTTTCATTAGCACCTCCGATGCATATAAGACACCTTTTATTGAGCGCGAAATGGATAGGCGTCGGCCTCTGGACTTACTACGTATTGTGCTTCATGGTGCTTTTAATTCTTTTTAATAACTTGGTACAGGAAAACAACAAAATAATTTGGTGGGTCATTTATTCTGGTGATCAAAATGATAAAGTAAACCGTAGACAAATATTTTGGATGAATATCATTCGCAAGTATTTGAGTTGTCTATAAATCATGTTATGCCATTTGTTGCTGCTTCTTTCGCAATATTGTATTGAACGGGAAAGCCCACATTCTTCGTCCTTCTAAGGTAGGAATGGTTCGTGAGAAAGTATAAAATGTTTGCAAATACCACTTAAAAAGTGTACCAGACAATGCTGGAAGCAGCAAATATTGGTCTCCTATCTCTCTGCAAGTTATAACATTGTTGTCATACTAGATAAATCCCTTCGGGTTTGAAAAATTAGTCGATACAGATTCCCGACTTCGGCGAAGCGAGGTGGAGGTTCTCTTCATTGGAATTTTGTAAGCACAAGTTGTATTTAATAGAACATATTTCACGCCCGAAGTCGCTGCTTGAGATTTTCCCACGAGACTGGGATGCGCAGCGGTGAAGGAGGAGTTCCGAGCTTTCCTTGATCTCGACGAGGGAAGGTTGCTAAGGGGAGACGGCCAGCCATGCAGACGAATTTGATATAGATTGAGTTTGAGACTTCGACTAGAGAGAGCTTCGAAGTGCACAGATTAACGACCGAAGTGGCCTCGAGTTCGGATATTTTACGTCCCAGATGACAAGTCACGTAAAATTCGACCATGAATCTTGGGATCGCAGGGAGGCTGCGAGCGAAAGCCAAATCTCTTTCCGGGCTTGGAGCCTTCTTAATTTTTAATACTTTCTGTGAGGTCCTCACGCCGCTCTATGCGATGGCGCCGGCTGTGCCGTTCGGCTCCGGAAACTATGTTCGTGCCCGTCGCGCACCGAGGACGGGGCGTCCCGCCCCGGCGCGCCGGAAGCTGGCCTGGGTGTGTGCGTGAGTCGAGGCGACGAGAAACATCGCTGGCAGCCACCTAGACAGTCACACTACAGCTCGTGAACGTCCTCCCAGAGGTTTGTCGGGCGGGTGTGCCAAAGCACACGGTATAAAAAAGCTCGCAAAACCAATGAAAAGGACATACGGTGTTATAGGTTGGGCCGCCGCCCGCCTCTCTCCCGCGGCTATGAACGCGCGGGCGAGCAGGCTGTCGGGTGTAGCTTCAGTGAGGCGGCAATTTTTTTTTTTCGTGAGTTTCAGCGAAGTAGTGCTGTCCGTTTCGACCCAAAAAAAACGAACTAAAATTCCACTGTACCGCAATCATCTTGTGCATGCTCATTATAAATCATCATAATTCATCTTTTTCTTCTTCTTCTTCAACTTTTATTTTAGGCTTAGAGCCTGTTTTCTTACAAAGGATACTTAATTAAAATTTTTAAAAAAACTGGAAACTACATTTCATTTATTTAGTCATATTTTTATAAATTGGCACTACACCTTATACTCATGCTGTCTCGTTTCACACAAAATGTCTTTCCACTAGCTTCTCTTGACGTCCTACTCTTCTCCTTCTTTCGGGTTTTCTATCTCGAGTACTTTCACCAGTCTGTTCTTCTTCCATTGTGTCTATAATGTTCATTCCATTTCTATCTTCTTCTCGAACTCAGTCTGAGATTAATATCCATTGGGCAAGAACTGTCTTATCATTAATATTAGGTTCTTATTGGCTTTCGTTTTAACTTTGTACTTTTTTCTCAAGGCCCCCGCATTTCCGACACTTCTCATCTTTGCATATTTTTTTTGAGTCTGCTCTTGGTTTTGTCCAGCTGTATATGACAATACTGGCCCTAATTACTGCCTATATATTCTAATTTTAGTTGTCTTTTTCTATAGAATTGATTTTGCCCATTCGAGTGGTTGAGGCAGCCTGCTATTCTACTGGCTTTAATGCTTTGTTCCTTAGCCTCTTCTTATAACGATCGCATCGCTAGTTATTGTTATAGCCCTAGATATTGTATTTCAATCACTTGCTCTATTAGGTATTCGTATTATAGCATAGTTTGCATTCTCCAATGGCTCTTTCGAGATTGTTTATGCATTTAGTTTTTGTGTGCATATCCACATGTTGAATGACTAGCATGTCTCGTAGAATTAAACAGCGTGGCGTTGTAAATCATCTCGCTTTCGGCAATAAGAACTGTATCGTCTGCAATAACAGATTGAGTTTAGTTATGAAGAGGAAGGTAATATTCCTTTTTTGTTTCGAAAGATTGTTTAGGATCGGTTTCATTTCCAGTTGAAGAGTATTTTGGGCTGAAGGGAGTCTCCTTGTCTATTCCTTGACTCTGTTGTTAAATGGCTTAGGATATTTGTTCGTTATGTTTTATTTTCATTCTGGTGTTCCTATATATATATATTATAATATATATATATATATATATATATATATATATGATATATATATTTGCTATGAGTTTAATAAGGTTGGCGGGGATATTTCTTTCTTAATAATCTTGCTATATCTACAAGGCCTACGCGTCAATTGGCTTTCTAGCATGTCTACGAAATTCACATATATGCGGTTGTCGAATTCCCGGGATTTCTCACAATTTGTCCCGTATAATTGAAGATCGCATCATTATCATGATCTTCCTCTTCTGAAATCCTTGCTGTTCTTCTCTCCATCTATTAAGTGTTTCTATTACTTGTTGTGATAGGTTTTTGGTTGTATTTAACGCGTTGTGTCAGAAGGTTAATTCCCCTATAATTGTCTGGGTCTATGCTTGTTCTCCTTTTTAAAAGAGGGATTAGAATGCTCGTTTTCCATTCCTATGGTATTTTAACTCTGGCCTATATAATGAATTTGTATCAGTTTTACTAATTCTTTAATGTAACGATTTTGGCCCCCCGTATTTTTAATAGTTCGTTATATATGCATCCTCTTGCGGTTATTTCCTATTTTTTTTAATTTGGGTTATCATTTTGTATAATCCTGTTCCTTCTGAGATTCTCATATGTCTTGGTTGTTAGTGGTGTCCGGCTTATATTCCAAATATGGAGCCCTCGTTATTATTGAAAATAGCTTACAAAATTTCCAACCCATTTCCCGTGTTACCTGATTTTTTGTTGTTGCTTATAACTCATTTATTTCCTGAGTGTGTATTTTCTTATGAAAACGCCATATCTGTTTTTTTTGCAGGTCGTGTTCCATTCTTGCAGTAAATGAAATCCTAATACATTTTGTTTTTATTTTCCTGATCTTTATATTTAATTTGATTTCTTATAAGTTTGTTTTCTTCATAGTCTTGTAATAATTTAGACTGTTTGTATTTCAGAAATGTTTGGAGTTTTTTCGGCCTAGTTTATTTCTTTTAAAACCGGCACTTCCTGTATACGGCATGGTATATTCCGCCTTGTTTGCTGTTGACTTTTTCTGGTTAATGTTTTCCTAATGCTTCTTCCGCTGACTTGAGTATATTAGTTTTTTATTTTTCCCGGGCCTGTCTCATATCATCTTCCTTCCCTAATTCCGTTGTTACTGGGATTCTTCGTCTTAAAGCGATTCTCTATAAAGTTTTTGGTGTTGACAACGTCTTGAAGGGATTGGATATTAATTTTTGGAAACCTATTGTTATACCCTGGGTATTGTTTTTATTTCCGTTTAAGTGTCGTTCTTAATTTGGCTAGCACCAGATTATCGGTCACTTCTAATATCTGCCGCTTGTGGAGCTTCTTATATCTAAGATGTTTGATGGGTGACACCTTATATTCGTTATCACATAAATCTATTATGGTTCGGTGTCCCCTATTATTTTCCCCATGTGTATTTATGTTGATCCTTGTGATCGGAAGAAGGTATATTTAATTCTTAATTCATTTCGAGGGCTAGAACTCGATGACGCGCAGTTCTTCATTTCATTTAGGTGCGTTTCGTTGAATGCTGTTTCTTATACCAAAGGATAACGGCATTTCCAATTCTTGCGTTAAGTCGCCTGCTATTATAGTTGTCTCCTCTGGATTTGGTCTGGTTATAACTTCTTTGTAGGTTCTCCTAGAAGCGTTTGTCTTTCGTGTTTAGGCTTGTTATTTTCAGGGAGCAATAGGACTGAGATTATGATTATTTTGAGATCTTGGTTATGTTTTAGGATCTGAATTTTTCATTGTAAACAATTCTTTTCCTGGGATATGTACTTGTAGTCTATTATCTTATCGAGATGTTTATTGTTTTATTATGATTGCCTGCTCCTTCCTTGCTCTTGAGAATTTTTGTACTCCAACTATAGATAAGTGTGTAAATTAATTTTAAATTTTGTGTTAATGCTTCTACCTTTTTTTTCGTTTCCTGAAGGCAGCATAGATCTATGTTTTGTGTGTAATCTTAAATTCCATTAAGATTTCCTGATACTTTGTGTTCCAATGCCTCCTAATATTTCCACGTTCCCAGTCCTCAGTCCTGTTTTTCAGTTTTCATTTCGATGTCCTTGTACCTCCATATTCGTCTTATTAAAATCGTAGATCCGGGAGGCCTTTATCCTTTTTGTTCTATGAACATTTTTTACCCGGGCAGGTCTCTGGCCTCAACCCGGAAAACCCTCCCTTCCTTTTTATCCGGGCTTCGGACCGGCCAACGGCATTTGCTTTAGCTACTCGACTCCAACCCAGCAATAACCGCGAGGTGGAGTTCTCATAATCATCGTTAAAGTGTAATTAAATGTTGTTATTAAGGGTATGCTGGGTTTTAATTGAACCCTTGCAATCCCGCATCTCCGACATCACCGGCAACGTAAAACATAAATATTAAAAGACGACTGTTTTGAAATGTTTTTATTGTGAAATTAAGTCTTTGTGAAGCTTTTAATAAGAATATTGGGTCACCTTTCATTTGAAAACGGTATTCTAAAGCGTAAACTGAGAAGCAGATATAAAAACGTACTTTTCATTCTCTCACAGTTTGTTTTCTCCGTATTCACTTAATTTCTTCAAATTTAATAAGTCCAAGGCAGTAGCTGTTCGTAGTAAATTTTTGAAAATACTAAAATAATATGGCTAAAATGAAAATATGCTGCGCGTTCACTTTGTTCAAATTACTTCATTTTTGTTCATTTTAAAGATGACATCGTCAGAAAACAACGATGTTGGCTAAATGACGTGAAATAAAATAATGGCGGTATTGAGCAAAAAAAAACATATTTTGGATTACTGTAATTTTAAATAAACGCCGCCTACATATATATATATATATATATATTATATATATATATAATATTATAATCATATTATATTTATTATATTATTTATTATATATAATAATTAATATATTTTTTAATATTAATTATTAATATATATTGTGAACGTACCTGGGAAGTACTCTCACGCAAAATAAAATTATACAAAGGACGGGTACATTTTCGTGATCGGGCTTCCAGGTGTGGCGCTGCCTTGGAAGATGATCAATAAGAAATTCTTTTGTGCCATTTAAATATTTTAATAATTTGAAACACTCTTACAAAGATATTTAACCAAACGCAATGCGCAAAGGGTCTTAGGTAATAAGTGCACAATCATAACGCTACCTTGGTTTATGCTTTTAATACCACCTGCTGGCTGAGACGAGGCGGGGCCGCCGTGGCAACGGCGGCGGCGTCTTCGGCAACTTTCGGTCCGCCCGTCGGAAATCGTCCCGGGACATCGCTCTCCCTCGGCGATCACTCCGCTGGTCCCGCAACGCAACGGCCAAGAACCTCCCGGGGTCACCCCCAAGCCAGTAATAAGCAAATGTCTCGCATATACTCCGCTGCTGCTGTGGCGCGCGGCTGAACTACCGATCGTGGGTTCGGCGCCTGAGTGGCTGGAAGGCGCCCGGGCCTATGTGCTTGCGGCCGATTCATCTTTCCGCCTGCTGTTCTTCCTCTTTAGAGACACATCGGAAGCCATTCGAGACAAATCATTTGAGGTAAGGTCACTGTTCCGTTCCACGCTTTCAATGTTTGCCAATTGAACCTGAACCTAAACAAGTACATTGAAACTAATTGCAATAAAGGGTATATGATAATCTAATTTTTAGTATATCGTCGTCGATCATGGGCAAACTCCTTTGAGACGAATTGGCGATTTTTAAATTTCGATATCAATAATGTAGAATTTGCTTGTTCTTTAGTTTGATCAGAAAATTTTCTAAGAAAATTTGAAATTGTGATCTTAAAAAAAAATGTATTGATGGTAGTATGCCACATTTGTGGTAAGAGCCACATGGGAGGTTTTCGTAAGGTGCTTTCAGAAACATATTACAATAAATAAATCTTAATACCATTATTGAGATAGTCCCCGTTTCTACTATCATGTGTTCTAGAAAGCGCTAAAACGTTTTGCTGAGAGGCCGAGCACAAATAGGCTTATTGAATGGGTTCGGGGCTCTTTAAATGAAAATTTGGGGAACAACACAAAGAAAAGGGAAGCCCATTTCCTTCATTCTTAATGTAATTATTAAAATAAACATTGGTACGAAATGGTATTCGAAGTTACTTAAGTTCACTTATACTTGTAAGTGAACCAAAGACACTTTAAATTACACTACAACTTGTATTACGTAGATTACACTGAGGTGAAAAGTGAAGATCTGTCATTAGTCCTTCAAACTCGCACACCGATGAAAAATTAAATACACTCTAAACTGTACAACGTAATTTACCCAATGGGGTGAGATATTAAGAACAGTTATTAATCTGTCACACTCACACACTGATGAAAAATTAAATCCCCTATAATGTTTTATTGTTCTCTTTATTTCTTTTCAGAGCAGCTGTCAGTTAGTCTAGTCGTCATATACATACATACATACATACATATATAACACAAAATCAAATTACATCGTTTATTATTAAATCAATTTGAAAATTTACATCGTTTGTTCACTGACTCGAATATTTCTTCCTAATGCACTCCTTTTTTTTTTCTTACAAAAAATACCCTTGCATGGTAACTACTGCTTGGCCAACAACGTTTGAAAGTAACAAAACATTAAATCCCTTGAACTGATTAGTACAACACATTAAACTCCTTACTTCTACACAAATCTTAGATTTTAATAATCACAACATATTATTGAATGACCTATCCAACTACAACTATTCACAGTGAATTTTTCTCGACAAGATTACACAGAAATGACGAACAAATATTGACACTGCTTTGATAGTAAAATATAACACATGAACGAACTGTATTACTGACGTAGGTTCCCCTTCAGTTATTTTGCCGTGATCTAGTTCGTACAACAATCTACGTGGTTATGCAAATTTAGAACTGCAGCTTTTCCGCTGCTGCTCCAACATTCGAGACTCTGCCTGCTTCCAATCCCTTTACAAAATGTGTTACCTGCGGTTGCATACACAATGCGCGGCTCTCCAACCTCGCTTCTTCGCCGACGCTGACCTTGTCCCAGATTCTGCGCGGACGCTCCGCTCTCCCGTTCAGATGTCCTCGACAATGCGCCAACGCTGTCCCCCACGTCTTCCTTCCCTCGGAATCGGCTCCCGCGCTCTTCTTGCTTGGCCCCCGGCACCTTACACCTCGTCTGCTTCGGCTCTTCAGTAGCACGCCGACGTGTGATGTTCAGTCCTGGCGCGTGTTACTAGCGGCGTAATTTCGGCGTACCTCAACACTAGACTTTGTGTTGCCCAATTAAAAGTCTTATGACGCCTCGTGATAATCTAGCTTCTCTTCCTCTCGACTACTATTACTCAAATCTCTTATCACTGCTGTCAGTTTGAATAACTGCGGTACCACCGACGAATTTTGCCGAATTTCCTAAATCCTCTTCTTTTTGCTAAGTTCAAATACACTGCTGAGCACCCGTCGGATGTTGCAACTTCCTAACTTTACTACAGCGCACTTATACTCGCTCCTGCTCTCGTCTTCTTACCTCGGCGTCTCGTACAGAAAGATTTGTGAGCTGCTCCTCTATTTAAAGGGATGGCGTGACGTTACGGCGAACCCTTCCGTGTTTTACATAAGCTAGAAGTTCTCCGCCGTCGCGCCGCAGGCTGCAAATAACAGATAGCGCTGTTTCTTTGGTAATTATTCGGCTCGCCTGTGCCACGGTGGCCTGCTCGGGCATCGCCGACACAGTGTTTACATATTATCCGGGACCGGACACAGGTGACATTATATAGAAAGTGTAGAATTCTTAAATTTAGCCAACTATACATTATTAAGGCCAAAAAGTCTTTCCTTCCCCCTGTAATTTTTTTTCACAGAGGAGGTTGACTACCATCAACGACGATGTGGTTAAGTATCCATAAATACTTCAGGATAAGCTGAACACACATTAGATAACATATTTGATATCTCTTTCATTTTCAGTATGCTACCAAATCTACTCATCGAAATATAGAGCTAAATTCAGGTGTGCCTATCGTTATGGCGGTAAGCAGACCTCAATTACATAATAAGGGCTATGTACCGAACATTTTTGGCTCACAAGGTTATAGGGCTAATCGTATTGCACGACATATAGTGAAATTTGAGACTTCTCTACATTACTCTGATCCTTTGCATCGTATTAATCGGTACATCAGAGGATTTGCATATCAATTGGAAACGTTCCCTGAAGCAATTCAACAGATCCAGAGCAAGAAGGAAGTAGAGAATCTCAAAGAGATGGCTAAGGACAAGTGGGATGAGGGTGCACTGAGGCAGAGGGCGTCGGAGGGGGTGGGCGCTGAGCAGATGCAGCCGATCCAGAGCGAGAAGGAAGCAATGAGTCTCAAAGAGATGGACCAGTGGGACGAGGGTGCGCTGAGGCAGAGGGCGTCAGAGCGGGTGGGCGCTGAGCGGCTGCAGCGCGGCCCAGTGAAAAGGGGAGTGCCGGAGGGGAAGGAGAGGGGGCGCCCTCAAAAGAAACGCAACAGACACCTCATCGACTACGAAGACGACTTGGATGCGCTCAAACTCTTGATGTTTTGCCACCAGTCCTTTCGCGGCGTCATCATGAGGGAAAATGACGCGGGGTCGAGGTGGCGCGGAATTGCATACGACCCACCAACTGGCAAGTGAGTAGTGTCATTTATTTACTACTGTGATAGTTTTATGATATTACTAATTTAATTTCACTTAACTTCCTAAATTTTAACTATACATTGGGCAGCCATTTGGGGTAGTTTTATTTATTAACTAATTAAATTCAACTAATTATTAATTTTTGTTCCGTTAATATTACATTTATTACAATATTGATTAACATTTGTATTTCAAATATTACATTGATTTTACAATCCTGGGTTCGACATATAACACTACCTTCTTATTTTATTATAATATGTGGACGTGCGACTCTGAGCCGCAATTCATGGAAGTTCTGTTGTATTATACTGTTACAAAAAAATTGATGGCAACATCCACAAATAATCAGCCATGTCACTTTGTTTGAAAATAAAGAATAGCCATTTATTCTGCAGATCTATATTTGGTTTCTACAGCGATCCAACATTTATAAAAAATGATGACACTCCTGGAATGCTCGAATTATTATTTTTAACCCAAATTCATATGAACTAGAACCTTGTGCTTAATATTGTCACATACATGGTGGTCTCCTGTATATTTTTCTAAATATCATAATATACTAAAAAGCGTTTTTGAGATAAAATGTTCGTTCACGAAAATGCCGGGATTATTGATTACCTCTAGGCGCGGAATTTGAATTTATGCTTCTGATAGTCACTTTGTGGAGATACAGGCTGACCAGTACATTGAGGAACATTTGGAGGCACGTGCACAATTAACGGATCCCACACAGTCAACATTAACAGAGAAAAACTGGCGTCACCGCATATGTCATTAGGCAATGAAAAAACAACAAACTACTATGGTGTCGTAAAAGAGTAAAAAAGTAAAAAAAAAAGAGAGAGAAAAACTGCGGCGTTGCATTCAGTGGGGTACAACTACTTCAAAAGAATTCACACATTCACGAAAACCTTCGACTGACGTTCACTGAGGTTAACGGAGCGCTGCTAGTCGCAGCCCGTACTCCGGTCGATGACCTTGCATTGTTCTGTTGCTAGGTCGAGTTACGAGTCGTATGTCGTATCGCAAACAGGCATTTGAATGGATAAAAACCACAACGGTATAAGTGACATTTTATAAATTCTGAGAAAAACGAGTTTATTGCGTGGCTACATTTCAATTGCAATGTTATTTCGTGGGTTTAATGAACAATTGAAATGCCATGGTTTTAATAATGAAACAAAGCACCACGTAATATTGAATTAACGGAACAGTTTCCTCAGAATGTATAAAATATCACTTAGAAGTCGTCCATATATTACGTAAGGCAGAAAAGGGGGAAGGGGGTTTGAGGCAGCCTTTAATGTTGCATATAACGAGTTTTGTACCTTTGGAATATATTGTCTTAATAAACGTATGTTTTTCGCGACATAATATATTATTAATTCCCATATTATTTTTTATGTTTAAATGATTTAACTTTAATTTCCTGATGATTGTTTTATAAATCTGATTAGTTTTCTTAGTGTTTTGAAAATGGGTCCTGCGATATTTTTCTATAGTTAGTTGGATCCATGGTCTTTAAAAAAATGCAAAGTCGTAAATTCGTGAATAGGGCACATAATTAGTCTATAATTAGCCTTTAATATTACGTATAGTGATTTTTGTTTCTGTTAAAAGGGCCCTGCTAATTTAGGAGACGTGCAGTGGCTCACTTTAATATTCGGACACCCAGATATACCCCAGAAATCGTATGCTCTGTAATATTTTGACGGTTGTAGAAAACAAATATATGCAAGAAAGTGATACAAAATTGTTCCTTTATTAACGAAACAATAATGCAGAATGAAGTTGACGCAGTCAATTAAAAAGAAATCATAATAAAATTGTCTAGATTCATTAGCCACAATAATATTTAGACACGTGAAATTAAATATGATATAAATGTATAAATGAAAAGAAAATTAATACTTTGTAGCATAACCATTGATTTCAATGAAATACTGCAATCGCTTTAGCATTGAACCAATAAACCTCTTCAGGTACTGTTGTCTAATTTGTGCACATTCTTCCTGGATTCTCACTCGCAGATGTGACTATGACGTAATTGGGATTCTACTGACTGTACATTCCAATTTATGCCATAAATTCTCTATTGACTTGAGGTCAGAAGACTGAAGCGGCGTTTCCAGTTTCTAATCGGACCATGACAACCACAGCAATTGGCGCTCCCACAAACACGAAGTAATTAATCAATCGAAACGGATTACCGGTCGGAAGGCGGACGAACTGCTGGAAGGGCGGGCGGAACCGGACCGACCGATGGACGGATGATAAGACATCGGGCGGTCGGGCAGTTCTTTAAAAACTTTCTTTTTTTGTTATCGAAACATCCCAAATTTTGAATTTTCATCTAATCCACAGCATCGATTTTTGCAGCGTTACGTAATTTACTCTGCACTACGTTTATGAGAATGTAAAAGAAATAATATTGTCCACGTAGGTTTCCGCTCGAGTTCATGACTTCTAGGCTGTCCGGGTGACGCCGCGTTGTTGGCAGAGATGCCGACGTTTCGCCTGTCATATCGCAGGCTTCCTCAGGGCAGTGACGAAGTCAGTACCCTGAGTGACGTCGCCACTGCCGTGAGAGACTACGACACTACCCTGAGGAATCGTGCGATAGGACAGGCGAAACGTCAGCCTCTCTGCCAACTACGTGGCGTCACCCGGACAGCCTAGAAGTCACGAAATAATTATTGTTGCCACCTTCGAAGATACACATGACTCGGAGATCCCTAATTAACAAGGGGGGAGTAGTTAATGAAAAAAAATACATAAATTCACAATCAACATTTATTATTAAATAATATACGCCTTTTAACGATTTTTTAAGTATTTCATAAGTAACACATTCATAATGTTAATAACGCATTAATTACTATATCAATAAGTGCATTCCTTTTGAACTCCAGATTAATCACAAAATATGTTTTTTTCAGTTAGTGTATGTGATCTATTTCGATCTGTACTTCTCGTTTGAAGTTTTATTTATATGGTGTGATTAATATGAAAACAGTCGATAAAATCAAATTATTAAACACAGATAACTCTTTGTTAAATGAAAAACAAGATATTTAATTATATTTTTATACGACTCGGAGATTTTCAAAAGTAACCCGGAGCCCAGAGATCACTCCTGAAATTCGGAGTCTCCAGGTCAAACTCGGAGGGGTGGCAACCCTGCAAATAAAATCAATTATTTGCACGCTAATTATATTTGTTACAAAAACGCTAATTTTACCACAGAGCGTCCAGCACTCATGCGCACAATCCCAGAGCGACGTTGCCAAAGTTCCCGCGCTCCCGGACAATACAAATGTATTAAATAGTTTTATTAGATTATGTAATAAAAAATTGTACACAAACCTTTTAAAACACGTGTTCATAAATTAATTGTAATAATTCCTTTTATTCCCATTCATAATGATTCATTCAAATTAGGCGAATCTGAAGTGCAAAAAGGAGCTACCAGAAACTCAAAATTACAAACGGGCTTCAGGTTCATCAATATTTGATTGCAGGAAGCGCTTGTACAGATGGAAGAGTGGCGGAGCTGGTGACGAGGGTGGCCGTGCGGCTGCAGCGCTCCTAGCGGCGCGATCGCTAGGCTCAACTGATGTAGATGTGAGAGCAGCAGCCTTATGGGACATCAGCTTCTCAAATTACAGGCTACGATACGGCGGCATTGAAATGCGCATTGTTGGTAACTCCATCTTGCTGTTGGAAGAGATGAAGAAGCGACTGCGCATGAATGTTTCCGTTTCTTTCCAAAGGAACTTTGGTGCCGTAAGTAAAAGTAGCAGTAACAATTTGTTTTATTTACAACTCGTATTTTACACAAAAATCTCACTTGAATTCACTTGCAGGTCGAATTTGTCACGTCATTATACTTCTATTATTTTCCAAAATGTCTCTTTCCGATTCCATACAACGCGTTTAACCTTCTGTTGTACTTCTCTCCAATAATATTTTCCCACAAATTACACTGTTTCATGCCATTGACCTGCACATTTCCTACAATTTGTAAACACACATTTGTCTGTGAGTTAATGTACTTAAAATGTTTTCAAAATAAGTTTTTCGAAAAAATATGTATTTTTTTGTTGAGAAAAAGAGCTTCTAATTTTGAATTTACAGTAGCGCTTAAACGCCAGTTTAAAAACAGCTCCAAATTTCTCAAAGAAAATTGCCATTTAGGAGGAGGTTCTTTCATAATCTTAAAATAATATTTTCACCCTACAATTAGGAAACCGAAAAATTAAGAAAATGTAAAAAAATGTACTTTGGGCGGCGATAGATGGCAGTAGGCACGAGTATGTGCCAAGTTCGAAGAGCCAAAGGAGACGAAAAGAAATAGAAAACTAATGCGGTAAAGTCTGTGTCCTTCTGTTACATCACTAGTGTTTCCCTTTATTAACTTCTGAAACAGGATGTTCCCTAATTTATTTCTCTATCTTATTCATTTTGCCTATTTTCTTTTTTCAACCCATATTTGTAATTTTTATTTCAATCCCCCATTTTGTATTAATAGTTATTCTACCCACATCAACGTTTTAGGTTCTCGCGTAGTACTGCTTATGCAGTATAGAAAAAGTATTGTAATGCTGGGGGGAAAAAGTCGATTTTTCTACAGAATTGCCGGGCCCAAGTTACGTGAAAGTAGATAAATCGTATTCCTATATGTCGTAAATTATTTCCTCCAACACCTTCTGTTGTCAGAATTCATGCCTTATCCGTCTTTGACACCGAAAAATCGATTGTAAGAAAAACGTCTCTCAGTCCGTTTATGGTCAACGCAAGCGCCTTAACAGTTCATTCGAGCTCGAGCTCGTTATTAATTCATGATTCTATTGACTTTAAACATTATTCAACCGTACGGCTTTGATAAAGTTTGTAAGCTTACGAAACGTATTCTCAATCGATAAAATGCCGTCGTCTTCTCCAAAAGACGATGTTCTGGGTCCTTCTGTGGTGTAATTTGTGAGCCTAATGCCTGAGTAAACTTTGAATGTCACCCGACTGTTGCCAACTATATAGTCCGCTATTCGGAAAATCCCTACATCTGCTCTAATATTATCGCGTCGCGACTTTCCCTCACTACGCTTAGAGTGAAACCTCTATTCGCGACGACTATTTCCCCCAAAATAACAATTTATAATTCCCATTACGGAACTAACCTCATATAAACCCACGGCGGCGCTCTCGATAACTACGGGCAACGCTCAAAAGAGGTAGGGGTCAGTGCAACGTCACGCTTCAGGCGCGCCGTCGCCCTTATAGACGTGCCAGTCGGCGAGTCTTTAGCCCGGACTGTGTATAGAACGGCGTCCAGCGGGCGGGGAGGGCAGGTTAAGTCATCTCGGCAATAGAGCAAGTAACGAGGGGTGATAGTGACAGTGATAGTGAGGGACGACGCAGCCTGCGAGTGAAATGACGTCTCTTCTGGCTTCTGGATCGCGACCACGTCAAAGTTATTAAACAACTCTTCCGTTTTGGGTGATGTGGCAAGTCCCCGGCATATCTTCTGGCAATGGTTGTGACTACGCTTGCTGATGGTATACTTTGTATGTTATGCAACCTGAATAAAAACTGTTTTACGAAATTGGTTTGTTTTGGTCATAACACGTATTACTTAAAAGCACTTGAAATATAAACTGGTAGGTCCGTATCAGGTGGCCCGTACCAACGCTAATGTTTCGACTTTTACGAGTTCTCTGCGATGTGAACGGTTCGGTGGTTGGGACTGGAATGAAGAAAAAATGTATGTAATCTTTATGAATTTCACTAAAAACCTTCATATCCTCAACAGAGAATAGTTTGTAAATAAATTAGAAATATATATCCGAGTAGGAGAATATTGTGGCGTCTTTGCTAGGGCAATAAATCACAGACGTGAACGGTTTGTAAATATTAAGTATTTATTTGAAAAAAAAAATGCGCACACCTGAATGCTAGTAAAATATATACAAATAACAATATTTGAACCCGTTACTAGAAGGAATGTTCGCATGGTACTGGCATGATCCTGGTATAGATGTAAATATCATATTGGTGTGATGCCATTGCCTAACGTGAGTCATAGAAGGGTATGGCGCACTGTCCGTCGTCTCGACGTAGACGCGGTTCAGTCCTGCCTCCGTCGCCAATGCATTAAATGCAGCGCGCTCACAACCCACACGATCTCTTCCGAGCGCGGCAAGATAGAAGAAGAGCTTAGGTCGGGGTCGTTTAGTATTACCGAATTGTGGCGGCTGACGAACTGCGTACGTCTTCGGCTGTTTCGCGGGCGTTTCCACAAAGCCCGTCATGTCCTACGGGTTCACGAGTTTGCCCAAGTGGTTACCGGGATTACAAGTTTGCGCACACGAACGGACTCCTTCCCTTTCTTCCCAGGTTTTGCCTTTGTTCAGCCCAGCGTCTCTTCCGCCAGCGCTGTCCATGATCATGAAATGCACGTGGCTGATATTTGGTATGTTTGTATAAGGCGACTGATATGCCGCCAGAATATCTTCTCCTTGTTATAAAACACGTCCTCCAACTTAACTACATTAATGTAGACAACAATGTTTCAAAATCCAAAAGAATCATACAAACAGCATCCTACAAGGAAAGTGCCCAAGTCGACTACTCTTCAATATTGCACTTATAGATGTCAGCAGCGTTATTGAAGATATAGTTTAATCTCCTTTTACTTATACGTAGACGATATGTCCTAAATAAAAAACGTCAACAACTTGCAAGAAGCCATGAACTACCTGTGTAAGTGGACAACGGAGAATGATATGAAAGTAAACAGAGAGAAAACTGCTTTGATGGAGTTTCGGAAAGGAGAAAAAAAAGGACCGGACCCCTGTCGGGATGTACAAATATCTAAGCATCGCCCTACAGACATTCGGACTGACATTTAGCTGCCATGTTAAAGAGAAGTTAGCTGCAACATTTATCGCCAAAAAGGCAAATTAAACTACTGGCGCAACAGAATGTCACAGAATTTCTCGTATTCTTTTTCCACTTTCTTTGGTTTGGCTAGCTATTCGGATTTGCCTCATACTCTAGCTAGCTGCCATCTATCGCCAGTCAAAGTATTTTTTTGAAATTTTCTCAACTTTTCGGTTTCCTAATAGTATACCCAAAATATTACTTTCAGAATATAAAAGAAGAGCAAAACCTCGTCCTAATTGCCTATTGTCATTGAAAAATTTGAGGCCGTTTTTGAAAAAATTGCGTTTGAGCGTTATTGAAAATACGGACTTTTGATCTTACTTTCACAGAAAAGTATTAAGAATTCGTGGTATTTTATATTACATTATATATATATATATATATATATATATGTGTGTGTGTGTGTGTGTGTATGTGTGTGTATGTGCTTATAAACTCAATAATGGAACAAATCGTCGCTAATGTACATACTAACAACGTGAGAGGATAATTAAAAAACATTTTTAATTTTTTGAAAAAACAAAATAATAGGGCAATTTAGCGTTTATGTTATCTTAAAGAGTGCATTTACTAGTAGTACTGGGGTACTATCCGTACTAAACGTTTAAGAAAAAAATTGTAGCTATTTTGTAGAAAATCTAGTTTTTGTAATTTTTAAAACAGCACATATTTCTCACAATACTGCGCGAAAACTCCTTAAAATTTTCGAAAAAACGTACATGACCTTAATGAAAGAACTAATTATGGACAACAAATTCCATTTGAAGGAACAATCTGTACCTTCAATTTTGTATTGCTAGGGAAAAGCTGAAAATAATTAAATTTTTGAAAATTTCGAAAATAAGAGTTAAAAGTAAAAGTTATATGCCAACTTCATAAGTATTCTATTCTTACAGGAAATTTAAAGAAAAAATTTGGACCTGTGTTTCAGAACATTTTCAAAACAAAACGGAGGGCTGTAAAGCATCTCAATTTTGGAGTAATGTTTTTCAAAATCGTGTGGAGTCAGGTCGACCTGGGTATATCTATTTTAGAAAAACATCGTACGTATAGCTTGAGCGCTAATGGTGTTCATAGACTGACAGACGGACGAACGAACGGACGGATTTGAAAAAATAATACTTTTTGATATCAGGGGACCCCAAAACGTGTATTTCCGTTGAAATCTCGAAATCGATTTTCCGCAGCATTTCATAACTCTCCCTATACTACGCGTATTTCTTCGTATATTGGTACGTAAACAAGAAAGTAAAAAGAGAAACAACCATTTAATAATTCACGTATGCCTAGTATTTTACAGCTCGCGGACTGAAAATACTAATTGTGAATGATATTTAGTTTTATCCCGTACGCAGTTCAGAACGATTTGTAATCATACATTTATTTTTTAGGATTCTGGGCACACAACATTCGATATTCTAGAAAAACTGCTGGTTCAGGGAAAATTTGAATTGGTGCCACAATACTCTATCTACAAGGCAACACATCTGATAGATATTGTTTCATCCGGAGAGTATGGTCGCTACATTGTGCTGGTTCCGTATGCGTCGCTGCCAGCGTGGTCGCTGCCGCTGCGCGTGTTCTCCGCGATTGGTCGCGCTGGCTGGACGGGGTGGCGTAACGCGCTGGCGTGGCGGTGTGGCGGGGCGAGTCGTGGCGTCCAGGCCGCCGCGCGCCTGTCCGCCTTTCCTCGTGCGCGGCGCGCCCAGCAGGACAGGGTGCGCGCACGCGCAGCGCTGCACTGAGCCGCTGCGCTGCTTCGCTCGCGTGTCGTCGCCGCCATGTATCAGGTCAGCCCTTATCGCCGACTTCGATTTTTTCAAAGAAATGCTGACGGATTTCAGCTGTAGCTGGACAAGGTTGGAGGAATGCCCTCAAGCCTAATTCAATGCTCAGCAGCAGGGCATGTTAATTGTTATTTTCAAAGTAATTTCCCCAAATCTCAGAACGAAAGCCGGATTATTTTGTAAGATATAAGAATATTCGTTATTTATTGTTTTTGAATATTACTCGGAGATAAAATTCAGAAAAAAATATGCGGCATTATGACCGCTCGCTCACATTACGTTACCAGCCGGCGACGTTTCGTACAAAAATCTTCGACGCACGAATCCGATATAGACTGACGTCACGCAAATCGTGTATCTTCGGCAAAAATCGGTCTCCCTCGCAAGAGCGACAGAGAAAGATAATACGTCAACGAATTTGGAGTTAGCAGCGTATCAGCGATGCCAGACGGAGGAGGCGTATAGAGCCTTCGAGGGCAGAAGAGAGAGGAGGAACGGGAGAGGAGAGAGAAAGAGAGAGAGAGAGAGAAAGAGAAAGAGAGAGGGAGAAAAAGAGAGACAGAGAAAGAAACCGACAGAAACAGAGAAAGACAGACAGAAAGAGAGGATGAGGTTGACAGAGACGGAGGGAGACAGCGAGCCCGACAAAGAGAGGCATAGTGACAGAGAGACAGTCAGAGACAAGCAGACAGATAGAGATACAGGGAAGCGCAGAGAGAGACAAACAGACAGAGACCTAGGGTGAGAGAGACAGACAGACAGATAGAGACAGCCTGACACTCAGAGGCAGAGTGGGACAGATAGACAGACAGACTGACTGACAGACAGAAACAGTTTTTTCTCCGGTGCATTGCAGCCTTTTTTCACTTTTCTTGTGCACGAACAAAACATGTAGCACGTATAATGTAATACGCAAGGTAGATCACTATTCGTTGAATTTGAACGAATGGTGTGGGGGTGGGGCGTGATCTCACCCATTCCAACATCGCCACATGCCCATGAAATTCATTACTAGATATACCGAAAATTCTGAAAAGCTAATTTGGGTTTACTGGGTAACTTGTGGGAAACACAAAACTGCGGCGCCCGGTATTGACTAATACATGAATGACCTTTCCGAGAAGGCGACGGCAAAAGAAAACTTTAGGGCGAGAGGGGCGCGGCAGCGATACCGACAAAGGCAATGGCTCGATGTAAAGTAACAAGATCAAATCATTCATCGTTAAGTTACAGTTCGAACTCTTTGTTCGTTCATGATTGTGTGACGTTTACAAAATAAACTTACAAAATACAACATTATATTTTTAATGTCATAATGGTGGGAGTTTTCGATCATAAATGCTTGCATATTTTGTTGATTTTTAGGTCATTCAAATCCTGGTTCTACTTATCAGTATTTATTGGATGTGAATTTCGTGTTCCAGGGCCGCTTGTTTGACCTTATTAGGAATCCGGAATATGATGCTGATATAAACACCTTCGAACAGCTGGCAAACGAAAAGATGACATTGTTAGTACCCGCTAGGGCGGCAATTTTTGACGAAGTTCTGTCGAAAATGTCTAAACGCACATGGAACCATCAACAAGAGTTTTTAGCAATTGTCAAAAATAAAACAAAGGAACGTTATGCAATAATACAAGGCTCTGAAGTGTGGCAGATGTATGGTACTTTATTATTTCCGGAAATGAGACACTATAGAGAAATGAGAGAAAATGAGTTTTCTCATCAGCCATATTTCTGCAGCAGACGGTGAGTATTCAAAAAGGATCTGATGCCAGGAATATGCAAAGGCTTTTATATTTTTTTTTTACTTTCTGTCGGGAGGGTTTGTGAATTCTAAATGACCACCTAGATGCGGTTTTCAACTTAATATACGTACATTTCTTTAAGATATATGCAGGATTTTTTAAATGCTTAATTTCCTTTTCACAACAATATTATTCATGTAAATTATAAGGAAGAAAGTACCACAATCTGCTTTCTCATTCTCCAGTTACATTTCAAGGAGTCGAACTCGGACGTTTTACTTCTCTGGTGCTTGTCAGTAGAACTCTGCAGAGTATACAAAAGTGAAAATATCAATTTAACCCTAGCAATACTTCCAATGGTCCAGTGCACTACCAAGAAGGGTGTGAGGTCCTAATTCAATCATTTAATTGTATTGGAATTATTTTCGATGTCATTGAGATTTGTAAAGATTCATAAATTAACAAATTGATACAACTAATAAAATATATGCGCTCATTGAAACCAAAAAAGTATGCAAATTTTTGGCTCTGCAAATAACACTAATGGTGATACTACAGCACCTACTTTCCTGCAATAGTAACGTGTTACATAATATTTTTACATCACAATTTCTGTGATGTCACTTATGTAACCACATCACAATTTCTGTGATGTCACACATGTCAGATATCACTTATACAACGCATTACCAATCCAAGTGCACGAAGCGTGAAAAATTATTTGCTACGATCATATAAAAATGTGGAATTCTACCTTTCCCTACGTGTGGTAAAGTTATTTTCTTAAAACATCTCACAACTGTGTCGTCACCGTGCGTAAAAAACTTCTTTCACGGTGACGTCTCAGTGCCGAAAATACTTTTACACATGGTGGGTAGCTTACAAGAGAAGTAAAAAAAATAATGCACAAAACGAAACATTAATATCATCATTACCAGGACACTATAATAAAGCCTAAATTTCGCCATTTTTAGTGCATCATTACATAAATTTCTCTGTACTCCGTAGCGAGAAAGTAAAAAGTGGAGCCGTTTTAGGAACTGTTTAAAAATTGCGTGAATTTCAAGCGCAATGACGCAAAAACTACTCTTATTTTTCGATAATTTCTGAGTGTGATTGTTTCAAAATCGGTATTTGAACAATAGATTTCAATAACAAAAACACCCTATTGTAGTTTGCACTTTCGCAGTTTTCGAAAAATCAGTGATTTCGATAAATACGTAACTTATGCCATTGTTTAGTAACGCTGTTCGACAACAAAATTTAATTACAAAAATTAAATGCTATTTTTAAGAAAATTGAAAATGTTTGGACTTTATGTAAATTACTCTCAAAAAACTCAAGTTTCATATGTAGTGCCCTTCGCAATCAAAATTTTTTTGAAAGACGCGGAACTTTGCGTTTCAAACTGGATTGGGAATATCAGTTTTGGAGAAATATCTGAACGGTTTAGGTAGTACCGTTGATAGGCACACGTGTTCCTCAAATCGATTTTTCGGTATTGATACACAAAACATAGATTCTAATAATTTACTACACTTGAAACACTATTTATCCTTTTTTTCGTTTCCAGGGCTCGATAATAAGTGTTATTCTGTAAAAAACATCATCCATTTCCTGTCCGTGATTACATTACTTTCTCTTCTTACAAAATACGACGACAAAGTAGAACAGGGGAGTAATAGTTTCGAAATACCATTAAGAGGAAGCAATCAAGAGGGTTTCGATAACCTGTACATTACCGTTACTTTGTCGAGATAACCTTTTTAATATATCTGTGTGAGTAAGCGCAGAGGATAGCATAAGGAAGAGGAACGAAAGATAGCGTGCGGTTTCTGAGCCCTTTTTAGTGTACTACAGCGTCATTCGCCTGGTACTGATAAGGGAAACCACAGCATTCTACCGATCAGAGTAACCGGCGTTAGAATTCTCGACCACGGCTGAATTCGTCAGAGCTCTCAAGCTGGTGTCGAAAATTCCACGGATAATCCGTCAGCACTCGAATCCTAGATCCTCCCGATCAGGTGCACTCGAATCCAAGGTCCTCCCGATCAGATGCACTCGAATCCTAGGTCCTCCCGATCAGATACACTCGGATCCTAGATCCTCCCGATCAGATGCTCCGCACAGACAATGGCATTGCTGGCTGGGCTAACATATATAGTTGTTGTGCATGCTATCCGGGTTGAGCCGCGTCACTGACATGGTGACCAACGTTTCGCCCTGCGTATTCTGGCATACGCTGGCTAGCCACCATGTTAGAGACGCGGCTCACCCCGGATAGCCTACTCAACACAAACTCCGGCCGCGGAAGACTACGCAACCATAACATATTTCTCGTGGTGAATTAAAACCAACACACGTAATGTTTAAACAAAAACGTTTATTCGTGAACAATTATACACTAAAATCTACTTGGTCTATTTACGGATATTACACTTAATTATTTTTCTTTACACACGATTCCGTTCTCTTGATGATTTATTTACAGTTCACTTCTTACACACTATTTTATTTACACCGTTCTCTTCTTCTACAGTATCATCCAGTCCGATGCTCTGTCTACGGTCCACTGCACTGACCCAAATCCCTGCACAGACCACAATTCCCTGCATACACCAGGGTCCACTGCACTGCTGTTAACCACGATGCACCCTTCACAGCACAGCTTCCACTTCGGACACACTGACGGACTAACTGCTTCTCTGCTACTCACTGACGTCTTACTACCCACTGTCTTCTACTAACTGACTCGCGGCCGCCGCCGGCGGCGCATTTATACCTGCCCGGCGCTCGTCTCCATGCACCCGGCACATTCTCGGCGTTTCCCCGCGGCTCGCGAATTATCCTGAACCGTCTAGTTCGGGGAGAAGGGAAGGGACGCCGGCAGATGACGCAATCCGCGCGCAACGAATTCCTGCAGGTGATGCAATATTCGTTATAATATATATATATATATATATATATATATATATATTTATTATTATATATATATATATATATTATATATATTCATTTTTTCTGCGTCCACAGGAATTGCCGTGTGAGTGACATTTTGAAAATGCTTCATGTTACGAACGGAAGAGACGGGCCTCGCTCGTAGTGGAGGACGTATGAACACCTCAATGTATTCTCCGACAAAGTCGGAACAGGTGCAAAAGGCAAACCCCAAAGAGCGCAGCAATAGCAACAGAATATAATATGGACGCAACGCTCGTGTCTGCATCTGCAGCTGCTGTGCGCAGGGGTGCTGTACGGGCGTGTGCTCAGCGGCGGGCTTGGCCGCCAGACAGTGTGTGCTACGCTTTTCACGACGTCTATCTCGGCAGAATACACAGACATAGACAGACATCCATCGATCCGCTACTCTTTTCTCTGCGGCGCGAGAGAGGAGCGCTAACAGGTGTATATAGAGACAGATGACCATGCATCTCGAAACACCCAGCCCACAGACGTCGTCGTCAGATATATCACGATAAACACACTTCCAGACAGTATAGTTCCCAATTTTATGAGAGTGGCGGTGCTATCTACATACATATAGTCACACAAGAGTGCTGAGATATA
>BOPP01000385.1:165521-196888 GCA_017312745.1 Gryllus bimaculatus | reverse complement strand
TCTCTTCAGGTGCAGAGCAGCTTCCCCTCCACGAACCCACCTCGCCCCGCCCTCTGCTCTCTTCAGGTGCACAGCTGCTTCCCCTCCACGATCCCCTCCCTCGCCCGCGCGCTGCTCTCCTTAGGTGCACCGCAAGGGTTCCATTTGTGCGGATACAATTTTCATTCTGTTGTTTCTGAGCTTCACATCAGTTCTGTAGTTCTATTTTATTCACAATTTATGATTTATCCATGTATTATAAAATATATATCATACATATTTACAACCACTTCAGCATTCTTGTCTCTAGAAATTCTGAGTGAATAGAAAACTCAGCTTTTCTGGCAGGCGAATGGGTTTCGCAATTTTCGTCTTCTACACTATCTGGCAATTGTGTAGGAAGACGTAAGGAAGACCAATCAGAATGAAAACTAATTGAAAGATACATTATTTTTTATTAATTTTCAATTAAACAATTAGTTTAAATGAGTATATAAACAACTGGTAAAACAAATTCAAGTTCACATCAAGTACTCTTCGTTTTATCACAAATATATGTGATTATATAAAATGAAACAATAGACTACAGCACTACATCGAAAATTACAGGAATGGGAACGTAAAGTCTAATTAAATTCCCAATACTAATTACAATTCTAATACTAATTACAAGCTCATCTCACATTTGGCGGTAATATAAAAAATAAACAAAACGAAAGAATGAAGTACAATAAGAATTACAGGAATATTAATAAAAATCATAAGTTACATAGTATAACGAAATTTTTAGTATGATTTAATTTTTCGAACTAAAAAAGTTAACTCTTCACACCATTGCTGAAAGATACATCATTTGACAAAAAAAAATGCATATCAGACTTATGAGCAGTTAAACACATTTTGTTAATAGAATTGTTACATGTATATGAATGTTTAAAATACGTCTAGGGAAAATTTGTGGGCTTCTGGTAAAGTTGGGAAGTATAAAACAAAACGTTCAGTAAAACTGAACAGTCAATAGTACTACTTAAAATTTTAGGCAAAATCATCATAACAGCATAATATCTGTAAGATTTCAAAGAAGGTATACTCAAACGTTAAGTTATGATACAGTAACCGTGGGATTCAAAGGCATTCTGAACCCTTGCAAGGTATGCACCAAGTCTAAAATGCATATGCTGGACTTTTTTAACTCTAAGAGATACTGTTCGAAAAACAAGGTGACCAAAAAACAGAAGAGTTTATCAGTACTGGTCTAATTAAAATCAAATAAAGTGATCTCAATATTTGTAGTGAGTGTAATAAGTAGCATGTACACTTAATAAAGCCTAGCATTTGATTGACTCTCCTTCGGGTATGTCAAACTTGAGTCGACTCTATCTTTAGCATTACTAACTCCGGGACGACTGTCTACTGCGCATTCCCAATTCTGAGACAACTATCTTCAGAAGCTCTGATGCAACTCTTTCGCAAAGATCCAACCCTATGTCGACTCCCTCCTCTGTACTTACAACTGCGTAATGACTCCCTTTTGCGTAAGCCCAACTCTAGGGCTACTCTTTTCCGTATGACCAACCCTGGAACGACTTCTCTTCGCATGCGTTCAACACCGGGGAAACTCTCTTTCTGTTATGTTCGAATCTGGGGCGACACCCTCCCACATATAACTCTCTCTTTCTCACACACACACACACACACACACACACACACACACACACTCCAGGATGGCTCTCTTTCTAAAATAAAACACCAATTGTAGTAAATTCAAAACTGAACTAACAAAGAGGCACTCGTGGTTACTTTCCGAAGAAGAAAAAATAAATGATTTGATGTTTCTGTAGCGGAAATATCTCATCCTTTCGCCGTACTATTGAGAGCAGGAATGGAGGAAAACAGGATATTACGTCCATTCAAGATTTGATGCCTGCCTGACAATGAATACAACTGGACTTCTATGGAAGAAAGCTGTAACTACTACGTACGACATGCGTTAAACATTTGAGAGGTTTCTTGCAAGAAGCAAACTAGGACAAATTCTAGATATTTCAAGAGACTGCAAAAACGTCTTAGCATAGACATGCATGGTAACGGATTTATAATTTTTCCTTGCTTTATATCTTTTGATATGTTTAGCACTTGCGGAAAGGAAATGTACAGCAGAAAGCGCTGGTTTTATAGAATAAATAAGTGAAATTCCTCATGAAATTTTGGACTTGTTTTGTTTTTATGTTTGGATCCTCTAATTTGAAAACAAGTCGATTTATTCGTTATGACAACATAAGACATTTCACTTCGTATATGACAATTTACTGCTGTGAGCATGAAATGTTAAGTAGCAAACTTTTACAAACAATTGGGAGCATTATATTGATCCTAAACCATTCCTATTACAGAACGAAGAACACTATTTCCGAGGCTTGTAAAGTCGCTCAATACACATCTTAGAAAGCAGTAAAACATGACACAACATATTTAAAAAAATAAATATGTTTCAACATATTGGCATTGAACAATTATCTATCTACCTTTACTTTTAATTTGAATACAAAATATCTCTCAAAATTATAACCTAAAAGTTGACTGTATGTTTGCAATAATTTAAAAATATATCAAGCATTAAACGGGAATACGTAGAATAGTATTATACATACGTGGCTCAGAGGCCTATGCAATGTATCAGGCGACAAAAGGCGTATATGCATCGGAAGGTTAATGAATACGTCGGTCACTGTTAGCGCCCGTTTCTTTGAAAGAAGTTGGTTGCAGCAAGAGGTTCGATCGCGGCGTTAAGAGGTGTTGCTCAAAACCAGAAACGCCACCACAGGAGAAGAGGGTGCGAGGAGTGACGGGTATGAACGCTCCGGTTAGAAGAGAGGGGTGTGGGAGAGTAATTACGAGCGTAAAAGGAGAGATGAGCTGTGGGAGATGGGTTGCGGGCCCTGGCCC
Source organism: Gryllus bimaculatus (assembly GCA_017312745.1). Lineage (NCBI taxonomy): Eukaryota > Metazoa > Arthropoda > Insecta > Orthoptera > Gryllidae > Gryllus > Gryllus bimaculatus. The sequence continues at coordinate 193,963 of BOPP01000385.1, read as the reverse complement.
TGTGCCTGGCGGTGGCCTGTTGTGGCTGAAGGGCCGAGGGCGCAGGGCCAGTGCTGGGAGGGCGCGCCGCCCGCCGACGGGCTGCGCTGGCGCTGGCGGGCGTGGGCGGGGGCCGGGCGGTGGGCGTGGTGGACCTGGGCGACGGCCCGCGCTGGCTCCGCGCCCTGCACGCCCGCGCCGCGTCGCCGCTGCTGCTGTGGCGCTCGTGGAAATGGCCGTGTGAGGGCTGCGCGCCACGGTGGCTGGAAGGCGCCGGGGGCTACGTGCTGGCGACGAACAACCCCTTGCGTCTCCTCTTCTTTCTCATCAGCGACACCTCGGAAGCCGTTCGTGACCAAATTTACGAGGTAATGTCTCTGTTCCTTTCGTAGCTTTTAGCGTTCCCCTGAACCTGTACACTGAAAACAATTGCAAAAAAGCGTATTTGATCATATGAATGGCTGCAAATACCAAGCGATTTTTCAGGCTGAGCTCAACCCATACTTGATTTCTTTTCATATATAGCATGCTACCGAGAGAACTCATCGAAATGTGCAGCTTAATTCGGCTGTCCCCATCGTAATGGCGATAAGCAGACTTGCCTTGCAGAAATACCGGCATGTACAGAACATTACTGGCTCGCACGGCAATAGGATTGCACGTCAAATTTTGCAACGTGAGGATTTTTTGCTTTACTCGGATTCTTTAAATCTTGAGAATAAGCGACTCACGAGGGGATTGCTAGTCGAATGGGCACAGTTGACTGAGCAAATCCGTAGTAAAAGGCAAACGACGAATCTCGAGGTGACGGCTGGAAGCCAACGGCGTCAGCGCAAGCCGAGGAAGAGGAGGTTCCAAGAAGGTGCCGCGGCGCCGGGGGCGGTCGCTAAGAAGTCGCAGCGGGCGCTCTTGGATCGAGTGGTGTCGGAGGGGAAGGGTAGAGGGCGCATTCAAACGAAGCGCAACCGAGAGCAGTTCAGCCGCGAGCTGGAGCAGGACTTTCTCGCGTTGCTGCGCCTCAGAGACCGCCACCAGTCCTTCCGCGGAGTGGTGCTTCGGGAACAAGGCGACGGATGCACGTGGCGAGGACTGGCAAATCGCCCAGACACCGGCAGGTGAGACGTGTAATCGATTTTATTTTTACATTCTCGCTACGGAGCAGGGTGTGATGCTGCGCGAAAAACGGCGAATTTTCGACAGAAAAAAACTTATTGTAGGGCCCTTGTAACAAAAAAGCCGATACATACAGTTGCTAAATTTAGAAAAAAAAATCCTCTAAAACGTGGTCTTTTTTTGTCAGTCCTTGGCATCGAGAAGTCGATTGACAGCTTAACGTCTGTCTGTCCGTCTGTGAGCAACGTCGGCTAAGCGTTAACGTAATCGGCTAAACCGTTCAGTCGATTTTTCTAAAATTGATACTCTCCAATCGATCTGGCTGATGTCGCGCCCCTTTGAATTTGACACCCACATTTTAATTTTAGAGAACACTTTTCATGAATTGACTGGATTGTTTTCAAAATGTTCAAAAATGGTTTCCATTGTTTTTGATTACATGTTGTTGATGAATAGTGTAAACAACTTGTAAAAGAGTGATGCAAAACTAATTTCCCTTAAAAACATTGATTTTTCGAAAATTGAGAAAATCAATTTTTTTCGGCGTCTTCCGACAACTACAATATCAAAGAGAGAGATTTTTCTCTTAATGAAATCCTTTTTTAAAGATAGATTGTAAAATAAGGAATTATACAATTTTTAGAAAATCTGAGTAATTTTCACGTAATTTTTATGAAAGTATGGAAGAGAAAGTACGTGCTGTTTAAGCTCCACTTTAGTTATTTTTTATTAAGCGAGTTTTTTACACTTCTAATGACAGTTCGTCGCACTCCATACCCCAATACTTTTTTATTCCGCCAGGCAGCTTCCTCTATTCTTCTCTTCTTTATTGTCGAATCGATGACAGACTTCCAAGATTTACTCGGCCTTACTCGTTTACTTCTTTCGAAAGGGATCGTCTCAAAGACAATTTTTGGTATTTTCCCATCATGCATTCTCTTTAGATAGCCAAACCATTGGAGTTGTTTCGATTCTACATTTTCCATCATGCGTCTCTCTATCAGCATTATCTATCTAATCTCTTCGTTTTGTTTTCTATCAAACAGGGTATACTGACTTTGTCTAGAAAAAGAACTTTGTCTGTCGTTTTTACAGCACTTAACCGAGAGTTTATTCAATTGCATTCTTTGTAACCCAAATTTCCCATCCATACGTAACACAACTCTCCACCAGTGTACTTGTTTTGTGTCTTGGCTTGCTTCCTAATATTCTTGCTCCATAAAATGTTATGAAGTACACTACAAACGTGTTCAAATTATTAGACAGCTTTAATGCCTTTCATCGTTCGATGATATAATGGGAGAGAAACGCTGTTATGTATGAGAAAGGTCGTGGTAGATTGCACATTGTCGAAGGGTCAATGACAATACAAAAAAAAAATCCTTGAAAAGGAACTTTTTCCCCAAATTAGAGTGGTTTCCTAATGAAGATGGCATTTTTATGCATGATGAAGCACAGTACCACAAAAACAAAAGTGTTTTCAAGAATTTGGAAGAAAAGCAATTTAAAGTGTTACCATGTCCACGGAATAGCTTCCAATATAAAATTTAGAATCCAATAGAAAACATATGAGACATTACCAAGAAAAGTATAACGAAATATAGTCGTGGACAAACTAAAGGAGATTTGGTACCGCGACGATGAAAATAAAAACTCAGATGAAAAGTTGGTAAACATTATGCCAAAGAGGATACAGTTGTTGATTAAAAACAAAAGCACGCACACCAACAGCAAGTATTATATGGATGAGTGTAACATGTATGACTGTAACACGAATGTAAACGTATAATAAATGCAAATTGTATACAAAAAATGTATTTAGTCTAATAATTGAACACGTCTGTAGTTACTGCCCTTCCTTTGCTTATTTTGTTAATTATGTCATTGTCATCAGATCCATCAGCACTGAGTCACTCAAGGTATTTAAATTTTTTTACTCCTCGAAATATACCTATTTTTGATTCTAGACCACTCCAAGATTTCCCTACAACCATGTATCTTCACTTTTCATTATTTATTTCGGGTCCTCATTTTATGTTTCTCTTAATTTCTTTAACATATATTCAACATCATCTTTATCTTCAAACAAAAAGTGTATTCCATTTACTGTTGTAAAATCTCAGTCTTCTAAACTTCCCTACAGCCTGACCAAACAGAGAATGAAGTAGAGTTACACAAACCAGAATGTATTTCCTCGCTTTGCGTGCGGTCCGGGTCTACTGATCTGCCATCTTAGGGCGCATTCACACGTCGCCAAAGTTACTTCCGATAAGCGTCAAGGCTCTTGCCACACCACCACCGCCGCCCACCGTGTTGTTGAATAATTTGTAGCCGTTTTTAAGACAATAGTGCTTAAGTAGTACTGTAAATGCGAAATTTAAAGCTCTTTCACATAAAATGTTTGAGTTATCGAAAACCTATATTTAATGTCATTTTAGGCACATTAACTCACAAATGCAACACGGTATACAAATCCCTGAAAATGTGCATATTTAAGGAGTGAGAGATATTTCAAAAACACATTTTTTTTAATATTTGAAAACACATAACAAAAGATAAGCAAAAATAATTTCATATTACCAGTGCGATTAGCACTATCCCTACAAACGTTTGAAAACATTGGAGCCGTTTTTGAGAAAATTACGTTTTAGAGTTTCTGAAAATGCGGAATTTTGAGTTCATTTTTACATAAAACTGTTGAGTTTTCGAAGAACTTTACCTGACATTATTTAAAGCAAATGTGCTTATAAATGCAATAATGTGAACAAATTGTCGCTAATATCAGTATTAACGACGTTAGATATCAACACAATTATATTTGTTTAATGTTTGAAAAAACAAAAAATAGAGCAATATGGCATTTGTATCATCCCATATAGTACATTTAGCGTTATACCTACCAAGTGCTAAAAGAAACATTTTGGAGCAATTTTCGAGAAAGCTTTTTTTATTTTAATGTTGCACAAATTGCATGCTATATTGCGCGTAACTACTGAAATTGTCGACAATGCACACGATCTTAATGAAAGAACTAATGAAAGGGAAAAATATTTACTTGGAGGAAAAATCTTCAATTTTGTAGTTTTAGGAAGACGGAAAGAGGAGTATAAAACTTGAGGTGTCGTTGAAATTGTTGGAATTTCAAATAATAAAGCCAAGATGTTTAATGCATAATTTGTTATATTAAATATATGTTGATGGTAAGTCAGATTATATTAAATAGTAACACCTAAGTCTTCTACAAAATTGCACGTTCTAATAATCCTTTTTTCATTGAGTAACTTGTTCTTAGATATGATTTATTTCTTGTACAAGTGATGAAACATTTTATTAATATTAAAGTACAAATCATTCGCGCATTATGCGAATAATTTTCATTTTCAATTGGCTTTCTATTAGGAGAATTAATATTTGATCATGTTTCCATTGATCTTTCATTTCATATGCCAGGTAACTTCCTTATACTTTTTGAGAATGATTTTGCATGTTCCTGTAGGAAGGGACTTCAACATCAATAAGAATAGTAGGATTCGGCACCTTGAGTGTTACCACAATATCTGGCCTGTTATGTTCTAGTCTTGTGCGTCAAAATTGTGTGGTCGAAATAAATTCTGACTTTTTTTCATTTTCCAACACAGGTTCAGGTTTGTTTATATAGTAAGGGATCAAATCCAGGTGATCACTAAATTTACGGTTGGGTGCAGTTGGTTGTAAAATGGAAGTGATCTGGTTATGGCGCGTAATGTAATCTGTCTGTGCGAGTGTTGCACTTCCTGACATAATGTCACCTTTATTTTCCGTCCACGCGTTTCATTTGTCAGATTGCACCTTGGGATCTTTTTGAACTAGTTTTCTTGCGTTTTGGGTGGGAATAACTTCATCTTGAGCGGCTAGCATGAAACCTTCAGTTTCAGCATATAAATCTGCATCTGTCAGCCATTTTACAGAAGCTTATGTGCATGTGCATGTGCATGGATCGTGAAGGGAGTGAAATATTTTACTGTGAAGTTGTTTTTCAGATCACTAATCTTGCTTTTGGTATTCTGTTTGAAAGGTAGTTTCTTGAAGAGTGTCATGGTACAGATGTAGAGGGGTACGATTTTTATCTGCTAACACAACTGCTTCGAGTTCCAGCTATTATTTTTATTATTATTATTATTATTATTATTATTATTATTATTATTAATTTTATTATTATTATGAAGAAAATAAGTCGTCTGAGTATAAAATCTACTCCAGATTGCAACTAGCAACTGAAAGAGCAGATTTTAGGACTGTCAATATTTTGCGCAAAATGTGAACTGTTCGAAATAAAGCAATTTCTTGCACTTCCCAGTCACTTCAAAAGTCTTTCTACATTCTCCAACACGGGAGTTTAGCCAAGTTTTTGCACAAATTAAATTTAGCTTCACTATGCGCACGTTTTGTGAACTCTCCTTTTGCTTGTAATGTTAAGAGTGGAGGTAAGGGCGAGTTGCTATTTTGTTAGCAATGGAGAAAAATCATACAAGCAATTCGTGTACCGATACAAATAAGTTTTCTATAACTCAGAAACAAAAATGACTATTTTAAAATATTTCTAATCTTACGATTTTAAAAATTTATTTATTTATTTATGTTAAACTTTTACTCACCTTTCAACTATTTATAGTTAAAATGACGTGAAGGGATTCTAGAACTCAAGAAAACGTGCGCAGATAATCTTTTCATCCCTACGTCAATACAGTTTTTACTGTTTTTTTTACTGAATAAATCTAAATCAAATTTTGCGAAACAAAACTCACGGCTCCGATGACAATCGGTATGACTTCTGCTTTTACATATCACTGATCTCAATTTCGAACCTCTTGTATTTAAGCTGTTTCTCTGCATCCTTGGTTATTTTTTGGTCGCAAGACACAGCAAGATCTACAAGTAGATACGATTTTTTCTTCAAATCTCGGATAACAATATCCGGTTTGTTTGCCGCAATCGCGCGATCCGCTTGAATTTGTTGGTCGTACAATATTGTATAGAGTCTAACAGACGCCACCGGTTCTGGTGAGTTTTCGTCCCACTTGAGGCATGTGTTTGGAACTTCCAAGGCGGTACAGTGGAGGTAACTACTCACCTTGCTGTGTATTTTCAAGTTTTCGGCATTTGCTAGAATTGGACAAGATGAGACAATGGTTTCTACTTGTTTCTGGCAAATTAGGCATTTATCATCTTGGGAAATATTGAGAACCGCTTTGTCATAATGTGTTCTCAACGCCTGATGTTGGGCAGCTGTTAGAACCGCTTCCGATTCTGACTTCATTCTTCCCCTTATAAGCCACATAAATGATTGATTTTTTTATATGCAACCTGTCAATTTTTTAAAATATTGTCCTTATAGTGGTTGAACTTCCCACGTTTTCTTTAACATTTTTTGTTTCACATTTCATATTTAGTAGCATCATAAGTTCGGTGTCTGTGTTCTTCTGCGTGTCTTGCGTAGATTTCTTCGCAATGCTTCTTCCTACACTAACAATTCCTCTGAAGTCGGAGGCTTCGGCGGCCAGAATCATGTGCGTGATCATGGCTGTCCGGGTGACGCCGCGTCGAAGGCTGTGTTGACCCTGAGAAAGACCACAACAAGATGGTCGAAACGTGGGCAACACAGCCTTGGACGCGGCGCCACCCGGACAGCCCAGATATCACGCACGGGACGGGTCCTAGGCTTTGTACGCGTGGCGCACCTGGCGTGATCTTGGCTGTCCGGGTGACGCCGCGTCGAAGGCTGTGTTGACCCTGAGGAAGACCACGACAAGATGGTCGAAACGTGGGCAACACAGCCTTGGACGCGGCGTCACCCGGACATCCAAGATCACGCACTATGAATTCCTCTGTTTCCCATTCTGCCGTCAGATTTCATGACCTACCCCATTAGTGTGACATCATGACTGACTTCATACGCTCCCACTCCAACTATTGTATTACACCAGGAGACTTAAATTTGTGTGAGGCCTCTTCTTCCTTCCTTACGTGACACAAAATCTATGCACATCAGCTCGAGGGTGGGTGTCATGATGCATTGTAAGAACTTTTCTCGTTTTTCGATCCATATTTCAAATTTCTTGCTCAGCCCAGTCCACTAGTCCTAAACTGTACTCCACTATAAGCACAGCCAAACGGCCAATGATAGGTATATTATTCCTGGAGTTAACACCGGACTTCAGGGCAAGTCTCACTCTTCTATAATCCTATCCTCTCCTACTTTCATTGTGTCGTTCGAGATTTTCTCACATTCATCAATGCCCAGATATTTGTAAGTTTTACCTGGCTCAAGATCTTGAATCACAGTGTGCATATCAACTTCAATGCTCTTTGAGTCACTTTGCGACGTTGAGTCGTCATTTTGCCTGTGCTTAAATTGTTTTTTGCACACTTGTCAAGACCGAACTTCATGCAAATGTCATTGCTAAAGTCAGTCAGGAGAGATATTATTTGAAAGAGAATCGCTTCATACTTAGCAAACACTTTAAGATTATCCTTTTAAAACAAATGTGATACTGATATTTCATCACAATAGAGCTTGTAATCAAAGTCAGAGTGCGACAACTGTCTACAAAGTGGGACCAAACTAATGCAAAACAGCAAACCTCCTTGAAATATTCCCCTGGTAATCTGAATACTTGTTTCTGTTACTCCTTTTCCACAAAGTATTAGTAAACTGCTACTCCACGACTTCATACTAGCCTTGGAAAACTCAATACGTCTTGGATGAAATCGACAGATCTCCATGGTTTTCAAAATTCAATCGTGTGGTTCGCTGTCAAAGACCTCCTGGTAGTCAACCCAAGACATGCTTAAATTACGTTATCGTTTCCTTACATCATTCAAGATAACGTTGGTAGCATGATTTCCTTACAGCCATGGAAACCTTTTTGTTGAACTGGTAGCAGATGGTTCGTCTCTAGATGTCTGTACATTTTGTCGGCTATGGCTGCCGTTATGACCTTGTAAGTTACTGGCAGACAAGAGATTACCCTGTAGTTCTTCACCAAAGAGCTTTCTCTCACTTTGAGTAGCAAATACGTAATGCAACGTGGAGTTACTTTAGTTTTTCTAAAACTCTATCCACAGTTTTTGCTATACGTGAATGTATTGCTATTAATTTCTTAATCAAATTAGCAAAATGGTTTTGCATGAAGCAAGTTCGAGTTCACGCATTACTCTTCACCCACGAGTTATTCCCTGTCATCCGTTACTGCGACGCACAGTGGCCTCGGGACATCGGGACATCGAGCAGGACTTCGCAGGATCCTTCCGATCGCCAGTCGACATCACTAAACCCTACGGGAGTGCCATTGACTACTTTTATTTTTATATATTTAATTACTTTTTTTAAAACTCTTGTTCATCTTTCACCTGTTTATAGTTAAAATGTTGGGAAGAGATACACATACATACATTTCTGTCAAATCCCTGCTTCGACTGTCGATGTTATATATTTTTTTCTGTACGTTTATTAGAATTATTATGCATTTTGATCGCAGGAAGCACTTGTACTGGTGGAAGAGTGGCGGTGGTGACGAAGATGGAGGCGAGGGTGAGAGGGCGGCTGCAGCGCTCCTAGCGGCGAGATCACCAGACGAAAACGCCATCTCGGTGCGAGCACTGGCTTTTAAGGATGCAGGCTTCGCAAATTATCCAATGCATTTCAATGGGATTAAAATACGTGTTGTTGGCTACTGCATCCCGCTGATGAAGGAGATGTGGAAACGACTTAACATGAATGTTTCCCTTTCTTTCTTGCAGGCCTGGGATTGCGTAAGTACAAGTATCAGTAATAATTTTTATTTTAAACTGTTCTGCAAAAATTTCCCGGTTGGATTCACTTGCATATCGAACTTGTCACGTCAATTTGTTACGCGTCTTTATATGAGAGTGAATTGAAAAATTTGTGTCGTTTTAAAGAAGAAAAGTATTTGTTTCAAAAGTCAACTTTATTCAGTAACAGTCTCTTTTTGACTCAATACAGCTTGTATAAAATTTTTCAAGTTTTTTAAGCCTAAAACTATGATATTTCAGTCTTAGTGTGTTTTTCAGTCTTTTAAGATGTATACTAGAGGTTTGTTGCTGCTATTATGCCTTCATTGGACACGCATTTCTTGCAACCAAGCCAATTCTACAGGTTTGCGAACGGTAAGAAGGCGTTCGGAGCCAAATCCATAGAACAGGTGGGCAGAGACGGAGTAGAGAGGCTAGCTCGCTTTCAACTACGCGGCTCTAGGTTCAATACCCGGTCGAGCAAATACTATAGCGTGCGTTTTCCTTGCAATGTCCCAGCACCCCCTTAACCCATAACCGCGAGGCAGGGACGTCGCCGGTAGGCCTGAGCCCGTTCATGGGCTGTCGCGCAAAATACATACACACAATTGCACTCCTAAGGCAATAATCAAACATTTACATATTTATAACGTACTACATTTTTACGTTTCACATTCAATGATCTTCACACATATTTTATACTCAGTATAGAACCATATTTCATCAGACATTTTATTTGCTAGGAAACTGGTTACAACATATTGGAGACTCAAGAAAACAAGCTGGTTCAGGGGACAATTGATTTGGTCCCACAATACCGTAGGTACATGCCCATTGTGTACGGATTCACACATCTGCTGGACATTGTATCCTCCGGAGAGAAAGACTACAACATTATGCTTGTGCCATTTGCGGAACCGCTGCCGGCGTGGTCGCTGCCGCTGCGCGTGTTCTCCCTACGCATCTGGCTCCTGCTGCTGGGGACGGGGGGAGCGTACGCGCTGGCGTGGCGCGTGGTGGCGGGCGAGTCGCTGGCCGCCAGCGCCGCCGCCGCGCTGCGCGCCTTCTCCTCGTGCGGGGGCGCCCCGCAGGACAGGGTGCGCGCCACGCCGCAGCGCCTGCAGCTGGCCGCCGCGCTGCTCGCCTCCGCCGTCGTCGTCGCCGCCGCCTACCAGGTTATTCCTACGAGAGAACTTTCTCAGTATGCACTTCTTATAGCTTCAAAAGAAATCAGGTGTCTTGGAAAACTTCCGCGCTCTAAAATTTCCCATAGAGGTATTCGCAAAAGCTTTTACAAGAACTAAAAGTACAAGATGAGTTTCTTCTTATGTTCTCGACGCTCTTCTACAAGTATCAATTTCTAGTGGTAAAAAGACACAGGCGTTGGTAGAGCCTGCGTCTTTTTGCCACAAGTCCGATTGGAGGCATGCCTGACTCTACACAAGCTGCATCATACGAGACTGTGCGATAAGCGAGAGCCATCTAGAGCCCACTGATACTATCGTCTCGTATTTATTGTGCTGCCCATATTGGAGCAGCATACAGCAGGATCGAAGTGGTGGCATTTGACAGAAGTCGTCTCCGCTCCTACTTCGGTCTTCCAACATTCGATATTAGCCTCGTCAAGGCCATCAACGCTTCTGCCCCCTTATCGCTGACATACAGTAGGTGATAGCTAAATCTTAGCCTCGCATCAATCATCTTTCCCAAGTACTTCCGATACGGACGCGAATGGATGTTTTTGTCTCTCGCTGAAACGGTGATGGATTCTGTCGCCTTCCTACTTGTGAGGAGAATTACCTCAGGTTTGTGGTCCGATAAATGCAAGCCGACAGAGGTTAACCATTGGCGGGTCAAAGATTTGGCTTCATTGGTGATTTTAACCACTTTCTCTATATTGGCCACTATAGTGAGTGTTTCTTCGTCGGCAAATCCAATGTTCTCGGCGCCTTCCGGCGTCTGTATTCTGAGAAAGCCGTCGTACACTATATTCCACGGTAGGGAGCCCAAGATGGAACGTTTCCGGTAACTCTATGGGTCTGTTGACCATCCTCGGTGCGGAACATGGGCGCTCTTCCCATGAATTAGCTGTCGATGATCATAATTAGATACTGTTTCTTTTGTTCCCTCCACGGTAACCTTGTGGAGAAAGTGTATTTATTTACTTTAAATTTTTTACATTGCCTTGCGGCTTAAGCAGCTAGAGGAGGAGCTTTTCTTACAGCTAAGTTTTACATTCTACTCCTTAAGTTAACTTACTTGCACTTCGGCATTACTAACTTACACTAAAATCAGTTTTGTTAATACTACAGAAATTATTATTTTACAGGTCAATTTTTTTCTTCTTTTTCTCCAGCCAGATACTGCGGCACTCTAAAAATGTTGCAGGGCTCTTAGAATACATTTCCATCTCGCCCAATTGAAGGCGTTCTTAACATCTAGGGTGACTAGCTCAGTACATTTTCCTACCCCTTCTTCATCTTTTGCCTCGTATTGCTTTCCGGGCTATGTCAACTACACATTCAGCGGCATCTATTGTACATCTCTCCTTTCTAAATGCGCATTGGTTGTCCGATAGCCCTCCTCTCCATCGCTGTGCCACACGACTGCGTATTAATCGCTCCAGTACTTTCTCAGCCGTGTCGATCAAGTATAGAGGCCGGTAGGACGATGCTTTCTCTATGAGACCCTTCCTGTTTTGGAATTAATAACAGTCGCTGCATCTTCTATTTATCTGGAGACACGTCCTCTCGCAGGCACGGCTCATGATTGTCTCTAAGAGGACTGGAAATCTGGCCGTCTCTTTATCACTGTCTCTGTCCCCCGCTGTGTTTTTCTGTCTCCCCCTGCGTTTGTCTGTCTCTCTCCCTCTCTGTCTCTGCGTCTGTCTCTCCGTCTTCGTTTCATTGCCTCTACCTATTTCTCTCTAAGTCTTTGTCTCTTTTTCACTGTCACTGTTTCTCTCTCTCTCTCTCTCTGATGTCTCTGTCAGCCGTGTGTGTAAACGTCTCTAGATTTCTTCCTCTCTGTACCTCTCTTTGTCTCTCTCTCTCACTCTCTCTCTCTCTGCGTCTGTCTCTCTCCTACTCTGCCTTTGTGTCTCTGACTGACCCTGTCTCAGTCTCTCTCTCTCTCTCTCTCTCTCTCTCTCTCGCGCGCGCTTCCTGTCCTCTCCACCTCGGCCTCGCCCAGCGCCACAAGGCAACGACTAGCTAGGAGGACATCTAGGGAGAGCTCAGTTTCGACGGAAATTGAATTGAAATTGAGCGCATCATGCGGTGCTGCGATATTTAGTGTTACAAAAAAAAATAACCGCATAAAAGCCTTCTGCCTAAAAAAACGTAATGTGCCAAGTTTCAAGGAAACACGGTGTCGGAGTTCACTGCTCTGGTACATACCAATATATACAGAGTGTCCGGGAAAGAAACGTCGAAACTTCACAAATAAGGTCTAAGACAATTTAAAGAATATTTTGTCTAATGACAGTCTACTTGAATATTCCGAATAGTTGAGCCCTAAAAAATAAACCCTCAAAAATGTATTTGAAAAAATGCTTTCTAGGAAAGAAAATTGCAATGCAGATGCATAGAAACTCTCTCGAAACATGTAAATTGTTTATTAATTACAAAAGAAATGAATACATTGTTTCAGAAAGAAAAAATAACAAATAAAAAGTACCCAATTTACACAGTACGACTTTTTTATTCCTGTGTTAATTTTTCATTCTGAATATATTATCGTTTGTAAATAATAAAAAATTGACAGGTTTCCAGCGATTTTCTATGCTTCTGTTATGCAATTTTTTCCCCTAGAAAGCATTTTTTAACAACTTTGTGGTGCTCGTAGCGGCTTAGCCATTCGGAATGTTAAAATAGTTTATTAGACAAAATATACTTAAAATTGTTCTAAGAGCTTATTTTCGAAGTTTAGACGTTACCTCGTGTATATATTACATATATGGAGAGATACATTACTTGTTTTGAAATCCTTTACTTGTAGGTTGTTAAAAACTACGAATTCCCAAAGTTTCATTTTATTTTAATGTATTGCTTCTTCTCCGAAACTTCTTTTAAATCCATGGACTGCTTTACTTCCAACTCTGGCATTTATACCATTCATCATGAGTTGAGCAGTATAGCTCTGAAAAAGGCCACAGCAAGATGGCCTCAGTACAATTGACCGAGACGCGGCTCATCCCGGATAGCCAAGAATGTATTGATAATGAGTACCTCGCTTGTTTGTATTTGTCTAGGTTATCTGGAGTGTTAAGTAACATCTGTCAGTTCCCTCTTCCAGTTCTTGCCAGCGTCCTTGACATGGACATTAGCACCAATTATGACAGGTGTCCGCGATCATGCGCTACATTGTGGTAATTCCATCGGTCACGTATTCCAATTCTTTAATATTTTGTTCTCACATTTCATATTTAAATATTGCCTTTCCTTTTGATCGTCTATATCACTGTAGAAAATCGCATAACTTCCAGCATTTCTTGAGCCATTTAGTTTTTTTTCTTTTCAGGCACTACGGCAATGTTTATCTTTTGTTCTTCCAGTGTTCTAATCAGCACATTTTTGTTTCCGGTTTCCATTACATTCCAAGTTGTAAGTCTATTTATTCTTGTCCATTTTCATTTCTTGCTTTATCATCGTATCGTGGTTATTTCAGAAGCTTCTAAGCGTGTTGAAAGTATATTTAGGGTTTACATTGACGGACAACTAACCCGACGCACAACCCCCAATCTGGAGGACCAGAGCTTTTGCTCAGGGTCGTCCCTCCCTTAGGTTGCTTCCTCCATAGCTCTAGGAATCCAGCCTTCCCTCTTTCCACTCTTCAGAGGAGTTTAATTCTCAAGTCGGAGGATCCAGATTCTCTCTGTCCGCTCAACCGCCTTCCAGATTGGAGACCGTTGGCGAACAGGAGGAACCACTTATCCTGGCAGTCACTCGGGCTCCATCATCGTACGCACGTATCAGATAATTAACTCATTTAATTTACGTTTCATATAGTATGTGTATTGAGACAACAGTACTTCATAAAAATAACAAGATCATTCACAGTTTCCCATTTTTAATTTTGTCAACAAACAGACTACTAAAAAGAAAAAAAGAAGGGACATTGCTAGATAGAGCAGATAAAGGGCATCGGAACAGATCACATAGCCTATACTCTATAAGGAAAAACACAAAGCGTTTATAAGAACTCAAGGAACTCGGCCCTAACAGACAGGCTTTGTACAGGAGAGCCAAAAACACTGAGGCCGTGGGGTCGAAACTCACGTAAGACATCAATGTATACAGCGGTGTATTAGGCGTTGGGGGCATTTCGAATCCCTTGTGTGCTACATGCAAACCATAATCTCTCCGTAATCTCTTGACCTGCCTGTGCGTAATCCGTGTAATCTTGAGGTAAGTGTGCAATCTGTGAAATGAATTGAGCAAATGGATACACGGAACAATGGTACAAGAATTAAGGTGGGGACCAGAAACACCCCGGGCAAATATGTGCAAGTACAGGATCGAGATAATTTTGAGTTCATCTCACAGACCTATCACAAAAACGGCTTCCAATTTTTTTCTTTAAATTTCTTGTAAGAGTCGAGTGAGATACACTTATCCAAGTGACATAGATCTGATTTTCAAGGTTAACTCTAAATTCAGGAAAATTTCAAAAGTTGGAAAATGTTTGGCGTCTTCATGCAAATACAAAATTAAAGATAAATAATTTACCTTCAAATGAAATTTTTTTATAGATTAGATTTTTCATTAACGTCATATACATTTTTTTCAAAACTTTAGTAGTTAGCGCAATATTGCGTGAAATATATGCAATATTAGATAATTATAAAAACAAGATTTTCTCAAAAACTGTTCCAAATTGTTTATTTAAACTTTTGGTTAGGATAGTGCTTAATGTACCCTAAGCATTATAAGACGACTTAAGCATAATTTAGCTCTATTCTATTTTTGTTGCCTTTTCCATAATTACAAAAATTAAATTTTATTTACTAATCTCTTACAACGCTAATGAACATTAGCGGCGATTTGTCCACAAAATTGTATTTATGTGTGCATGTGTTTTAAATGACGTCTAATAGTTTCTTCTTCTTCTTCTTACTTTTATTTTAGGCTAGAGCCTGTTTCTTTGCAAAGGATACTTAATTAAAATTTTAAAAAACCTGATACATTACATATGTCTAGTCATATTTATAAATTGGCACTATATTCATGCTGTCTTGTTTCACAAAATGTCTTTCCACCTAGTTCTTGGACGTCCTACTCTTCTTCTTCTTTCCGATCTTCTATCTCTAGTCACTTTCACCAGTCTGTCTATATGTTCATTCCATTTCTTTCTTCTTTCTCGAACCCAGTCTGAGATTATATCTATTTGGCAAGACTGTCTTATATTAATATTAGGTTCTTTATTCCTTATCGTTTTATTTGTACTTTTTCTCAGCACCCGCATTTCCGACACTTCCATCATTTGCCATATTTTTTTGAGTCTGCTCTTGTTTCAGCTGTATATGACAATACTGGCCCTAATTACTGCCTTATATATTCTAATTTTAGTGTCTTTTCTTCGATATTGATTTTGCCATATCGAGTGGTTGAGGCAGCCTGCTATTCTATTGGCTTTAATGCTTTGTTCCTTAGCCTCTTTTATAGATCTGCCATCGCTAGTTACTGTTATGCCTAGATATTGTATTTTCATCACTTGCTCTATTAGGTATTCGTTTATAGCTAGTTTGCATCTCAATGGCTCTTTCGAGATTGTTATGCATTTAGTTTTTTGTGTGGATATCCTCATGTTGAATGACTGGCATGTCTTGTGGAATTGAAACAGGAGGCGTTGTAAATCACCTTTGCTTTCGGCAATTAAGACTGTATCGTCTGCATAACAGATTGAGTTTGTTATAAGAGCCGAAGTAATATCCTTTTTTGTTCGAAAGATTGTTTAGGATGTGTTTCATTACCAGGTTGAAGAGTATTGGGCTAAGGGAGTCTCCTTGTCTTTATTCCTTGAGCTGTTGTTATGGCTTAGGATATTTGTTCGTTATGTTTTATTTTCATTCTGGTGTTCATATATATATTTGCTATGAGTTTAATAAGGTTGCAGGGGATATTTCTTTCTTTAAAAATCTTGCTATATCTACAAGGCCTACGCTGTAAATTGCTTTCTACATGTCTACGAAACACATATATGCAGGTTTGTCGAATTCCAGGGATTTCTCAACAATTTGTCGTATAATGAAGATCGCATCATTACATGATCTTCCTCTTCTGAATCCTTGCTGTTCTTCTTTCCATTCTATTAAGTTTTCTATTACTTGTGTAATAGTTTTTGTTGTTTCTCGAAAACAAAATTTTCTGTGAAAATTTGCTTAAAATTCCGCATTTTCAGAAACGTTTCAAAAGTTTTCTCAAAAAACTGCTTCGATGTTTTTCAAAGTTTTCGTACGGAGTGTTAATTATACTGAATCAGACATGAAATTAATTTTACAGTATTCTTTGTTTTTTTTTCTCAAAACATTACACAAATGTTGTGTTTTTTAATCTCTCACGCCCTTAATGTGAACATTTAGAATGTTTTGTAAACGCTATTTTATATATGAATTAAGGTGCTTCAATTGACTTCTGATGACGTTTTTCGAAAACCCAAAAATATTATGTGAAAATGTGCGCCAAACTTCTCGTTTACAATAACGCTTAAACACCATTTTCTTAACAACGTCTCCAATTTTTGTTAATGAAAGTTGCCACTTTGGACGAGGTGTCACTCTTCTGTAGTATTCTTAAAGCAATATTTCAGTTCTATTATTAGGAAACCGAAAATTTGAGAAAAGTTTTCAAAAAAATTACTTTGGGCGATATAAGGTAGTTGACTCGAGTATGTGCGCATACACTCTCGGGTTACTGGATGCAATTATATAATATTGAAAAATTACATTTTCTGCGCCACTAACACTTTAGCTGTTATTGAAAACGTCCAATTGAAATAAAGCGCCGGTGATGTATATTTGCATTCATTTCGATAGTCATGTGCAGCAATCATTTCTTACTTTGACAAATGAAACAGGAATACATTTGAATGTCAGTTACTTACAGTAGCGAACAAATTAATCCGAACACACGCTGTCCTTAAGTCCATTTTATTTTTACTCCGGATAACGTAAACTTTTCATGTACTTAAAAATGTATATGTCTTCATCTATAGTTAACTTACTTTTAACTCTTGGGCATTTATTCTACCAAAGTTAAACACTTACCTGAATTCTTCTTCACGAAACCAGACACTGACAAGTGACTTAACAAGGTTTATTTTTGTATTGTACTTAAAAAAAACTAAAGCTTTCTTTGTTGTGTGACACGGTGCGAGGATCTGTTGGAAGATCAACGCGTTGATCTTTTCAACTAGATTCTTGTCTCTAATATTTTTAATTTATTGATCAGTTTTCATCATTCACCCTAACAATGAAGATGAAGATAGCGCAACAATGAGTCGATGGGATTTTATAAATAGACAGCTGCGACCAAAAGTGTCTTACTTAATTATGAAAATATAACGATAATTCTCTCTGTTTGGATTAATTTGTTCGTTTCTGTATTTTAACATTTATCTGCGTCCTTATATTTTTCTTTAAAATATGTTTATTAGACACCGAAACTTCACGCACTGAAAAGGTTAAAATATTAAAGCAAACATGCTCTTAAAATAGCGAATATATGCTCTTAAGACTCAGAATATGCGTGAAAAAAAAGTTACGTTCGCAACAGTTAACAATTATTTAAAAGTAATCTTCATTTTACACTGAAGTACAAAACAGTTCCTGGATACAATTACAGTTATAGAAATAAATTGTAGCATTGGCATGGTTTTATTCACTTTTTTGATGAGAGAAATACACGAAAATATCTGACTTCGATCCATCGCAATTCAACTCTACAAAAAATTACAAACATTTTCAAGTTACGTGAATTCTCACTAAAATATTAAATCAAGAATACACGGAAGTCATTGTAAAGACGGATGTATAAGGAAGACATGCACACTTAAGCATTTATTCACAAGGTACCTACCTTCCATTCTTACAGGCGTGATGTGCATCACTATTGATAATGTACTGGAAATATTTCAAATATGGCGAAATTCCTACGGTTTTCAAATTGCATTACTCTAGAACGCCACTATTAGTCAATAGGATTCAACGCGATTAATATATTGGATAAATATAGTAATTTATAAAAAAGTGTGTGTTAAATTTACTTTGCAACTTAAAGGCAATAAGTACAAACAATTTTTGCGGAATCTTTCATAATATGGAGGGGGGGGAGTTGACATCATATTGGCGGAATACCAACATGACAACATGGCAATATCAAGATCAAGACAGGCAGGGATTACATAGAAATTATTTAATACCTATTTGTAAAACATGAAATAAAAATTGCTTATAATTTAAAAAACTGTCTAACACCAACAAGTAGAATTTCCTTTTAAAACTACTGATTTATCAAACAAGTAATCAGACAATAAGCCCAATATAATTGCCCAATGTAATATAAAACCTACAAAGGACTACCTTCCTTCTTCTTCTCCAACTTCTCCGTCTCCTACTTCTGCTTCTCCTCCTGTTCCTTCTTCTTCCTTCTTCATCTTCCTTCTCCTCCTCCTCCTCCTTCTCCTTTTTCTTCATCTTCCTCCTTCTTTTTCTTCTCCTTCTCCTGAAGTGAATGTGAAGTATTTTAAGTACTTCTTTTTATTTAAAAACACCTAATTTATGTATTTAAATACATCCCTAAAGTATGCGCCGAAGAAACTCCAAAATTAAGTTTTTCAAATACAAAACGTTATTAAAATGCCAAAAAATGCCAAACTCCAAATACAAGTGTCTAAATACTGACCATCCCTGCACATTACAAATAGTATAACATTTTGTGCAAAAACTAAATGTACTTATACGTCAACTTCATGTACTCGTACATCAATTGAGAATACAAATTGTGGAATGAAGTAAAGTATAAGTGCGAGAAAGCAAACATAGAATTAATACTGGAATTTTCAATTGAAAATTATAATTAAAATTAAATTAACTACTTTTGTATCAATCATTCAAATTATCTCGTTGCCCTTAGTTGCTGTGAAACCTATGTTTATATCATTAATTTCAAGCAGAAATGAAGTAAAACTACTCGTTTTCTCAAATAAATTGTACATGACCTTTTTTGAAGAGCATATTTGTACAACAGACTTTGTCTAAGATCTGTCTAAATCTCCATTTTCAATTTTATAGTATTGAAAAGTTTTTTGTAATTTCGAAAAGAACGAGCAATATCAGAAAATGATACAGACGCCATATTTCTTTATGTTTTTATTATATATATGAAACAAATTTAAAAGAAAAATTTTGAGTGGTTTTTGATATTTTTTTGTTATTTTCAATCGCAAAATACGCAAAAACCACTTGTTTTCAAAAAAAATTGAATATGATGATTTTTGAAGAGCTAATTTTGTAGTACAACATAGTTTGTTACAGGCAAAAATATGTCTTCGATTTTGTAAATTTGAAACGTATTTTTAATTTCCATAAAACGAGCAATAGCCGAATATGAGACAAGCATAATATTTTTTACCGTATATTATTACATACGTGACGAAATTGTAAAGAAAAAATTGGACCCGATTTTATGATTTTTTTTTTTAAATTTCAATCACAAAATACTCGAAAATCACTCGTTTTATCAAAAAATTGTTTATGGCCATTTTTAAAGAATCAATTTAGTACAACAGACTTTGTCTAAAAAAATCTCAATCTCCAATTTTGAAGTATTCATTTATTTTTCCAATTTTCGAAAACTCGTAAACAAAAATGAAACCTGAACCACTCTCTTAAACGTCCTTTGCACTATTCAACAACAAAATTTAATCAAAAAATTGGGAGCCTTATTGGTTTCAAATTCCAGGACATCAGCTAAAACTGTTGAGAATCGACTATACGGTTTATGCGCTAGCGTTGTGTGCAGATGGACGGACGGACGGATAGACGTTTTGCCGTCAATCAATTGTTTGGTAGCAAAGACTCACAAAACGTGGATTCTGGCTGCACCAGGTAATAAAGGATCCCCCCCCCCTAAATTTAGCAACTGGATTTTTTCACTTTTTCCTTATCAGGACCCGGCAATAAGAGTTATGTCGAAAATTCGCCATTTTCCAACGCACGATTAAAATACTTTCTCTTCTTATGTGAGAAAGTGCGAGAGAGTAAAAATCTGTGAATTCAACTAACATGAGACCATCACACTTCTCTTAAGCCTTCTTTATGCTATCCGAAGACAATATTCGAAATTTGATCAAAAATTTGATACCGTTTTTAAAAAAATATTGAATTTTTTTTTGGGGGGCTTTATGTAGAGTACCCTCAAAAATGAAAATATCCGTTTGAAACTGTCAAATCCACGAGTTAATTAAGATCAATTGGGAGATATCAATATTGAAGAAAATCGGCTTAACAGTTTAGGTGCTAGTGTTGCCCACAAGACGGACGTTTTGCCGTCAATCGATATTTCGGTATCGAAAACCAACAAAACGGCTACACCGCGTGTTAGAGTTTTTTTTTTCATTTAGCAACAGAATTTATCCACTTTTTCGTTGCGAGGGTCCTGCAATATAGGTTTTTCTGGCGAAAATTCGCCGTTTTCTGGCACACATTTACATAAATTTCTCTTCTTTCGAAGTATTCGTAAGGCGAGAATATAAAAATATCAACACGACGTTTATGATAAATGTGGTCTACTAAATGTAATGTTTAATGTTATATTTATAAAATTTTTAGGTCATGTATGCTTGCATATTTTGCTTGTAGTTAAGCCATTAATAACCTGATTCTATTCATCAGTCTATATTGGATGTGACTTTTGTGTTCCAGGGCCGCCTGTTTGACCTTATTACGAATCCACAATATGAAGAACAGATCGACACCTTCGATCAACTGGCAAAAGAAAATATGACTGTGTTAGTACCGGCTCATGACAAGTCGACGATTCTGCAAGAGATTCTACCGAATATTCGTACACGCATTTGGAATAGTAGAAAAGAGGTTTCAGAAATTTTAAGAAATAAAACAGATGAACGTTATGCATTCTCCTATACCTTAGCACTTTGGGAACAGGCTGCGAGTTCCATTATCCCGGAACTCACTTACTATAAAAAAATGAATGAATACATGTATGCTTTTCAGACACATTTATGCAGCAGACGGTGAGTATATAAAAACGATCTACTAAGATGGTTTGTGAATTTCAAATAATCACTATGATGACGATTTTTAAAACTTTCTCGCACTTACTAATCTGAGAAGTGAAAATATCGTAATCGTTCGCTGGAAAACGGCGAATTTTCGGCACAAAAACTCATTTCTGGGCCCTGCTTAGGAAAAGTGCTAAATACAGGACCAGTTGCTAAATACAGGACAAAAATCCTCTAACACGTGGTGTAGCAACAATCCAGGTTTTGTGTGTCCTTGATACCGAAAAATTGATTGGCGGCAAAACGCCAGTCTGTCTGTTCATCCGACTGTACGTTTGCCCGTCCGTCGGTCGGTCGGTCAGTCGGTACGTCCGTCTGTCCGTCGGTCCGCCCGTCCTTCCGTCCGTCGGTCCCTCCGTCTGTCCGTTTGTTCGTCCGTCGGTCCGTCCGTCCGTCCGTCTGTGCACAACGTTAGCGCACAAACCCTTCAGCTGATTTTCTCCAAAATTGATATTCCACAATCGTTCTAGCTTATTTTGCGGACTCTAGAAGTTGAAACCGCGTTTTTGTATTTTGAGGGGTACTTTATATTAAATTCCAGGAATATTTTCAAAATAAAAAAAAAAGGCTCCAAATTTTTTGTTTATATTTTGTTGTTGAAACAAATGACATTTAAGAGAATGACGTAAGTCTCATTTTGTTGACTTAGCCGATTTTTCAAAATTTGGAAAAAAATTGAAACATTTAAATTGGAGATAGAAACTTTTGTCTCCGACAAAGCCTGTTGTTCAGGATTAGCTCTTTAAGAAAGGTCATGTACAATTTTTTGAAGAAAAAAAAACAGTAGTGTTTGCGTATTTTGTGATTGAAATTTACAAAAACAAATTCTCAAAAACCGTTGGAAATTTTTTCTTTAAATTTCTTCACATATGTAATAAGGAGCGGTAAGAAATATGGCGCTAGTTTCATTTTCGGGTGTTGCTCAATTATTTCAAAATTTGTCAAAAACATTTCAAAACTTCATATTCGAAGATAGAGATTTTTGCCTCACACAATGTGATGTACAAAATAAGCTCTTTAAAAAGGTCCTGCACAATGTTTTGAAAAAACGAGTAATTTTTGCGTAATTCCAGGTACTCTTTCTGATGAGATTGTATTCATTTGAACCGATTTACTTCCTGTAACTATATTCGTTCACATGAACTTAGTAAACTAGACTGAATGTTTCGGCATCTTGTATCAATAATATTGGTTCTTTTGCTTAATAATTTTTGTTTATAATAATGTTTTAAAATACATTTTTATCATAAACGTTTTGTACTACAGTGTAAAATGAAGTTTACCGATAAACGTTAACTGTTGCAAAGTATATTTTAGTTTAACGCCGTGTTCTTGGTTTTGAGCGCATATCTTCGCTATTTTAAGTGCATATAGTAGTTTATAAATAAAGGATCCTGGACCAGGTTCCCGTAGAGCGTATTATTTTAGTTTTTAAATATTTCTATTATTTACCATAAATTCTCTGTATTTTCATACTTTTATCCCAAAATATTCACACATGGAGGTACGCAGAGGCCTAATTCACATTTCCATAGATCGTTTAAAGTAAAGACTTGAAATGGAAATATGGCTCACGCCACGATAATGAAGTGTTCATTATATCTTTCCAGACGAGTAATACGTACACCATATTAAAATTGTACGAGTCATTTTTTTTTATTTCTATGAAGAGTATTAAACTCATTTTTGAAACAGTATCAGTTAGGCAGTGCCTATCTTGCCCACCTGAAGGAGCCGGCACTGGTCAAAAGTTAAAGTCCCTATTGTTAAGACCAAATCAAACCAATTTCGTAAAACAGTTTTTATTCAGGTTGCATAACATACACAACCATTGCCAGAAGATATGCCGGGGACTTGCCACATCACCCAAAACGGAAGAGTTGTTTAATAACTTTGACGTGGTCGCGATCCAGAAGCCAGAAGAGACGTCCTTTCACTCGCAGGCTGCGTCGTCCCTCACCAGGGCTCTATAACGTGGTGGAGGCCATTACGGTGGCGCGCTCTGTTACCTTATCACCTCACATGAACTAAAACACGAACTGCTGCCAACGATACTTTAAACGTGCGTGGCTACTGCGTGAGTTCGCGGGTCGCAAGCAGGCCCATAATGTTGCAAAAGATAACGTCTATGTTCGCGCATTCTTCAGAGGTTTCTTATAAGTATAGATTATAAATAATAGTACATTTATAAGACACTTTTCGTATTTCTCACAAATTAGCCAATTTGTATGTGGGAAAGTTGGCGAGCCTACTCTGCAGCTGCACCCGGCGACACTAGCGCTTCCTATAGTAGCAACCTCGAGCTTTGTCCCCGGTTTTGATGGAGAGTTGCCAGGCCCTGTCCCTCACTATCACTCCTCGTGGCTCGCTCTATTGCCGGGATGAGATGATCTCCGACCGCTGGCCACCGATTTATACACGGTCCGGGCTAAAGACTCGCCGACTGGCCCGTCCATAAGGGCGAGGGCGCGCCGGAAGCGTGGCGTTGCGCCGACCCCTGCCTCAGCGACCTCTCGTGAGCGGTGCCGGGATTTTTCGGAGGCGCCGCCGTCCCGCTGCTGCGTCCCGGTGGCGGTTCTTTTGAAGGGACGGCGGGCGACCACTACACCTATCACCCTTGTCCGGCCAGTATAATGTGCGATTAGCGCACGCGCCCTGGCGGCGAGGACACTTCCTTACTGTAAAAGTAGGTAACGTTTACATTTAAGATTTTTTCGGAAATTCGAAATCATCCCAATCAGTTTCACTACGTTATGCACGGTACGGACCGATATCTCGCATTGTTCTATCCTCTCCCACAAAAAGCAACCGCCGAAATCAACGATTTTTGAACACGTGTGGAGAGCCCGAGTAATGAAAATATGGCCCTCAACCATATTAAAGGTTCTGGAAACCCCTGTTGTAAGGTACTCAAACATAAAAGGCTATGTGGTCAAGTACGGCCTAAGATAAATAAAGCAGCTTTAAATAAAATAAATTTATATTTATCTGTTGAATGCATGTAGTATATGATGAAAGTGTAACGAATAATTCACTCATAATTTAAGTTGTGTAAGTTTCATATTTATATTCATGTGAAGGTCGTCGTTATGAACGAGGCGTCAGCCTGGATTGAACTGAAACGATTGCGGGACTTATTTATTCAAACCTTTAAATGAAAATATATTTGTGGTATTGAATTCGTTTTTTAATGTGTGCAGTATATTCATTAACTCAACCGAAGAGTTTTTACCCTTATTTTGCGCAAGCAGTATGGGAGAAAGTAAAATAATTAAAAGTTAATAAATAATACGATACTATGAGAGTTGGCAAACAAATGGAACTATATCGAAAGATATATGATAGTAACTACAACACATTGTATTGTAATATTCTCTAAATATGGTCGTTTGAGCATGAATTACACGTTAATCTTGTCTGAACATGCAATGATACATTCTCTATACGTTTTTACTATACAGTGAGTGATAGTGGATAATATATATATATATATATATATATATAACAAAGCCTCATAACGGTTGCATGGCAATGTTTAACGAAGAGAACAATTCAACTTAATTTCATAATTCATTAGCTTATATTGTTGTCATTCAACAATGAACTTCTGAAATGTAAATCGCTGCGTTGATTCCCAAGGCAACGTATGTAGTAATATAAAAATAAAATGTTCATCAAAATTAATGGTACACAACTTTTCATTTCATGTCAAGTATTAAAGAAAGGCTAATATTCAAACTCAACCAATTCAAAGGAAGCGCACGTGGTGGATATCTCCATTTATTTCGATAGGAAAGTAATCATTTCAACTTTCAGAAATTAAACATATCATATTCCGCGATCAAAATTTATTGAAATAAAGAAGTAATTTGTTAGCGCTACCTTAAATTTATTACCCCATTTCATTAAGAAAAAAATCTTCATAATTGTAGTTGAAAGATGACGCCAAACAAATTTTGAATTTGTTCAATTTTCAAAAAATCAGTTATCTACCAACATGAGACATTCATAATTTTCTTAAACGTCCTTTACACTATCCAAAAACAAAATTTAATCAAAATCGGTGGAGCCGTTTTTGAGGAAAAACTTATTTTAACAAAATTAAAAATTGCCTACATTTCTCAGAAAATTACGCGAAAAATACTCAAATTTTCGAAAACTAATAGATGATCTTATATCAAAATATATCTTTAAGGAACAGATTTTATGACGGGAAAAATCTCTATCTTTAATATTTTAGTTGTAGGAAGATCCCCCCAAAAAACTGATTTTTTCAATTTTCGAAAAATGAGTCGTTAACTAACATGAGACCTGCTCAATTCTCTTAAACGTCTTTTAGACTATCCAAATGTAATCAGAGTCGATGGCGCCATTAAAAAAATTAAACTGTTCCAGTGGCTTCATGTAGAGTACCCCCAAAATTAAAATATCGGTTTCAAATTCAAGGGGCCATTATATCAGCCAAATCGTATGGGGAATATCAATTTTGAAGAAAATAGGCTGGACAGTTTAGTTCACAGACGGACGGACTAACACATTTTACAGTCATTTGACTTTTCAGTAGCAATGACCCACAAAACATGGATTCTACACCACGTGCTAGAAAATTTTCTTCTTAAATTTAGCAATTGGATTTATCAATTTTTTGTTAGAAGGTCCCTGTAATAAGCGTTTTCCTGCAGCAAATTGGCCGTTTTTTTCGCGCAACATTACATAACTTTCTCTTATTAACATGTTCCTTCTTTAGTGCGAGAAAGTAAAAATATTTATAACGGGATCATACAGTTTTGTAAAAGAATTTTGAGATTGAAGGAAAGGAGTCCCAAGTCTACATTGAGAAGAGTTGTCTGTCTATAAATCATCTTGGGACTCCTTTCCTTCAATCTCAAATTTACAAGAGACAGGCTTACTTTTACCTTTGCAATAAAAGAATTTTGCTCTGTCATGGTATTCAGTGTTTGTTTATGTAGTTTTATGTTAATTGTTTTGTAACTACTTTTTGTAGTGTATATATAATAATATACAAAAATATTTTTACTTTCTCGCGCATACTTTAAATAATTACATAATTACAACATAAATATTTAAATCAACTTCGCCAACTAAAGGAAGGTAACCAAAGAAAAATCTTGGCCTTTTGGGGAAAGCCATGCCCCCTCCCCCTGGATCCGTCACTGGATGCGTACATCTGTGAGTAGGCAATAGCAGCTTTAAACGTCGAACGTTCTTATACCCATGCCTTCAATTTATCTCTATTGAACGGCACTTGGAGAACACGTCCAACACACATAACGTAACTACTGGTGCTACAGAATTGCAGATAATTTCTCGTCCTAAATAGTTTTCTAATTTATTTGGCCGTGGCTAGCTTTACATTCTTCCCCATCCTCTTGCCACGTGCCACGCCGCCTAAGGTACATATTTTGAAATTTTTCTCAATTATTCGGTTTTCTAATGATACAACCGAAACATTATTTTAAGAATATTAAAAAAGAGTAAAACCTCGCCCTGCAAGGACATTTTTGTTGAAAACTTTGGTGCCGTTTTGACGAAAACGGCTTGTAAGCGTTATTGTAAATGCGAAATTTGAAGCTATTTTTCACAGAAATATTTTGAGTTTTCGAAAGACTTCATTAGTAGTTATTTGAAGCTCTTCCACTCAAAAATGCAATAATGTACACAAATTGCTAGAAATGTGCAAATTAACGACGCGAGAAGTATTTAAAGAATATATTTGTGTAATATTTGAAAAACAACAAAACACAACAAAAATAATTTTATGTAATCTTAAACAGTGCAATTAACACCATCCGTACGAAAAGTTTGAAGAAAAAGGATGTAGTCGAGTATGTCGTGGAAAATTAATTTCAGTGCTCCAAAACCAAACCGACATTCGCGATGCCCTATGAGAGAGAATACAAAATGTCGTTGGTTCGTAAACAAATCTGCCTAGGGCAATCTGGTGCAGAGAAATGATTTTTTCGTGTTTTATTTTTTCTCAGCTTCTATTGTATGTGTCAGACTGAAAGAAATTACAGATACGAGGGAAAACAGTTGCATTTGAAGGTATTTTTGTCAACCAATTTTGATGCCAAATTCAAATAGAAAAAAATTCAAATGATTTTCGGCATGATAACGTTGGAGTACCGTCTCAGTTTTTCTCTCTAGAATGTGTCTCATAACATTCTATAACATATTTTTTCAGACATGTCAACAATGTGAACGACAGTGAAAAACAATTAAAACAAAATTTATCAGTTTGAAACTTTGAAATTCGCACCCTTTGAATTCGTTTTTGAAGAAAAGGCGTTTAGGCATT
Source organism: Gryllus bimaculatus (assembly GCA_017312745.1). NCBI lineage: Eukaryota > Metazoa > Arthropoda > Insecta > Orthoptera > Gryllidae > Gryllus > Gryllus bimaculatus. Next base: position 166,458 of record BOPP01000385.1, on the reverse strand, counting down.
TCTGAAAATTCGGAATTTTGAGCTCGGTTCCACTGAAAACTATTGAGTTTTCAAGAAACGTTACTATAAATCATTTAAAGCATATGAACTCGTAAATGCAATGCAGTGAACGAATAGAGCTCATTAACGTATTAACGACGTGACAGGCTAGACAAAAGCATATATTTATGTAATTTCTGAAAAAACGAATAACTGTAGGGATATAAGTAATTTTAGCCCTATTTAAGTCAATAGTTTAAAGAAACAATGTTGAGCTATTTTTGCAAAAATCTTATTTTTGTTATTTTTTATTTGCACCATTTGCACACAAAATCACGTGAAAAGTACTAAAATTAAGATCAAAATGAATGGCTGAGTCGCAATAAGCACTGGAAAGTTGGTTTGAAAAAATAATTGCTAGAGAAAAATTTGCAATAAAAATATGGAAACCTAAAAATATGTAAATTGTTTATTTACAAAAGAAATGAATATATTTGTTTAAAAAGAAGAATTAAGCGAGCAATACAAAAAAGCGGTCGAATTGTATAAATTGGGTTATAGCGGCTCAGCTATTCGGAATATCCATATAGTTTATTAGACACAATATGCTTAAAATTGTCTCAAGAGCTTATTTTAGAATTTTCGACGATTCCTCCCCGGACACGTGCATATAATTTTCAAACTATTTCATTTTCTGCAGGAATTGGCCGTGGTCAGAAATTCTTAAATTATTCCTATTGCAAGTAGAGGAGACGGGACATACTCGTAAGTGGAAGGACGATTTTAACACGTCTCAGAAAATACTCATCAACTTGGGGCTAGAAAGGGGAAGGAAAAGAGAAGAGAGCCCTGATGAAATACGGGTTCTGGAGCTGAGAGACATCTCCGCGCACCTGCAGCTGCTGTGCGCAGGCGTGTGCGCGTCTGCGCTGGCCTTGTGCGCAGAGCTGTGGCGCTT
>BOPP01000385.1:133946-162033 GCA_017312745.1 Gryllus bimaculatus | reverse complement strand
GAGCAGCTTTTCCTTGCACCATCCTTACTCGTCTGCACCACCCCCACCCGGTGCTCTCCGCAGGTGTACCCCAAGGGTTCCATTTGTGGCATGTATCATTTCCATTCTGCTTGTGGTTCACGTCAACTCTGTAATGCGATTTTATTCTCAATTAAAGATTTATCAATGTACAAGAAAATAACTTTTAATTCACATTCACAACCACTCCAGCCTTCCTGACTGTAGAAATCCGACAAGAGAAATGGAAGCTCAGCTATTCAGACACCTGCACAGGAGAATGAAGTTTGCAATATTGGTCTGTTTCTACATCATATAGCAATTCTGTCGGATATAACAAAGTGAAATCAAAGTAAGATGCAAGAAAACGTTCGAAAAATCCACTCTTGTAAAAGCCATATATTTTCCAATTGGGTAAAAATCCTGTGATACACAACAATTGATGGAATTAGAGACGTTATATTTCATTGTTTATTGCATATCTTATTATTTATCGACTTTTAAAAGTTAATGCATAATACTGAAAGGAGTTTAATAAAATTAATAATATTAACAACAACATTTAATGAATCAGGTTCTTAGCTGGCAGTGACCCGCTACAGGCTAAGGGGTTTATGCAAGTCTTGAAGAAAATGATAGTGAGTAAAAGGGTGCTTTCAAGGGGTGCAAGTGGGGGATTGAAAGACGAATCCATGGCCCTGAGCGCTTCGTATTGCGCGGTTTTTGCAAGGGGTTAAGAAAAGAAATGTGTGTACCATCTATTGTTCTCGATTTCTTGGCAGACAACATATTTACATCATTGTGAAAATTAGGCTTCTTTTTTAAGGGCGATAAAAAGTATTTACAGTCGATAGCAATGACAAAGCAGATAATATATTTTCATTCTGAGAATTACGCAAATAGGTCTTAATTATTTTTAACGTTCCAAATAATCTTTTACTAGATGTACTTGTGGCTTCTATTATCACTAACAAGCTAACTAGGTCATTCAATTTTGGCGGGACGTTTCTATCGAAGATTTATATGCAAATGCTTCAGTACTTCATATTGTCATAATCGAACTGAGCAAATAAATAGCCGAAAGTCCACTTCTCAGCAATAGGATGTCAAAATACTGACCGTAACAAGCATTAGTATAACAGGCTCTTCCAAGGCCTTGGTTAAAAAATTAAATGCTTTCCTCGAAACATTTTATCCAACTAAAAACTGGAACTACAACATATACTTGCTCGCATTATTGGAAAGCGATACGTTATTTAGAAATACTGCAACTTTTACAAATTAAACAAACAGGAATATTAGAACTGTTACAGTATTTGCAGCCAAATTATACCGAAGGCAAATTGTTGCACGAAAAATTGTCAAAACAACAAACTGTAATACGTTTGGCATACATGCTTGGCGTATATTTTCTTATCGATACTTGACAAAAACACTTATTTCCATCTGTATTCCAATTTCAACTTGTTTATTGTTTTAGTCATACTCATAGTACATACACACAGTTAATAAATAACTCTAAAACAAATAAGTAATTAAAATAATGATACTCAACGATTTGTAAAATTAAGTGTATTTATCACCGTTTTATTATAATTACATCGCCTCAAACGAAGCGCGGAAAATTAGAATTTATCATTTCAATTTCTTTCCCTGAACTCCAATGCCACAAATTCTTTACCAATGATAAATTACCATATTATTCACAATCGGACGAATTGTTTTCGGATACCAGCGCTGTGATATATAAAATACGTTCAGGGAAATATTACTGCAATAAACAAATAACATTCCCACAATTTCTTATTGAGTTCGCATTTAAGCAGCATTGCCAGATGATTAAATATATCCTAGTTCCAATCTTCAAAAATCCTGGTGCTTTCATTAAAATTCCTGGTACCGATGTCAGTGATTTAAATACTGAAATTGTTCATATTATAACTGTCGGAGGAAGCTCATAAACATAATAAATTAAAATTTGCATATTTTATAAGCACGTTCTTGTCATGTAAATAGCAACCTAGTTTTGTACAAACTTACAACAATAATTGTACCATACGAAGGAAATTGCTTATTTACCGCTGTTCGTCCGATAATGGCATACGGAACAATTTGTTGGGATCCGCACAAAATTACGCAGTGTAAAAATTTGGAAAGATTCAGCGTAGGGCAGCTAAATTTACTTTCGGGGACACGAGAATGGGATTCACTCGAAAACAGGCGAACAGTAGCAAGGCTCTGCGCTTTGTATAAAGCTTATATCGGTCATCCAGCTTGGAAAGAAATTAATCGGTGGTTAAGTATTCCTTCATACTGAAGGGGAGATCGCAGGCACAAAATAGATTTTTTAATGGTTCAGTGTATATGCTACAATGAACTAACCTATAAATTATGATTTACAAGCATGTGAACTTGACAGATTATATTTTTTCACTTTTTGTGCTAAATTGTCAAAATTTGAAAAAAAAAATAAAACAATGGATGTTTTATTTAAAGACACCTTTCGTGCAAAAATGTCTCATTGAAAACCCATTATCGGGCTGGGAAATTTATTACCAACTCTACAAAACCAAGACCTTTGAAACTTGTCTTTGCTTGTCAGTAACACGTGACAACATTCCGAATGATGTTTTGGCAACGTCGCAGAGACCCGGTGAAGTTCCCGACTCTATTCAACTGCAGTGCTACCCACGATTGCGCACCCCTCTACAGCTGGAGCAATTGACGAACAAAACCTTGCAATGCCACCTCTGGAGCAATCGAAATGGCTGGTTCAATTCGCCAACGGTATTCACAAGAAAATGATGGGGCATGCTCGGGTAACATCACAGTAAATACTAGAACCCTATTACTGTAAACTGTTATTATCAGAATGTGCGCCAAAAGATCTGAATGTTCATTAGAAGCCAGAGAACAGAAATAAATTAACTCATTAATACATATAAAGTATCTGATAAAACATGGATACAATACTTAAGAGAACTAGTTCATGATGAACGTCAGAGATAATAGAATTGGTTAAGATTTTACATCGAAAGAACAGTGCGGAGAACGTGAAAAAATGTCAATAGTAAACGGAACACTAAAAAATCGCAAGTCTCTAGGAGAAGATGGAATATATAATGAGCTTATTAAATATGGAAGTATAACGTAATGCAGAGAGATAACCAAACTTATTAATAAATTTTAAATAATACAATAATAGCAAAGCAAAGGAAATCAAGCATTCTTATCCCTCTATTTAGGAAAGGACACCAACACGTTCCAGGGTTTCAGTCAAGGTAGATCATGCATTGATGCAATTTCCATCATCCAACAAATCGTGGATAAAGCTCTGAAGTTTAACAAGCATTTTTACAATATAAAACTAAATGATATCATTATAATACTGAAACAAGAGGAGATAACTAGCCTCTAACCTCTTAATACTAATGTCAGACCAAATGCTCAGTTCGAGCTTTAAAATCTCAGGGACAGAATCTTTGGGGTATGAGAAAAATTTACAAGACACAGAATCCGCTAAAACTATATATATTCTCTCCAGAATATGACCACAGGTAACAGGCACTGAACAAATACAAAGAACAAATAGCAAATAACACACAAAAATAATACAGGATCAAATTACCCTTTTAACATCTTGAAAATTTACATCATTTGCGAATTTTGAATTGAATATCCACTCCTAATCAAATTCCTCCCGTGCACGGTAACTACTGCTTCGCCAGCACCGTTTGAAAGCAACAAAACGTTAAATTCCTTGATTTGATTATTACAACACACAATAAATTATTCCTACTTCTACACACTTCTTCTGATTCAAATAATCGCAACAAATTACCAAATGACTTATTCAACTATACAATTATTTACACTTAACTTCCTTAAAAAGATTACACATAAATGAAAAAAATGTTTTACACTGCTATTTACAATACTTTACCTACAAATGAACTGTATTACTGGCTTACAAGATTCTCTTTTCCGTTATGTCGTGATCTAGTTCGTACTGAAATCTACGTGGTTATGCAAATTTAGAACCGTAGCCTTTCTGCGGCTGCTCTAACGCTCGTGGCTGTACCTGCTCTCAACTCCCGTTTCAAAATTTATTACCTGCGGTAGTGCGCCGAGTCGCGGCTTGCAAACCTGCACAATTGTCAGAGAAGATTTATGAAATGAAAGATTGCGAAATACTGGCAGTTATCCGGTACGCGAAATCGACAATCATTACTAATTATCAAAATTTAGCAAATAGAAGGCAATTATAATAGATTGTTCTCTTCATTTAAATATTGAGAATATATTACTTTTTGCCCACTGATTCATGGACTGATTTCGGTTTCGCAATAGGCGCATCGTTCTGTGAGACTATTTTATAATATTGTCTCAAATGATAGGTATTCACATAACATAAAATGGTTTCAAATGTCAACAAACTTAAAATCACTGCTTCAAGTGATCTTTGCTGACTCGATAGTGACTTTATGCAATCCAGCAGTGAACTTCACTTACAACAATATATAGAACAGCTGATTTTCTTTTCCATTTATTATATATAATTAGTCGCCATTAATTTTAATTTTAATTCAGTTTAGTTATTTTTTTGCATAGTATTGAAACTAGTTGAAATTATTTTTACTTTATATTAATTTTTTAAATGATTTGGTCGTTGTTAAATATAAGCGTATTACTGGGTCAATCCCGCTTACTTTCTAGAATATAGAGATATAAACAAGACTTGCCTAAAGTTATGTGAAAGTAAACTTGAGTTTCGAGATATATTGATTATAAATTTAAGTTGTACTGACATACCATCAGAAGTTGTCAATATTGTATCTTCGGGTTAAACAGTTTCTCCAATCAAACCATACTTAAACAAAAAATATAAAATGGTACTCACAAAACAGTTTGAAACTAATATTTTTTCAGTTCCGTCACCTGAGCAGAAAAAATACAAATGAATTTGTCTATATCATTCGAAATGTTAAGAAAGGACAACCCCAAACCAAGTATATTAAATACAATAATTATATCGCCTTACAAATCATTAAGTTCATACCCATATTTATTACTTTGCACCCTGATGTTCTCTTTACCACAGCTGACATAGGTAATAGTATTGTGGCATTGGATAAAGTGACAGATTTTGAGTGACAATCAAACATAGAATTTCCCAAATTAACAAAATAATCAACAAAAATACTTAGTTAATAGGTGGAAAATTAAACATATTTTATTTATAATTATAATTATCAACACAAAAACCTTTCATAACATCTCCCAACCTGTCCAATGCATATGCTCTTTCCAAAAAACACAAAGAGCGCACTCCTTTTAGAATTTTTTGTTTCAAGAATTGGTGATCCACTGTATAATTTAACTACATTTATATTCACTATATTTACACAATTTATATTCAGATAATTACTATGTTAAGAATTTTATCGGTATGATGGGGCTTTTCAGCGTTCTTTGGTTCCTAGAATTTTCAATATGGCGAACATTCGTTCCTGCCAACTTCGAAAATGTGCATGAAGCTAGGCATTGGCGCTAAATTCAAATATACGCAATTTGAGATAAGAATTTCGCACTCATTTTAATTCACTGAATGTTTTGAAATATTGAAATAATTATCATTTATACGAATTATTTTGATAATTTTCTCCTTAATGTCATTATTCTGAAATACGAGAAGTTTAATTTTTTACTTTATTGTAAAATGAAAGTATAATTAGGAAACTTTGGAGGAATAAATTAATAAATTATATTCTTATAAAATTGTAAATGATTGATAATATGTAGAATGAATGAAAGGAAAATTTTAAAAAAATATCAGAGTAGTTCTTAAATGTTATTTGTCTGCATTTTATAATTTCCCTCGTTCTACAATAATATATTTCATCTGAATATTCAACAGTAAAAACTGAGGATGAAGAATTAAAACACTACACATTTTTTGCCAAGTAAATTTATTTGACAACAATTACATATACTCTTAGGTATTTTTCCTTGAAATCTTCATCTACATTGACTGTTCAAATGCATAATAAATTTATTGTTTTCACAATCTACCCCACCCTCCTCTCTATAGCCATACATAATTTTCTCAGCATGCTCCACTGCATTTTTCCCGTTTATAGTTGACATCTTAAAAAATGCAAGTAATGTATTCATAACACTTTATTGAATTTAAGACATTGAACCTCCTCTTCCTTGTGGCAAATGTGTCAATGAATTCAGATAACTAAGATACCTGCTCTAAAGCCTGCTTGAAAATGTATGTCCTATTCCATTCCCTGGCAAAGATCTTGCAAGGACATTGTTATTGAAGTATCCCTTTGTTTGAGACCACACATATTCAGTTGGATTGAACATGCTATGATAAGGAGTAAGCTTTAAAAGAATATGCGCTACAGCTCCCAGCATTTCATTTACTACACATCTGTGTGTAATTACTTTTAACACTTGAAACAAATTAACTTGTACAATAAGTGCTTACAACATTTTAATAGAAATTTAATTTTATAAAGTCAAACACCAAGAATATAGGACATTAAAAATTAAAATAAAACTAGCTCATCCAACAAAGGTTGACGGACTTGAATTGTGTAGACCAATTTTTAAATAATTTCTAGTTCTTTTATTAACACAACAATAAATACATGAAAGAATTATAATTGTAAAAAAAAACCTCCTAAAAGTAAAAGTAAAAATTATAAAAAATGTATCTATGAATGTACAAATAGGCAATGAAATCATTAACACATGTATTCAAAAATACTTAGTCAAAATGGGGCATACTAAATAGGTCAACCCCCCAATAACAAGTTCCCAGAATATATTATCATAAAAATTTAATAAAGAAATAGAGTTTTTCCTAAATCTTATGATTAATTCATGAAGAATAATTGAGATGAAAGATGAATAGATGGCTAGTCTTAAAGACATCTTTTTAGAAATTTAAATGAACATATAGGATGTCACAAAATGCTAATGAACAATTTAATTTAAATTGTATAATTATAATAATACTACAACCAGGGAGATCAAAAATGATTCTCTATTTAATATTATTACGAGCAGTGCTGTCCTCTTAGTTTAAATACAATCAAATCAATTTATATTTGAAACAATTATTTTATTGGTATTTATGCACTAATTACAATCTTTTGCAACCCAATTAATCACATCATCAGGAGTTTTGCAAAACAATCAGTTTAACATTTGGCATAACATTACAAACAAAGCAAAAATTAAAATAGAATTACAACTGAAATTTTAAATTCATTACTAAAAACAAACCAGAACTGTGATTCTATTAAAAACTCTAACGGTATAAAATTATTAATATGGAAGTGCGAAGCACATGTTACCCGAGACAAAATTGTCTTTTGTCTCAAGTAAGATTTTTGTCTGTGTATGGTAATATACTGTAATGCCAAAGCAATGACTAATCAACATTATTCATTACACTTATCATATTAATATTACATGTATAATTATGCATTTGTATACAGTAATACTAATATATTGTACTGAATTATACATGTAACATTATAATAACCATGTAATAGCATATTATTACTACTGTACATTAATACTGTACAATAGTATTGCATAGAGACATGAACACAATTCATACATTTAAAAGTAAATTGAAAGCTTTCCTGCTTAACAACATGTTCTACAGTGTAAAGGAATTTTCAAATTACAACATTTCCCTCAAAAAATATAAATAAATAAATAAGAATTTCTTATCCCATTAGACTTTCTGTTTGATGTAAACTGTTTCAAGCTGAAGCAAAGAAAAAAGAACTGCATATCGCATCCTGTGAAACAGAAGGAGAATAGAAGAAGAAAAAAACTGGTCAAAACTTGCCTCCTCACCATTTCAAGTTATAAATATAGAATGTACTACTATTATTGAATTTGATGCAGTTGCAAACATAATTGATATGTATTATAAATGTAATTATTATTAATGTAATTATTATTATTATAAGTAGTAGCATTAAAATAACAAATTGATATGTTAATTATTAGCAGATAATTTATCTACTGTATAATATATTAATCTAACTGTAAAAAGTATTGTATTTCTAGGCCAATGACCCCATCTCGATCACGTTTTGTTCAGTTTCCCTGGTCCTTTGAGCAAATGCTGAGATGGCCCCTTGTTTGCTCCTGGACGGTAATGTAACTTTGCTCTCTCAACCCAAGGCATCATATAGACTTGTCATACACGATTGTAATTGTATATGTGACTCAATAAATATTATTATTATCATAATGTAATGTACAATGTAATATATGTATACATAGTAATCACAGTATCACATTTAAAATATTAAATATATTTCATTGACAGTGTGAAAGTATCAAAGAATGTAATCAGTAATTGTGTGTTCAAAGCAATGTAAATATAGTACTATTTATAGATTTATTGAATATGCATTGCTAGAGCAATAGGCCTTGTCATACGTTGAAACAATCCTCATTGACAAATATTTTTATTATTTTTACTACTGATTACTACTAATAAGGGTAACAAAAAATAGTTTGTCTTAATAATTTACATCATTTTTCCCCTACAAACAATATACTTATCCACGATTTTCCAGACAAAATTCATTTCTTTCAGAATTTTGCACAAAGATAGTTAAGATACTTGAAAAAGTGTGTATCATAAATAAGAACTTTCGTTGTAAAGAAGTTTCATATTATATCTTCTTTGCTAACTACACCCTCATGTTGAATGTTACCTTCATGAGCTTTTTTATTTGTGAATATTATAATTGTTTTCTTTCCCAAAATCATCTATCTGATCTGATTCAGAACTGACTTCCCAGCACTAAAAAATATTGTGAGTTCGATATAAACTGCATTTTAGAGGTTAACATACAATTGTAATGTTAATTTACTCACATGAGTCTTCACTATTAGAACAAACAATGACAATTTAAATTTGTTCAATTATCGTATAGGTCTATACTTAAAATCACAATTTATAGATATTAACAAAAAATATACAAAATACATGCATATGGTAATGCAAATAATCTCGTGTTAGTGCAAAAATTTAAGATTTTGTTACATTTCATAAACAACTTACCTGGAATACATATGCCACTTCACATGTATGTTCGGAATTTGTCTTCATCATCCTTTCTCTTTTATATTCCAAAGTACGGTAATAACATTAAATCTTGCTGCACTATTTAATATTCATAATTTAACACGATTTTTATGCGAGATTTATACACGCTTAAACTATTGTTTATTTAAACTATTCATTATTGTATCAAATATCTGGTTTACAAAATCAAAAACCAATAATGGAATGAGAATATTATACCAAAATGCCAAATGCAACAAAAAATTGTTAATATGCTTCCAAGCGTTCAAGAGTGCAATTTCGAACATGTTGACAGAAAACAAAACAAATAAAAGTGATGCCAACCGCAGTTACAAACAAATGTTACAACAGCATGTATGCAAACACATGTAGAGTTTCATTGACAGTTGAGTCCCCTGATTTGGACATTAAACTTAAAAGTGCAACGAAAAGTCCCTACACCAATGTCGTAAGAATGGCGGATGATTTTCGTGAAGTTGGTATGATCCACTTTCTCTGGGACCACTTGAATCGAAAAACGTGTTTACCAAATTTCAAGACATTCATGTTCCACCTTACCATTTAGTAATCTCCCTTGATGTCCAATCACTGTTAATCAGTATCCTTAATCAATTAGTAATCCAAAGTATTCATAATACATGTCCTCTGATAGAGCCACATTATTCTACCCCAAAGGATAAAAAATTGATAAACTTCTTAACCTCATTCTCAATTCTCACTATTTCCCTTCCCAACCAAAAAATTACCAACAAGTTGAAAGATCACGCATGGGAGCTACTTTGTAGTCCATATACGCAGAATTGGTCATTAGAGAATTGGAAAATTACAGCTTCAGCCACCTTGACTTCAAACCTATTTTTTATTGCATGTATGTTGATGATATACTTTGTGTAATCCCAACTAACCAAGATAATAATATACTTGATATGTTCAATTCATATCATTCAAAAATATGTTTTCAAATGAAATACAACATAAAGGTTCCATCAACTACTAAGATGTCAGTAACATCAATCAAAATAATCAATTAACTATTATTAAATGGCATAGAATCACACATATTCTGGGAGACAACCTAACTTTCATTCGCAACATACTATACAACACAAAATGTCTGTCATATGTAATTTAGTTTATAAAGTCATTTTTATTAATATATATTATGCCATTAAACTTTCCTACATTGCACTCTACAAACTTAAACATAGTTTCTTTTCAATTCCATTGGCCAATGATTACCCTCTTAAATTTATTAATAAATTTATCCACATTCATCTTCATTCAATCAACACTGTATGTACCAGAAATAAAAATACTGCATCTTCTAATACATATACTGAACCTATTAGATGAACTTAAATATTTACCTTCAGTCTCCAACATTATAAGAAAATCACTCTCTATATATAATATCAATTTTATCACTACTGGTAATTTCAGTCGGTACATTAAGAAAAGAAAAGATCCAACTTGTATCAACAGACTACATAAAATTGTTTATCAAATTTCTTGCCAAAACAGTCCTGCCAAATACATACGTACGACCAAAAGAGCCCTAGAAACATGCATTAAAGAATGGTTGCATCCAAACATTATGTTCATACCCAACACAAAATAGAGCATAATCATAATATTCTTTGGGATATTATTAAATCCTTGAATGAAAAAGAACTATCATAAAAAAATTCTTTCTGAAACAATTCGTATCAAAAGTAGTACGACTCACACTCTTAACCTCCAAATAGGTACAGGGCGACTTAATGATATCTATCATCCTATTTTACAAACATAATCTTTTTCCTTCCTTTACACAGTACTAATTGTTTTCGTTTGACACTCATAATTTATTAGTTATTACGTTAATTTTCATAGTTATCCAATTATCACATATTGATTTGTTACCTACTTGAACTTTTTACGATGTGCTACTTCGTAATTTTGTCCCAGTCACTTCCATGATAACTTTTTGATTGAGTCAGTTATATCATTATATATTCACATATCTTTCACTATTGCTGTTAAACATACTTCTGTCACCTTTATTTCTTCAGATCCACACTACTCCAAGACGTCATGTTTTTTTGACCTCCACATAATACCTGATAATACCACATAATACTAGTTATTTCCCACAGCTCTGCATAATCTTTGATACTTCAATATATTTATGCACTTGTAAACTCTAATGTGCCTGTGAGTAATGTTTATAAAAGTAATTTGTACCACACTGGGATATGTAAACTCTTAGAATCTGTAACATTTTTTTTAAAGTGACTTGTTTCATAACAGTTGACCAGATGATGCTTACGTCTTGACCAGTATTTTATACCTTTGGCAATGTTTTACCAAAATGCTGTTTATTTATTAGGTATTACCCCAATTTAATATGTCACAATTTGTTTTTTATTATTATGGATCAATACTTCCTAATACATCGTTTAAAATATGTTTTACAAATCTCCATCATTTTAATGTATCTCTAAAGAGAAGAGAAGTTTAAAACTGCAACCATCAATGCAGTTTTCGGTACAATAACATCAGCGAAGAACAACAAAGTTATATTTCTGGACTTCAAATCGACAAAATGTCTTGTGTGACATTAAAATCACCAGCACTTCATATCAAATAGCTTTTCTAGAAAAACTACAAAATTAGTCCACATTATGGGGTAGAGAGTATGTAAATACTGTATTTTAAAACTCCTGATTTTTCGAATGAAAGATTCACCAGGGTAACTGATTCACTAGAGTTGTTATATTGGTGATTATTCTCAGGATTGAAGAGGGTGCAAAAGTTGATCACCAACATCTGATAATCTAAAGCAGATAGTAATATAAATGAACAAACTTTTAAAAAATGGCAAAATCGAAAAATATATAATAAATCGATAAATCTTACACCGTCCACATTCTGATACTGCATGTAATAAATGAGATTTACTTGAAATAGCAGTAAAATATCCAAAAAATTAATGTGAAGTAAAAATAATTAAAGAAAAAGAAGGAACTGTACCGTCGATTGGCCTAAATGGCTCTCTAAATTGTAAAACCGGATTTTATTATCGCTAGAAGAAATGTAGACGACACAAAGGTAATGAAAATTGTTACCAACTTCTATTTTGGCAACAAATTAAGTGTTTTACAAGAGGCAATTACAAACCGACAATTTCTGCATCCACAACCTAACAGCAGACATGGCAACTATATTAATGGGTTATCATTGCCTCTCGTGAAATGCAAGAAGTTGATTCCTCTTTGAAGAAATTTCTTAAAGATCATCCAAATGTGAAACATTTCATTGTATACAGTGATTGCTGTGGAGGACAAAATCCCCATAAGAACATGGGAAATCATTGGATGCAAGTTGTTACCGAAGATATTTGAGATGCAGTACATCGCAAATTGTTGGAACCAGATCATACTTACACGGAATGTAACAGAGATTTTGCAGTGATAGAGAAAATTAAATACGTAACAGAATACGTTTTTGTAGATATTGGTAAGAAGATTGAGGCCAATGGGATTTGTAAATCAAACAAAGATGTTAGATTAATAAAAATGAAATTGTAAGATTTCATTTCTATTCATTCAATGAATCCCATTATTGATATAATGCCTTTAACATGGATGATGAATTAGGCATCAGCTCGAGCGGTCAATCTGTTTCGATATTCGTGTGTTCTCCATTCTATCAATGTGGTCTCCCCAAGCTTTCCTGTATTCGTCAACTTTTTCACTTAAATTATAAATTCCTAGGTGGTTGTACGTAAGAAAAAAACCTAAAATTCAACATGGCTGAGTTTCGGCACTTCTAACCTCATTGAAATGAAACGCGAAAGGTCATTGAGAATACCGATGCGGCGTCTTTAAATGCAATTAGTGTCCTTCAAAAATACAGATTTGCTGAAATCATTTTATTTATGCTGTTTTAAGACGTAAATCGCAACAGAGATATGGTAACATAATTTAATTTATAATTTACACACGAAAATAAAATTTTCACAATTTTCATAATCTTCTTGAAACTGAAGAATAAATGAAATCGAAGAATCTTATTTTATAATAAAACTAATATTAACGCCATAATGAGAGGATTTATGGACTAAAGATCAAATTAAATGCAAAGATCAAAATAATTTTAATTTTCAACCATTACAGGGTAATGAAATAAATTAATACATCACTGAACCAGAAATAACTGTATCATAATGATTTTATACATATAACATCAACACATGACTGTGATAAGAACAAATCGTAGAAACAAATATATTCATCGTACGCAAATGTTTAAAATATGGTGGAAATTTAATGAACTGGGTTTATGAATTCATTTAACTTAAAGGTTGAGTAAAGGGTAAACTTATCCACCACAGGTGGGTTAGAATTTAATAAGAAATTGCCAGGAGCAGTAATTGTATTTTCTTAAAGAGCAATGATCCTTAGCAAAATATATTCACATTTGTTATTGAATTTTTACAACTATTTTAGTACCTAATTGCTCATGGGTTTACAAACATACATTTCACTTTTGCATTTACTTTAAGCGATTGAGGAAAACAAAGGAATAAGTATGTTACCATGTATATGGAAAAATAAAATATTTAATTAACCCTGAATAGGATTTTCTAAAAATTATCGTTAAAAATACTAACCTTCTAAAAATTTGGCTGACCCTAAAAATTAATTACAATGTTAACCTGCAAATTTTACATGTATTGATAGTATAGTTCTCCCAATGAAAATGACTACTGAGAGCCAATTTTTAGCCTGAAAACAGAAACGTATGTAAAAATAATGGGGTCACGAACTTCACAATATCAATAATACATAAACAATTCAAATTTTAGAAAATGAAAAATATTCCATTGAATTGCAATCCTGCAACAAAGAAAAATAAATGCAGTATCTATCTAATGTTCAGACCACAATAAATTCGGTAAAAAGACATTTTATCTGTTACAAGGAAAAATGGTAATATACAACTGATAATGTTCTTCAAAGGAAAAAAAAACAAGAAAGTTTAAAAAATGTTCATTAATAAATACAAATTTGGATCCTCTTTCGCACAAACCATTCAACACACCAATAATATTGAAAATTAGAATAATTTCAAAGATACTTTTATACAAAAAAATTACACAAGTAACATTTTTTCTAAGTACTCATAAACTGTGTGTGTGTGTTGTGTGTGTTCTGTACTAAATTTAAACGTTGAGAGTTGTGCCTTTATAACTAAAAAGTGGTGATCAAGAGAAAACATGTGATACCTCGAATACTTCAAACAACTGAAAACAATTTGCACCAACGTAGTATCTACTAAAATATGTAACGATCAATACAAAATTCTTTCAACCGGCAACTACAGTTCTTGATATAACCAACCACATTTAATTACTTTCAAAGGTTTGGAAATGGTTACAGTTTCATTGGCATTAAGGACAGCATAACAACCAATTCAAGCTTCTCTTTAAAATGTCCACGGAAAAATCACATCATCTGAAATATAATGAAGAGTTTTTTCAATTTAATTTCTTGTAGTACTGTCTCAATATATATTACCAACTAGATATTTCGGATTCTGCAAGATATTTTTATGGCGTCTTTATTAACATACATTGCAATTATGAAAAACTATACATTTCACGGAATGTTTGGGAAAAGCTTACGTTAAGGCTGTGGCGGCGAAGGCGCTTCTATTATACGCCGTCCGAATTCGAGTATCTGCGCTCCCACTGAGCGCAACCCATCGCAGATTCTGCTCAGCTGCGCGCGCACAAGTCGACTGCGCCTGCGCAGGCGCTCGCCCGCCCCGTGGCCGCGCCACAGCTCTGCGCAGAAGGCCAGCGCAGACGCCGACAGACCTGCGCACAGCAGCTGCAAATGGCCGACGACGTCCTTCAACGCCAAAACCCTTGTTTCGTCAGAGTTCTCTTCTTTTTGGCTCTCCTTTGGCAGCTTCAAGCGGATGAGGATTTCATTAGATGTGTAATAATCTTCCTTCCATTTACGAAAAAGTCCCGACTCTTTCACTTGTAATAAAAACAATTTTACAGTTTCAGACCACGGCCAATTCCTGTTGAAAGGGTGAAAGTTTGAAATGAACTATAAATGTTGGAGAGACTGGGATAGCCTAGTAAGCAATGCAGGTCAGTCTTTGCAGAGAATCTGATCCGGAGGACCTAGGGTTTGAGTCCCGGCGGTGTGAGATATTTTCCACTATCTGTACAACTATGTTGAATTCAACAGCCGAGCTGTGTGGGTAATTGTAATACCGACCACTCCAATGGGTAGAATTCTGTGATATCTGAGATCAACACCGAGCAATGTCTGAGTATCACCCTAAACAGCATCTCACTATGTTCTTTTTCTCCTTTTTATCCTATCTTCTGCGCTTACTCACATATACAGTACACAGAACAAAATGTGTTCTTTGAAGAAGTAGTGGTAATGCACAGGATATCAACTTCAAAAATTCAATTTCGGATTTCCCGCGCTTCAAAGTTTTTAGATGGAGGAAATATTTTTTTCCATGACTTAGTTAACGTGTAATATATAAATATTAATATTACGTAACGTTTACATGTAAATTGATAAAGTATGTGCTGTCAAGCCTTTTCAAACACACCTTTTAATACTTTGTTTGTAATTGGGCCCGCGCCTTGGTTTGATTCAGGTTGCAATACCGTAATGTATACTCTGCGACACGGGATTGAAATTTATAAAATTACGTTGTATTCTCAGGATTGGGAATGGCATTGAGTTATAGTTCCTGCTGTGTGGCAATTAGTTGTGTATTCCCGAATTTGTGTTCGATTGTTGCCTGTTGTCTTTGACCATGAAAAAGAACGACCACTTCGCTCACGACATATGAACATTTTTTCTGCAAATGCTTACAAATTATCATACAATGTAGGCTTTCACGGCCAGTGTCCATATTATTCGAAGTTCCCGGGCTTGTAGACTGTAGTCCAAAGGAGTCTACTCCAGGCGTTTCGCCTGAAACTGCATCATGCATCTTTAGTGGCGAAGTGCTCTACTTGGCAGCTAGGCGGCAGGTGTAAATACAGGTCTCAGAACCTGGAGTGCCAAAGCCCTTCGGCCCAAAGTGGCCATGCGTAGTTTTTCACTTAAAATTAAGTAATGTATTACGACTTATTTTAGCTGCATAAGCCTAACTAGCTGCAGCAGAAAAGTCTCCCGCTACCTGACTAAATTCCAGTCTCTCCAGGGTAATGAGAGGGGAAAGTATTGAATTGAATTGATGCAATATTTTACGTGGCGAGACTCGGGCTATCAGGCCCGCTCTTCCACCTGACCACGCAAAATTCCCTACGCCCTTTTCAACAACTAGCGGAGAAAGGAGGTATTTCTTGGGCGAAGAAACAGGCGATTTGAATTGAGCTCAGATGCGTCTTTGAAGGTTCAGTATCTTTTACATGCACGTAAATCTACTAACATGGGACAGTCGGCTTTACTTCCCCTTCGAAGGAAGGCGTACGAAGGATGTTTTCGCCCTTAAAAATCCACGGCTTCGATCGGGTTTGAACCCGCCAACTTGGGTATAACAGTCCGATACGCTAACTGTTACAACATCGCCGCCACTAAAGCAATCCGGGAGTGTCAGTCGCCGCCCATCTGCCAGGTAGAACACATCGCCCCGCAAGCATCGGCTCTGAAGATGCCTGGTGAAGTTGCAGACGAAACGTCTGGAGTAGTCTTCTTCGGACCATGGCCTTCTATGCAGGAAATTTCGAATAATATGCTTACAAATTATATTTTAAAAAGTTTGTACTTTTAAATTGGAATAAGATATTTTATATCTCGAAGAACAGCTGTGCATTATAGAGGTCTAGGAAAGCAAAAGCGTAAGCTATACGTCTGTTTACTGATTTATATTTATCTCTTTTAAGCTGGCACTACAACAGTCGGTTAGCACAAAAACCAAAAATGCCATCATGTAGAACAATTTATTTGCTAATTAATTATCTAAAATTTTATTGCCGTTCACATTTTTGAGTAATTAATGGAAAGCTAGCAGAAGATTACGCTGGCAAACCACAATCGGTTACAAAACAAAAAATTGCCACCATTTAGAACTATTTAATTTTTAATTAATTAAACAAAAATTATATAAATGCTATCGAAATGCCCGACAAGTTACTGGCAAGCAGGCGTCAGATTAAACGGGCACCACCACAATCGGTTACTACAAAATATTCTACCATTTAGAAGTACGTAATTGCTAATTCATTACGCAAAACGTTTTTCCCTCTACTAATTTATTAAGATTAATCTTGCACACCACTATCGGTTACCACCACAACAAATATGCGATATCGTAGAACGATTTAATTGCTATTTAATTCTGCAAAAATTATTTAATTGATCTTCAAACTTCCAAAATGGTGAGCTTCCGTGCTTCCAGGCGGCTCGCCGTCCTGCCGACAGGCAAAATAGTAAAGCCAGTGAAATAAAACACGAGAAGAATGCGTAATTCAATTAATATGTTGAAATATTTCTTCAAAAATTAACTGGAAGTTTGGGGAACAATTAAGTATTTTTTTGCGTAATTAATTAGCAATTAAATAGTTTTACAATATGGCATATTTGTTTTCGTGGTAAACGATTGTGATGTGCAGGCTTAGTCTTAACCTAACTCACCAATAAATACACAAAATTTTGAAGAGAAAACATTAGGTTTTGCGTAATTAATTAACAATTAAATAGTTCTAAATGGTGCCATATTTGATTTTGTGATAACTGATTGTTGTAGTGTCAGCTTAAAGGAGGTTATATTTCCACGCGTTTTTTTCACAAGATAGTTGTCTTGACAACCATATATTTTTAATGGATATTTAAAAAGTACCTACTACTTGTACAGATACCAATGCTCAGAATCCACCTTTTTTATACAGTTGTAGAAAAAAATAATTTTTCGACCTTCATGCACTAAAACTGGTAAAGTATTTTACAAGTGATGAATCCATTGTGTTGGTACGGACAGAAATTGTAGCATTAAAATTTCGTAACAAGTTAAGTACATGATGTAAGAAAGTACATGATGATGATCACCACTAGTTTTATTTGCAGTTAGAAATCACATAATTTCGTTTTTTAACGAATGCACTTATATTATTAGTTATATCAATTTATTAATTAATGACTCGTCAAAATATGAATAAAATGGAACATTATCTTACTACATAAAACAATGAAAGTGATTTCAAGCAGAAAATTATGTTTCCGCTCCGAGACTCGAACTCAGATTCTCAGAATAAACGGTCCGGCACACTTGTGACAAATAAAATTTCCTGACTCTAACCATAGAAATTCCTCTACTAACAAATGATACCGTAAACCACCCATTAGCCACTTCGACTACCCGGGTAGTATATAAGTTTTACACTTATATAATAGTCATAAGCGTATGGTGGTTTCAGTTCCAACATTAAAAGGTCGAAAAATCGGGAAAATGTGAAAATTTGTCCTTTGGGCGATCAAAGAAGGTATCTGGGAAGACACTCAGACACGACTGAATTCTTAGTTCAGACTAAAGAGATTAGAAAACTAAATAGAGTGAGAAAGTCTGTCCCATTCTATTCCAGCACTAGTTTCATTTATTTATTTATGCATTTATCATACGCTGTTAAATACGAGGAAAAACTTTAATGAAAATATTTTGTGCGGGCTTTCAGTTAATATTTTCGTAGAAATAGTGTATCAATTGGACACAAACAAGGCGAAATCAGTTAATTTTTTAAAAAAAATTGTACATGACCTTCTTGAAAGACCTGAGTTTTTACAAGAGACTTTGTTTAAAGCCAAAATCGCTATCTCGAATTTTGTAGTATTATAATGTTAACGTTTTTTTTGGCGTTTTCGAAAAAATGGCGCTACAACCGGAAATGAGACAAACACTATTTATTTACCCGTCCCTTAATACATATGTGGAGAAAATTTAAAGAAAAAGTTTGGAGCGGGTTTTGAGAAAAAAGAACTCGTAAATTTCAAGCGCTAATTATGCAAATATTTCTATTTTTCAAAAAATTGTACGTAATCTTTTTTAAAGAGCTACTTTTGTCCAACATATTTTGTCTGAGGTAAACATCACTATCTACAATTTTGTATTTTTAAAAACTTTTTTGCAATTTACGAAAAACGAAGCAATACCCAAAAATGGAGCTAGTACCATATTTTTTACTGTCCTTCATTACAAAAGTGAAGAAAATTTAAATGAAAAATTTTGAGAAAAAAAATTATAATGTCAAGCGTGAATTTCGCAAAAACAATTAATTTTCTCAGAAACTTACACATGACCTCTTTTAAAAAGCTAAATGTGTAAAACATGCTTTGTTTGAAGAAAAAATGTCTACCTTCAATTTTGAAGGTGTTTTTTTTTCTTGCTATTTTCGAAAAATCGGAAAAGTGAAGGAAAATGAAAACTAAACCATTCTTTTAAACGTCCTTCGCAATATTCAACAACAAAATGTAATCGAAAAAAGTGTAGCCGAGTTGGAAAATGTTTTTGAACCTTCATGTGAAGTACCCTCAAAAATCAAAATATCCGTTTGAAACTCCAAAAGCCACGAGATCATTCAGATGGATTGAGGAATATCAATTTTGAAGGAAATCGGCCGAATGGTGCAAGCGTTGAGCGCAGACAGGCAGACAGACTGATGGACCCTTTGCCGTTAAAGGATTTTTCAGTATCATGAACCAACAAAACATGGATTCGGGTTACCCCACGAATTAGAGGATTTTTTTTCTAAATTTAGCAACATGATTTTTCCATTTCTTCGTTACCACAATCCGGCCACAAGATTTTTTCTAGCAAAATTTCGGCATTTTCTGGCGCACGATTACAAAACCTTTTTCTTATGAAAAATTCGTAAGAAGATAAAGTAAAAACGTTATCTTAGTAATTATTTGAAAATCACAAACCTTCGCAGCAGAAAGAAAAAATAATTTTTATAAAAGTATTGGTATATTCTAGGTTTATAATAATTATGAGATCGTTTTTGTATACTCACCTTCTGCTGCAGAAATGTGGTTGATAATAAAAAGTACTATCTCTCATTGCTCTGTAGAACCTAAGTTCCGGATGTATTAAAGCACCACACATCTGCCACACTTCAGAGCTATAGAACATTGCATAACGTTTGTTTGTTTTATCCCTGACAATTGCTGAAAATTCGTCTTCACTCTTCCAAGTGCGTATAGATATTTTCGGAAAAATCTCTTCCAGATGTGATGCCCTTGCAAATGAAGGAACAAACAAAGTCATCTTTTCTTTTGCCAGTTGATCGAAGGTGTTTATATCTGCTTCATATTGAGGATTCGTAATAAGGTCAAACAGGCCCTAGAACACAAAATTCACATCCAATAAATATTGATGAGTAAGACCAAGATTTTTTTTATATAAGGTTGCATCAACTACTATGTTATTAGCGACCACTATTGCTTGTAACGGTATGGTAACTGTGAGTACGACAAGATATGATGATGATAGGGGAGGAAACAATGAGCACAATACAACCGTGCCCGAGGCGGGACTCGAACCCGAGATCTTTCGGTCCCAGATCGCTACGGCACTACTGCGTTAGCGATCTCGGCCACCACATCGGCAAGAGCCGAATTTAATGACTTCACGATCAGCGAAATACGCTAGCATTTATAACCGAAAGCTCGTTTATTAACCATATAAAAAAATAAATATGGTACTCTCAAAGTTTATTTCATGAACTTCCCACAGTACTGAATTAACAGCTTTGAATTTGTTCAAACGATAATTTAACGATAAATGATGTTATCTCAATCTATTAATAGTAACGTTTTGTTTTTTTAGTTAATTTGAAATTATGAAACTATGGTCTTCATTATATTCTATAAAAAATTGAGGAATACTCTCTGCCTTCACAGCGGTAAAGATTTTCAATATTTGCAAAATAACTTTAATACAATACACCTTCTTTAGAGTTGCCTCAGATACCGTGATATCGAATCGGTAAGCCGTACCATTTATACTTTCTTGCTACCATTACCTCAGTAGAGAGAAAGGTATATGATGCTGCGCGAAAAACGGCGCATTTTCGGCAAAAAACTCTTATTACACGGCCCTGGCAACGAGAAAGTGGATAAATCCAGATGCAAAATTGAGAAAACAAAATCCACTAACACGTGGTGTACCCAAAATCCATGTTTGGTGGGTCCTTGTTAACGAAAAAACCTCTGTCAGCCTGTGAACAACCCTAGCAGTTACACCGTTCAGGCAATTTTCTACAAAATTAACATTCTCCAATCGATCTGGTTGATGTCGCGGCCCCTATATTTGAAAACGATATTTTAATTTTAGATATACATTAAACGAAGCCGTTGGGACATTCTAAAAGTGTTCTCAACTAAACATTAACAAAATTGTCTAAAATTTTCAAAATTAATAAAAACGTTTTTGATTAAACCTTCTTATTCTATAGTGTGAAGGACGTTTCAGAGAATGGCGCAGGTCTCGTGCTCGTTAAAAACACTAAGTTTTCCAATAATTGAAAAAATTCAAAATATTTCTCCGACTTCCTACTACAATTATGAAGATATTTTTTTCTGAATGAAATGTGTTCATGAAAAACAAACTTACGAGTAATATCTTCTTCAATTTTTCAAAAATATGATTTATTTTTGCGAAATTTTGGATACAACAAAGTTAATTTGTATTTTCTTTCAAGTTTTTCTTAAAAACGGCACCAAATTTTTAATTAATTTTAGGTTAAATTCCAAAATTAGTTCCAAAGAGTCGAAAAAATGAATTCGTTCTTTTTGGAAGGTAGCAGGAGGTTTTGGGTGGAAAATGTATCTCGAAGTCTTGAAATGCAAGCTCTTTGCCCTTAGCTAGACCTAAAGAATTGTCAAAAACGATTGAGTTCCAATTACGGAGCCAAATTTGAGTTAATTTGGACACCTATGTGCCAACACAAGTGTTTCAGACACTATTATTTTACTGTTGTGTTTCCATGGCCAGGAAAGAGAAGAAAGTAAAGGAATAACCTTCTCTTATACAGTGATTTGGCCGAACACGAAAACAAATTCTCAGTTCATCAGGAGACCGAGTATGACACTCATCGTTTTTGTCAACGTGATCTTTATTATTATTATTATTATTATTATTATTATTATTATTATTATTATTATTATTATTATTAATATTATTATGAGCCCTTCCGTATACAATTTATTTATTAAAGCACATTCTATACAATATAAAGAATGCTTGTTATTACCATTATGTCTATGCAAGTTTTTTGACTCGGTAAATTGAAGTAGTGAATTGCTTTTATTATACATTTCATGACAGACTTGATATAACTTATTTTAATATTTGAATTGATGCCTTATTCTACGTGGCGAGACTCAGGCCATGAGACCTGCTCTTCCGTCTGACCACGCAAATTTCGCTACACTCCTTTCACTAACTAGTAGACAAAGGAGGTTTTCTTGGGCGAGAAACAGGCGATTTGAATTTAGCTCAGAGGTGTCATTTAGGCTTGATATTTTACATGCAGTAAATCTACTAACATGGGACAGCTGGTTTTCCTTCTTCTCCGAAGGAAGGCGTGCGAGAGGTTTGTTCGCCGTTTAAAATCCACGACTTCGATCTCGGTTTGAACCCGCTAACTTGGGTATAACGGCTACATACACTACCCATTTCACCATCGCCGTTGACGTTCTGAATATAATTTTTAAAAGTTTATAAAGCTTTTCTTAAGCTGATGAATCAATTTTATTTTCAATTTTAGACATATAAATTTTTTTTCATGAATAACTATTTTTATTAAAAAATATTTTTACTTAAAATATTTTTTTAAATTAAAAATAGTTCTTATGAACAGTTGAAAGACCTACTGAGGTATTTTAGATTACAGTGAGACCAGGTTTGTTACAGTTGACTCTTGCAGGTAAGTTAAAGTTGGCTGTTATTCAAAACAATGTTAATTTCCAATTAATATAATCCTAAATCCATAATAAAATATTTAGCAAAGATTACTTCTAAAGTGAAATTTTGATTGCAGTATTTTGTCTGTATTTTTGTTGAAACTTTACGTAATAGATTGAGTACTAATACTAAATTGTTCTTGCATTTGCAGATTTGTATGGCCATTTAAAAAAGAATAATTTTAACAATCAATGGTACTTAAAGAGGAAAAAACCATTTTAGGAAACGTACAAATAAAAGGAAAATGGAAAAAACTTCAAACCTGGTTCCATTGCAATGTGAATTACCACATTAGGTCCACCAACAATTCATAATATATCAGGAGTTTTAGTACAAAATAATAAGTATACATTATTTGTTAAATACCTATAAGAGCGTAGGCTTACAAATATGTTTTTGGGAAATGATCATGTAAGAAGAATAAGATATTATTCCTGAGATCGAAACCTAAAAACATTAAAAAAGAGTGAGAAAAAAGTAATTATTAAACCGACAGTGCAATTCATTGTCAGTACACGTCTCTTTGAATATCTCAAGTCGGGTTGAAACCCTTCGATTCAAAAGTTGGCAGTACTGGCCGTGCAGCCCAAATTTTCTTTGAAAAATTTGAAGCCGGCAATAAGGACTGACCTGGTAGGCGGCGGCGACGACGACGGCGGAGGCGAGCAGCGCGGCGGCCAGCTGCAGGCGCTGCGGGCGTGGAGCGCGCACCCTGTCCTGCGGGGCGCCCCGCACGAGGAGAAGCGCGCAGCGCGGCGGCGGGCTGGCGGCAGCGACTCCCCGCACCACACGCAAGCCAGCGCAGCTACGCACCGCGGCCCAGCAGCCCAGCCAGATGCGGGGGAGAAACGCGCAGCGGTAGGACACGGCCGGCCGCGCACGCACGCCCAATCGCAGTAGACCGGGACGAGCAATAAACGATGGCAATCGCTTTCTCTGCCGGAGGACTAGAGCTTGTAAACAGATGTTGTGAATCCTTTAAAATGGTCATGAAACTTCCTGTATTGTGGAGTAAAATCCATAATTCTTTTTCTTTGGAAATCAGCCCCACAAAAATATTTCGCAGTTTTTCGTTAGTGCTCACAGATCCTAGCAATAACAGATCTGATTAAATGATCGGACTTAACACGAGAACGGGATGTATAAATACGCCATTTCCAAAGTTAGTTGTAATCCACATCTGTTTCAATCTCGACATTACGTCAATAATACACTAAAGTATGATATTGGTCGTTTGCGATATTATTGAATTGATTCATATTTAAGTAAAAAAGTGTGGTATTTTAAGCCGATGCACACAACACACACAATAGTAGTATCTTGGAGTAGTTGCTTGTCAAATTTGCACGAATAATTTTGGAAGTCGGCAAAAAACACTAATATACCATAGAATTGGATTCGAAATGTTTGGCCACAGAATGTGCTGTGTTTTCAAAATTAGATTTTGTTCTGTTATTCACTGGCTTCTTGAGTGTGTCTTACTATTTAAATCAATATGAAGAATCGAGAACTGAGGTTGTATATAAAATTTTGTATAGTATGAGCGTGATGAAACTTAGAGTCATAGCTACGGAAGTAATTAAGCAAAATTAATGAATGAAAAGATAGGGGCAATAACGATATTAATCGAAATAAATGTATTAAAATAATGTAATGACCCTAGTGATTAGGTATGAATTCACATATATCTGGAAAGGTTTCTCCTGAGTTTTAGCAAGCTTTTCTTATATTATTATGATTAATAAGGTAGTCCGGCAATTGTGTGATTAATTGCATAGGCTAAATCGTGTTAAGAATAAGAAGAGATAGAAGATATAGATGAGCAATCTAGGACAAAAATATACTTATATAACTTCTAAATCTTGATAGTAGTTGGTATTTTTACATTCATTTGTCTTTAATATATATTTTTTACTGAAGAACAACGAAAGTGCACGGGAATTTGTATATTAAATGAGGGCATTTTTACGCAACGATTCTGTACTAATTGTATGTCGACTATCTAATTGCTATTATTGCTTTTTATTTTTGTGCTATATCACGAATTTGTATCTTCCATAATATATCAAGTTCGGATGGGTTAGAAAAGTGTAGTGTCAACAATATGGAAAAGAACATAAACATGGTTTTCCTTTGGGAATGGTATTCATTTGGATCATATGAAACACCATTACTATTGTAATAAGGCTACTCTGTTTGTATTGGAAGTCCTAATACTCACGATTCAGTCCAACTAATGCGTATTTTGTTCTACTTATTTTACTCTTTTTTTAAAACATATTTTATCGCGCGAGCTATATACAATTTCAAAGTGCTTAATTGTTTTCCATTTTCTTCTTCAAAAATGTAAAGAAGGCATTACATAATGTTTAACCAATATTATAATGATTAATAGTGAGATAAAATTGTTATTGGCTTGTAATACAAGTATTTTGTCACCCGTTCGTCGGTGTAACATTCACCTTTAAAACTACGCATTTGAAAAAATATTATTATAAAAAAATATGGAATATACATATAGTATGTGTATTTGATTAGTTAACTATAACCAACCAAACTTTCCACCCAAGCGGGAGATACAAGTTCATCATCCATAGGAGGGCCAGAATGAAATTATTTGGGGAGGGTTCACTTTACACTGAACAACATAGTTTGATCACAACTGTAATGTTGCTGCAATACAGACGAAAACTATAGGTCTGGTCCGTGCCTTACTGATACAAAGAAGAGACACACTCAGTGCAAGAAATGGAGACATGCAAGACAAGGAATTGCAACTGCGAGAGAACATTTTGATTATTTGAGCCTAATTTTCATCTCTATGTAAACACTTCTTCCGGCATGGTCTTCACTTGAACATTGTGAGGAAAACATCACCCCAGGTAGCAGTTTTGATCACGAAACACATACTTCACACCGGTAGTGTTCTGGCCAGTAGACCCATCACCCCACAGATTTCCTAGTTCTCTTCCATCTCCGGGACTCTTCCGGACGTCCATTCCTTATCCTTAAACCTGGATCTGTCTACCTATCTCCGATTATCCATTCTCTACATCTGTCGCCTCTCCCACTCATTCTGTCATTGCTGGTACACGATATTCCTTCGAGTCCCAAGGTAAACAATGAGATAAGGATTTAGATTTTTTAGTAATAAAACGTAATGTATGTAACATATGGGGTTAGAAGATTAACTGCGTACGTTTTTCTTCGTTCTGATCTCCTTCCGAATTTAATATAATAGTTGAAAAGATGAGTAAAGAAGTTCAAATAAATTAAAAAATAATAAAAGTTTAGAAAAGCAGCAACTAAAATGTTAAATGCAACAGTTTAACATCGGTGGTAGGTACATGCAAAGATTCGAATTAAAGATTCTAATGTGACAGTCTCTTTAAAAAATTGGAATTTTATCTAGACATACATTTCAGGAGTTCTAGAGTCATAAATGTTTTTTTTTTTATTTTTCAGACATTGGTTGTTCCTCGTAATGATCGTAAACATATGCCAATTACTAGCATTATCTTACACAGGGATCTATATTGTAGAGGAGAAGAGATCAAATGAGGCATGCTTACGGAGGTTTTAAGTGTATGTACTGGTATAATGAGAGAGATATCGTTGTCTATATCTTTTTGTTCACAGTAAGATTTACAATTTGTAATGGCAGTTTGAAAATGTGTTTGGATATTCAGTCGTTACATATTAGTTACTTTGACGATAGTTCACTTCAAATATATAAACAATTTGTTATCATGAATCATATTATTTAAAGTGCCGATGACATGCCATACGAACATAGAATGTTCTGTCCGGTATAGATTATTTTATTTATCTTTCGATAATAGAGAAAACTCAGAACAATTAGTAATATCATTCTCTTAAAATTATTGTTGTAAAGGGGTCAGGAGATGTTTAAATATTAGGATACTATATACACAAATGGGAATCTCTACGAAAAAGATGGCGGCCCAGTATTTTTTGAATGTATCAGCGATGTCTTTAAATGTAGATATATATACTCTCGTAGATAATATTAACAATTGCATGTTAAACACAATAACACGGAAATATATTTAAATCCAACTAGAGGGTGCTACCACGATTTGGCTCAGAGCTTGAACTTTTCACATATTAGTTATTTTCTTTGATTTCAGCTAGTTTTTCGAACTTTGTCACACATATTTCGTTAGCACCCCTGCTGCTAAATATATAAGTTACTTAAATCCCGCACCAAAGTACGTTTTTCGATAAATTATCTTAGTTGAGGTTTTCCTATAATATGTATATCGGAAACATCATCTATTTTATGAATTCAAGAACAGTAAAACCTTGCCTAATGGTAATATTTTTCATTTGTACAAAAATGTTGGCTGTCATTTTAAGGAATGGAATTCGTCTTAAGCGAATTATAGTGAATTGCAATAATTCTGAAGCACTTTTTTTAGCAAGAAAAAAAATGTTTGAAGCTTTCAGAAAACTTAATTTGAAGTCTTTTGAATCACTTGAACTCACAATACAATACTTTACAAAATACGCATGAGAAATGTGCTATATTAACTGATGTGGTGAGAGATTATTTTATAAAAAAGTACATTCTGAGTAATTTTTGAAAAGAAAGAAAAAGTGCCACAAAGTATGACTTTACGTCATTTTCAGAGAAATGCAATTAGCATTATCGTCTTAAAAATGACTGCTTGTTTGATAGACGTTACTGACTAGGCTAGGGTCTGTATTAGTTCTCTCAGTTGTCAAATACTTTCCATTAGGAAACTGATTCATCTGTTTGTTAATAATAGTAGGATAAGAATTTTGGCAATACTTGTATCATAAAATGGCTCATATTTAACGACATTGACCTCAGTTTCATAAAGTTTAACTTTATGTAAGTAAAATGGTTTAATAAGTTCTTTATGGATATGAGTGATAAAAGCATGACAAATTAATTTAGCGAGTAGGTTATATTTTGCGACA
>BOPP01000385.1:122053-133921 GCA_017312745.1 Gryllus bimaculatus | reverse complement strand
CCAGCGCGTACGCCACCGCCGCCCCCAGCAGCGCCAGCCAGATGCGCGGGGAGAACACGCGCAGCGGTAGCGACCACGCCGGCAGCGGCGACGCACACGGTACGAGCACAACATGGCGATCGTTCTCTCCGGAGGACACGATGTCAAACAGATGTGTGAATCCATTTAAAATGGTCATGAACTTCCTGTATTGTGGCAGTAAATCCATATCTCCTTGAATCAGCATATTTTCCAGTTTTTTCGTTAGTGCCTCACCAGATCCCTAGCAAATAAAAGATCTGATTAAATATGGCCTTACATCGAGAACGGGATGTCTAAATACCATTCAAAATTAGTTTTAAAATCCACTCTGTACAATTCTCGACATACGTCAATAATTAAATATCGATATCTGCGTTTGCGAATATTTTGAATTGAAATATATTTAAAAGTAAAAAGTGTGTACTTTTACGTGTCACACACACACACAGAATAGTAGTATCTCTGGAGTAGTTGCTTGCAAATCTTGCACGAATAATTTTGGGTGGCCAAAAAACAAATATACCATAGATTGGATTCGAAATGTTGCACCAGAATGTGCTGTTTTTCAAAATTAGATTTATTTTGTGTATTCACTGGCTTCTGAGTGTTTGACTACTATTAAAATCAATATGAAACACGAGAACTGAGGGATAAAAATTGTATGTATGACGTGAGAAACTTAGAGCAACTACAGGATGTAACAAGAATTAATGAATGAAGAATACTGCAATAAACGATATTTAATCGAAATAAATGTATTCAAAATAAATGTATCCCCCTAGTGATTAGGTATTGAATTCACTTATCTGAAAGGTTTCTCCTTGAGTTTTAGCAAGCTTTTCTTTATATTATTATGTTAATAAAGGTAAGTCGGCAATTGTGATTAATTGCATCTAGGCATAAATGTGTTAAGAAATAAGAAGAGATAAGAGATATGAGATAAGCAATCAATGGGAAAAAATTACTTATCAATAACTTCTAAATCCTTGCATACGTAGTTGTGTATTTTACATTCATTTGTCTTTAATTATAATTTTTTACTGAAGCACACAACGAAAGTGCCGGAATTGATATTAATGAGGGGCATTTTACGCAGATTCTGTACATTGTATGTCAGCTATCTAATTGCATTTATTGCTTTTTTAATTTTTGTCGCTATAACGTTTTCATTTTCTAATTTCAAGTCGGCAGGTACTAAAAAAGTGAGGTTACCTGGAAAAAGAACATAAACATGTTTTCTTTGGGAATGTATTCATTCGGACACTAGTTGAAACCACAAGTTTTTAACCTCTTAGTTCTGTATTAATTCCGGAGGTCCCCAAAACCGTCATTTTCTCACTTATTTGTTTTTTTCTTTTTTTTAAAACATATTTCTACGCGAGCTATACCTTTTCAAGACGTGCAATTCTTTTTTCATTTCTCAAAAATGTAAGAAAATTACATATGTTTACAATATTATAATCGATTAATAGTGAATAAAATTGTTATTGCTTGTAATACAAGTATTTATGTCATCGTCGGTGTAAACATTCCCTTATAAAACTACCCATTGAAAAAAATATTAATATAAAAAAAAAATATGGATATACATATAGTATGTGTATTTGATTCAGTTTAACTATCCAACCACACAAAACTTTCACCAAGCGGGATACAGTCATCATCATAGGAGGGCAGAATGAAATTAATTTGGGAGGTCACTTTACACCTGAACAACATGTTGACAAACTGTAATGTGCTGCCCATTACACGAACACTATAGTCTCGGCTCTGCCCTTCTGGTACAACAAACCAACTCAGTGCAAAGAAATGAGACATGCAAACAAGGAATTGAAACTGCGAGAGACACATTTTGAATTATTTGAGCTAATATTTCTCTCTGTAAAACACTTCTTCCGGCATGGTCTTCACTTGAACATTGTCGGAAAACATGCACCCGGTAGCAGTTTTGCGAAACACATACTTTCACACCCTCGGTAGTGTTCTGCATAAGACCCATCCCCACCCACATTTCCTAGTTCTCTTCCATCCTCCGGGACCTCTTCGGACTCAATTACCTTATCCCTTAAACCTAATCCTTGTTCTACCTCTCCCATTATCCATTCCTCTACATCTGTCGCCCCTCCTACCTCATCTCCTGTCATTGCTGTGACACGATACTTCCTTCGAGTCAAGGTAAAAATGAGATAAGGATTTAGATTTTTTAGTAAAAAAACAGTAACTGTATGTAACATATGGGGTAGAAGATTAACTGCGTACGTTTTCTTCAGTTCCTGAATCCCTTCCCGACATTTTAACTATAAATAGTTGAAAGATGAGTAAAAGTTCAAAATAAATTTAAAAAAAATTAAAAAAGTTTAGATAAAGAGCAACTACAGTTAAATGCAACAGTTAAACATCCGTGTAGGTACATGCAAAAGATTCGAATAATAGATCTAAATGTGCAATCTCTTTAAAAAAATTGAATTTATCTAGGCAACATTTCAGTGAGATCTAAGTCAAATAAATGTTTTTTTTTTTCTTTTTCAGAACATTGGTTGTCTCGTAATGATCTAAACATACTTCAAATTCCTAGCATTATCTTACAGGATTGTATTGTAGAGAGAAGAGATCAAATAAGAGCACTGCTTACGGAGGTTTGTGTATTTACGTAAGAAACGATATCGATTCTACCTTTTTGTCAGAATTCAATTTATATGCAGTTGAAAATGTGTTTTGGAATTTCAGTCGTACATATTACTACGCTCAAAAATATATTACTTTGCATCTAAAGACCTCCAACAAAGCGAGTATTAGATTATTTTATTTTCTTCGAAAATATAGAGAAAACTCAGAACAAAATTAGTAATCAATCTCTTAAATCCATTGTTGTAAGCAGAGATTTCAATATTGATCTTTCAAATGAATCTCACGAAAGAGGCCAGTTTTTGAATGTACATGATTCTTTTAATTTAGATATTATTTAGATATTACAATGAATGTACCTACACGGAATATATTTAAATCACAACTAGAGGTGCTACAAATGGCACAGACTTTCACATATTAGTTATTTTCTTTGATTTCAGCTAGTTATTCGAACTTGTCACATATTCGTGCCTGCTGCTATCGCCACCCAAAGTACGTTTTTCGAAATTATCTTAATTTTTCGGTTTCCTATTAATAGAACGGAAATATTATTTTATGAATATCAAAGAACAGTAAAACCTTAGCCTAAATGGTAATTTTCTTTGAAAAATTTTGAGTCATTTTAAGGAAATGTCGCTTAAGCGATATAGTGAATCCAAAATTTGAAGCACTTTTTTACAGAAAATGTTTGAGCTTTCAAAAACTTAATTTGAAGTCTTTTGAATCACTTCAACTCACAAATACAATACTGTATACAAATAGCTGGAAATGTGCTTATTAATGGTGTGAGAGATATTTAAAAAAAATACATTTGAGTAATTTTTGAAAGAAAGAAAAAGTGCCTCAAAATGAACTTTACGTCATTTTCAAGAATGCAATTAGCATTATCCGTTTAAAACGTTTGAAGAAGAAAAGTGGAGCCATTTATGAGACAGTGGCGTTTCAGCATTTCGGAAAACTGGAAATTTTGAGTTCATTTAAACATAAATTTGTTGAGTTTTCGTGAAACTGTATTTGACATTATTTTAAGTACTTGTACTCATAAATAGAATAATGTGAACAAATCGTCGCTAATGAAAATATAAACGACATGGGAGATTAGTTAAAACATTACATTTTTGTAAATTTTGAAAAATAAAAGAATAGGGCAACATGTTGTTTATGTCATACCATGAAGTACATTTAGCACTACCCATACCAAACGTTTAAAGAAAAAATATGGAGTAGTTTTTGAGAAAATCTTCTTTTTGTATTTTTTTAAAATTGCAAATATTGCAATTAATATTACTCGGAAGCTACAAAAATGTTCAAAAAAATATATCTTACCTCATTGAAAGAACCGATTATGAGCAACAAATTTCATGTGAAGGAAAAATCTATCTTAAATTTTGTAGGAAGACGTCGGAGAAATTCAAACTGGTGAAATTGACGAAAATTCAGAGTTAACCCTCAAATTTGGATCTATGCCACCTTTATAAGTGTATTTTACACTCACAATTCAGCTAGAGCTACATGGTCAGAGGTTTCTTCAGTTTGGAAAAACTCCTACTCAATGGTTTAGGCATTAGTAGTGTGGCATTAGTGTTCACGTTCACCAGACGGGCAGACGACGGGCAGACGACGGGCAGACGGACGGACGGACGGACGTATTGATAGAAACGCTTTTTTCGATTTGGGGACTCCAAAACGTGTTTTTCCATTGAAAAATCGAAATCCCATTTTCCTCAGCATTTCTTTTCGACAATAATTGAACATAAATATTATTTTTAGAATATTAAATAACAGCGTAACACTGTACTAAATGTAATCTTCTTGGAAAAATTTGGAGCAGCTTTAAAAAATTGCATTTCAGCCCTACTGTAAATTTGATATTTGAAGCTCCTTTTACAGACAATTCTTGGGTTTAGGAAAACCTTCATTGGAAGTCATTTGAAGCTCTTGAATTCACAAATACAATAGTCTCTACAAATTGCTGGAAATGTGCATATTAACGGCTTGATAAATCTTTCAAAAAAATTACATTTGTGTACTTTTTGAAAAAAAAACAAACAAAAAATACCCCAAAATAAACTTTTCGTCAATAAGAGAATAAGGATATAAGGAATAAAGAAAGCAATTCGCACTATCTGTTTAAAACGTTTGAAGAAAAATTTTGAGCTGTTTTTGAGAAAAAGGTGTTTGTGCGTCTTTGAAAATGCATAATTTTGAACTATTTTTCACAGAAAATGTTGAGTTTTCGAGACTCTCTAATACGACACAATAAGCACATGTATTTATAAATATATTTATGCGAACAAATCGACGCTAGTGTAAATATGAACGACGTGATAGAGAAGTCAAAAAAAAATTTCTTTGTAATTTTTGAGAAAACAAAAGAATGGAGTAAACTGATGTTTATGTCGTTTCAAATAGTACAATTATCACTATATTACAAAAAGGTTAATGAGAAACTTTGGAGCTATATTTAGAAAATTATGTATATGTTATTTTTTAAGTTGCAAATATTGCAGGCAATATTGGGTGAAAACTACTAAAATTTTCAAAAACATGTACATGATCTCAATCAAAGAACTAATTATGGATAACAAATTCAGTTTGAAGGAAAAATCTCTATCTTTTCTATTTTGTAGTTGTAGGAAGACGTCGAAAATAATCGATACTTTGGAAATTTTCGAAAATTTCAAGTTTACAATGGAAATCGAACCTATGCCACCTTATAAGTATAATTTAGTTCATTCTTACAAGAAATTAAAAAAAAAATTGGAGCCGATTTGAGACAATTTTGAAAATGTTCGGAAGGCTTCATGTAAAGTATTTAAAATTTTAAAGAGAGTTTTTCAAAATTTCAAAGCTCGACTTGAGTCAGATGGGCAGGGATTGCTTCAATGTGGAAAACATGCTACGCATGATTTAGTGGTCTTCACAGACGGACATTTTGAAAAGAACCATTTTTGCGGTATCAGATCCCAAAATATGTCTTTCCGATGAAATCTTGAAATCGATTTACCACATTTCATCACTTTCCCTACACTACTTATTACTCCGTATATACGTTCATATCGGGAAAGTAAAAATGACAAATATTGGTTAAAAAAAGTCAATAGGTGTGAAGAAAGACATTTTGGAGCACAACTTTCTGGAGATGAATGGATGGAAGAGAAAGTGAAGGAGAGAGAGAGAGAGAGAGAGAGAGAGAGAGAGAGAGAGAGAGAGAGAGAGAGAGAGAGAGAGCAATTCAGCAGAAGATTAAACGCGATTTATGGCATTCGAAAGAGTCATAGAGAATATGGAGACTATTAGAGAAGTACAATGACGTAACAAATTTGATATACAAGTGAATTCAACAAGAATATTGGTGTAAAATATACAGGTGCATTTTTTAATAATTACTTTTACTTACAATGGTCTGGTACAGAAATATATAAATGTTCATGTGAAGTCGTGTCCTCATCTCTTCCATCAGCGGGATCAAATAACCAACGATTCGCCTTTCAGTGCCCTTGTGTTTTATCGTAAAGTTGGAGTAGCCAATCTCATGAAAGACCGATGCTCGCACCGAGATACCATGTATGTCTACTGATCGCGCCGCTAGGAGCGCTGCAGCCGCCCTCTCACCCTCGTCACCTCCTTCGTCAGCACCGCCGCTCGTCCACTTGTACACACGCTCCCTGCGATCAAATACAAAATTATCGTCCAAACAAAAGTTACTACGTAGCTTACATTCTCATTATATAACTATAACAGAGAACATAATATAACTGCAAAAATTGACACAGGAAATTTGTCGGAAATACAAATTGTTGGGGAACCTAACCGTCCAACGCTTAACGCCCGCCTTTCGTCCGGAAATCCATCCGGTAGTCAGACCGACAGTCCCTCTGGCAGTCTATTCCTTCGGAAGTCCTTCCATCTGGCAGTCAGTCCGATAGTTCATCCGGCAATTCGTCGGGCATTTCATCCGGCAGTTCGTCCGGCAGTCCGTCCGGTAGTTCATCCCGCAGTCAGTCCGGCAATCAGTCCAGCAGTCACTCCGGCAGTCCGGCCGGCCGGTTTATCCCTTCGGCAGTCCATCCATCCGGCAGTCCGTCCGGTAGCTCATCCGGCAGTCTGTCCGGCTGTCCGTCCGGCAGTCCGTTCGGCAGTTCATCCGGCATTTCATCCGGCGATCCGTCCGGCAGTCCGTCCAGCAGTCTTTCTGGTAATCCATCCAGCAGTACGTCCGGCAGTCCGTCCGGCAGTCCGTCGGCAATCCATTCGTAACTTGCTGGCTCGAACGTCCGTAGTAGATGTCACAGAACTGCACACACGTCCAAAGAAGTAATGACTCTCTTAAAGTTTCAGTTGCTTTGCTCTAGCAGATTTTAGATATTATTATCAAGTATTGGCCTTCTGCAGTGATATTATTTGTAATTTGAAGTCTCTCATTGGATTACGGAACTTCTCTCCTCTGTTGGCCGGGAGCAGTCAAGTACACAGGAGTATTATTCGTAATATAACTACGTAACTACGTTATGGTGTTTTAACACCACGCGTAAAGTAGCTACGTTACGTACTAACAGTCACTTGAAGGACCCTGAAGTCATAATGTCTTCTCTTAGGCCTAAGATACAACCTTATAACTTTATAAGTAAGTCATATCTGTTCGAGCCTCTACTATCACCTTACAAAAGACAAAATGGCCGCCTAAAAACAGAAAAGGTTGGATTTTCCATCTCTAATAAACTGATTCTCTCGTGTGTGTCAAATACAATTATTCTTTACCAACTTCACAACTGTGAAGGAATTAAGGAATTAACGGAAAATGTTGGAAAGGTGTCAAGCCAGAAATTCGCGAAATAGGAGTTGAAATTATCTCTTCGTGATTAGTTATGTATTTCGCTGTTACTGGATATTTCTTACATTTTCAAGGAAAGTCGATTCAAATTCCCAGAGTGCAACATGTTCATCATGCAGAGCATCTAAACCTCCTTGCTTAATGGACACATTGCCATATTATGCAGTTTATTTATTCTAGCTTTGAAATACTTCTTTTGTTATAACACGTAACGCAATGTCGTAACTGCTCAACGTTTTGTGAATGTTGTACATTACGACCGTATAACGTCCTTAATCACGCAATCAATACAGTTTTAGAATGTCTTCTTACGCCTGGCGCTAAACCACACTATTGTAGCACTACAATGTTTCCTTTCTCACGCTTAAGAAGGGACTTCTTAAGAAGAGAAAGTTATGTAATGCGCGAAAAACTGTGAATTTTCGGCAGAAGGACTCTTCTTACAGGATCCCTGGCAACGAAACTAGGGATAAATCCTGTAGCTAAATTTACAAAAAATTTCTCAAACACGTGGTGTAGTCAGGACACTTATTTTGTGGGGCCTTGATACCGAAAAATCGATTGACGGCAAAATGTCTGTTCGTCTTTTTCTCTGTGAACAACGCTAATGGCTAAACCGTTCGGCAAATTTTCTCCAAAATAGATATTCCACGATCGATCTGGCTGATGTCAAGGCACCTTGAATTTAAAATCAATATTTTAATTTTGGGGAGTAATTTACATGAAGCCCATAGGACATTTTCAAAAATATCAAAAAAATAGGTCCATCGTTTTTATATAAACATTGTTGTTGGATGGTGTAAAGGAGAATACTGCAGGTCTCATTTTCATTGAAAACTCTGATTTTTCTAAAATTGACAAAAATCAAAGTTACTTCGGCGTTTTCCAACGACTACAATTACCAAGAGACATTTTTTTCTTAATGAAATGTGTTCTTAAAGAAAATTTTTTAAATAAGGTCATGTTGTATATTGAATCATGACTACTATACATACTGATAATATGAGTATTTTGTGTCTAATTTCTACAAAAGCATAATAGCCCGGTCCCAATTGATGGCGCTTTATCTACGTGATAGAGGAAATTCCAGCAGGACGCTTCGTAAGTTATAATTTGTTTTCTTGAGGCTGCAAAATATAGCTTAGATGGTTAGAAGAGCTTTGGCAGACTGGCCGAGAAAACTGCAATTCGCCTCTTATAAAAAGTAAATTATTGTAACGTATTAGCCAGCGTGCCTCATGGCATCTATTTGGGGACGCTTGGTAGAGGATTAGCCCACCGACGGAGCAATAGGAGAGATATGGTTTTATTTGTTGGCAATTAGTGTTAGTTAGTTAAGTTAAGGTTAAGGTGTAAAGATTATGTGAGAATTTAGTAGTCAAATATTTTGTTAGTTGAGGTTTAAGTCTTAAGTATATATGTTATGCCGTTTAAGTGTAGTTGGCGATATTATACGTATAGTTTAAGTAGTAAACGTGTGGATTATAAGGTTAGTTATGATTATAGGTTTTAAGTTTGCATAGTTACGTGGAGTTCGTGTCAGTTAAGTTAAGTTTAAGTGTTAAGTTGTTATGATTTAGTATTTAAGATAAATTAGAGTTATAGTTGTTCTTGTATATGTTTAAAGTTATGATGATAAGTTTAGATGTGATAGTTGTATATATGTTAAGAAGGTTGTTAGTTAAGTTAAGTATATTATAGTTTTTATGGGAAGTTTAGTGGCATAGTTAGTATTCAATATTAAGTTAAGTTTTAGTTAATTTAAGTGTAATAAGTTTAAGGTTTTTTAAGTGAAGTGAGTGAATAGTGAAGATGAAGTAGGTAGGTGATAGTGAGTAAGTGAAGTGAAATTTGTATAAGTTACGATTATACTCTAATAGTTTAAGGTTTAAAGTTATTAGTTGATTATTAATTAAGTGGTAGTTATAAGGATATGATTTTTGAAAGATATGTTTCAAAAGATATGTGAAATTTTGAAGGTCTGTTAGTTTATATTTTGATGTTTGATATAAAGTGTAAGTAGGTTATATAATAAGAGTGTTAAGATGTTAATGATAGAGAAGTGAAATGCTGAAGATGAAAGAGAGTTATGTTTAGTAAAGTTATTATTGTTTTAAGCTTTGATATTTTAAGATTCCAAGTATTTAATTTCGGGATTTTATGGTATGTTTAAGTTAGTTAAGTTAAGTTAATTAAGTTAAGTTAACTTAGTTAAGTTAGTTAAAGATTTACGTATGAAGTTATGTGTTAAGTTTTATATAAGTTGTATCTAGATTCCAAAGATATAAATGTTACGCTGTATCAGTTTTTACGCAAAATATAGTTAAGATATAAGTTAAGTTAAGTTAAGATTATTCATAGTCTTTAAGTTTAGTGTGTGTTAGTAGATCAGCTTAAGTTAGTTAAGTTAGATATATAAGTTTAAGTTCAGATTAAGAGTAATTGAGTTGAGAGGTATAGAGATTTAATGTTAAGTTTTAGTCGTAATATAATACTATAGTGTAAGATTCAGATTAGGTCTAAGTGGTTAATGGACAGTAGAAGTTGAAGTGGATGGAGGTGAGTTGGTGAGTCGAAAGCTATAATGTATTAAGCAGTTAGTTAGGTTCGTATTATACTATGGAGAGAGGTAAGCTTTTAAAGTATATTACTTAGTGTGGTAAGTCGCTTAGGTATAAGACTTAGGGTATGGATTGTCGAGCTAGCGATACTTACACGACTATGAAGCTGTAATGGTTCAGCTATACGTTTATAAATGGGTATGTAAGGTTCAGTGTTCAGAGATTTGATTGTTCAAACGCCCGCTCAGGGTGGAGTAGGAGCCGGTTTAGCATTGTGGGCAAAAGAGCTTAGAATCGGAAGTGAGTCACTCGAGCAGGGATGAACTGCAAGTTCTTTACGCAAAACCACCCTCATCACACTAACACTATTTTGACTGGAAAAAACTAGAGATATAGAATCTCTCTACCGATTGCCTGCCTTCAAACAGATTCTTAGAACATATCCTATGTTTTGACACACCCAGCATTCCTTCTGGTAGATCTGTGGGGCCTTTGCGCAGAAGATCTGAGACTCTGTACTGCAGAACCTTGAAGCCTCTGCGCATCTGCGCAAGGCGACTGCGCGCGAGCTCTGCGCAGAAGGCGGCGGCGGCCAGCGTCAGCCCCGCGCAGAGCAGCGCCAGGTGCGGCCGCAGGTCGTGCAGCTCCAGGGTCCGGGGTTCGTCACTTTCCAACGGCACAGGAGTCGCTGTTAATTTGTTTCATAGCAATGCGCGCAGCGCCAGAACTCCCCCACGTCTGTTGAAATCGTTTATGCACTTGAAGGTTAAGTCCGGGTCTCGGAACTGAATCAACTTTAAATTCACTGCCTGAGTCCACGGCAGTTCCTGGAAAAAAGGACACGCAGGAGACGGATACCTATTAAAAGCCGTTTGTGTATAGGAGGATTAGGATACTTGAAAAAGCGGGTTTTTCTAAGCTTTAAATAGTAGTCGGATGAGCTGCTATTTTCCGAATAATTTGTAATCGACAGAGTTTTGTTAAAATTTCAAAACTCAGATTGGTTTGTTGTTGCGGTGACACTAGAACTTACAATATTATTATATCTTTCTGAACACGTTCTTTGAATACGTACATGTTATGTATATCTCTTTCGATGAAAAATAAGTATTTCTACAATATGAGATACGTATTATTTTCTTAAGTGTCATTTAAGCTATCCGACGTCAATAAATATCCAAAAACCTTGTACAGTTTTTGAAAAAAAATTTTTTCAACAAATTATAATTGCCAATATTTTATCAAAGTTATAGAAAACATTAAATTTTCGAAATATTGTACCCGGTCTTTTTTGAAAATCGGTCTTTAAAGAACAGATTCATAAATAAAACAAAGTCATCTTCTATCTTTTAGTTGCAGTAAGGGTCGAAACGATGTGTAAAAGTGTGTTGTATAACTAGAGATCGGTTTTGTATGTAATTACATGTTTTTTTTATTTTTCTTCTTACAGTTCTTAAACTTGTAATCTTAGATAAGCATCGCCGTCCGATAGCACAATATATATTTTTCCATTACATATTTTACATATTTAGCTATAACTCATACTTAATGATTTTGGATATTTCCCCAATTTTTTTTTTATCCTATCAATTTTCTTTAATTTTATTGGCGTACTTCTTAATAAAACGTATTTCCGAAAAGAACAACAGAATTTGTAACTACATTATTCGCGTAGATGTCACTCGATGTATGCTAAGTTGAAGATGTGATCACATATTCTCATATAGTCTGCAGCGCCTGATTCAGTTAGGCGATAGGGGACGGACAGAGGGACGGACAGTGTGACGGACAGGGAAGTGACGGACAGTGTGACGGACAGAGTGG